>VDFB02252616.1:27746094-27865905 GCA_007258455.2 Sequoia sempervirens
AGAGATGCAAAATGATTTAAATGATCTTACATGTTTGATGGTTCTAGAAGAGATGCAAAAGAATTTAAATCATCTTACATTGTACTTTAAATTTTTGTATTTGATTATACACCTAAATGATTAGATAAACTTATGTTAAGAAGACATTTCTATTTTGAAACATAGCACCTTCAAGACTTTAAATTTAAAGAGCTTTCATGAAGAATCTCATCATAGTCCCAAAAGATGTCATTTCTAATGTAGTTTCTAAGAAATTATTTGTTTTTTGAATAAAACCATATTTTTCGGATGAAATTGTATATTTGAAATAGTTCTTATTTTTTCAAATTTACAATGAGCAAATATATTTATATTTATTTGAAATAGTTGATTTTATTTTATCAAATTTGTAATGAGTAAATGTATTTATACCATAAGTATTTTTAGTAAAAGAAGTATTTGTCAAAGTTAATTTGAAAATATAAAGGACATAATGATGTGTATAAAATATATCGATAAGTATAAAATGATTTTTTATAATATAAGTCATATAATGTGTAAAATGTGGTCAAAATTTAAAGTTTCAAATACATAAAGTTGAATAGAGATTATTATGTTCATATTTCAAGATGTATGCCTATTAAGCATTAATATATATACACTATATTTAATAAATAGTAATTTGTGAATAAAATGGAAATTTGGAAAGATGTGTTGGCTATATGTCTCTACAGACCCTTTTTCCCAATTCACTTTTAGTTGAGAAAATCTAAATGACAATATAACTGGATGAAGTATTTGGAATTAATTTTATCATTGTGTTGAAGAAAAAATTAGTAATATAATGAATATCAATTTATGAATAAATATATTGATGGTGAAATATATATGCCGCTGGGAGGAAATAAATAAACCCCAAACATTCTCAGTTAAATGAAATTTGGTTGTGCCAGCTCACTCATGTAGTTTAGGTTTGGGATATGAGACGTCATAGCCAAAGTGTTTCTATTTCTAATTTTTAATTTATCGTTCAAACATTCCAATCGCTTCACACATGGGGTCCACGTGGGGCCTTAAATGGAATCTTTTGTCTTACCATAAATTCAGTGAAAAATTTCATTTGTCACCCGTGAAAAGGATTTTATTACTCCACTAAGCATCAAAATTTTATTCTTTCCTTCACTACCTCATTCTATAATTTTTTTGCCATTGCCTTACAACAAAATGGTTACGATTTTCCAAAGTATTATGAAAAATGTGTGTTTAGACAAAGCATGCAAACTGTGGAATCAGAGAGATTATTTAGACCTCTACAACATTCTGTTTTCAAGTACATCATATGTGACGGCTTGCCAGCCACACCGAGAAGGCTGTTTAAACTTATACACTCTCCTAAGCCTAAATGCCTCAGTTGAGATAGGTTTCGAATGGTATTAAGGGCATTATTTACATTTACACACCCTCCAAAGTCTAAACACTGTAGCAATGATGGACTACCAAGAGAATCAGGGAGATTAAACTTTTAAGCTTCCTATTATGTTCGAGCAATGTGGCTGAAACAGGTTGTTAATGGAATCAGAGAGATTATTTAAACCTCTACAACATTCTATTTTCAAGTGCTGCAGATGAGACAAGTTGCCAAAGGAATTAGAAAGGTATTTTAAACTTTTAAAATGTTCTATTATGTTCAAGTGCAGTGGCTAAGACAAGTTGACAATGAAATCAGAGAGATTATTTAAACCTCTACAACATTCTCTTTCCAAGTATAACATATGTGATAGGTTCCCTATGAAAACAGGAAGGCTATTTTACCTCTACAGTCTTCTATGTTCAAGTGTTGTTGCTGTGACGGGTTGCAAATGGCGTTAGGGACATTATTTAAATTTATACACCCTCCATTGTCTAATCACTGCAGTAGTGATAGGTTGCCCAAGGAATGAAGGTGATGAATGCAGAATATGCACAAAATGGATTTTACAAGGGAGCTCTAAAAATCATTCATTCGATGAAGCACTCTGATTCCCACCTTTTCCAGCATCCTAACTACCTGCGCCAATATCAAGGCTTGGAACAAGTTAAGGCATCAACCAGGCAAGAGGGTAGAGAAGATTTTATCAGAAGCTGTCGGAAAGGTGTAAGCTCTGGAAAGACATGAAATCTTCTAACAACCGAAATGGAAGAAGATATACATGGAGAATTTAGGAAACTATCAATAGCCAATGCAATCTAAGGAGAGCTCTTACCTATTGTGTAAACTTACTGATCTCCACTAGACTGTTACCTCCTTCCTTTCTCCTTCCAATCCTTTCCAATGTATCCTCTCCTCTTTTCGCATGCAAAAAATGCAAGAGCCTAAAAGGAATGGCTATTTTGTTTGACCGAATACCTCCCCAGAAGAGTAAACTTAGCAACTATGGTAAAGCCCTGGTAGACAGGTATGCAGAAAGAAGAAAACCATCACTAGGCGTGTCCCCCTGCCATAAGCCAAGTGTGGGCAAGAATCTGAATCAATGCACGACCAACAACTACTTAGATAAATGCATGCACATCTAGTTTAAAGATCAATTGAAAAATAGAAAGTATAACCATGTGGCCTTTTCTTACTTACATATTAGATTTATTTGAGGTGAAAATTGATGAGGAGCATAATTTCGCCACACCAGCTCTACGATTTGCAACACAGGTCGAAGACTTCATAAAGAGTCTATAAACAGATCTACAAAGCTAAACATTTATATGCTGAAGCACAAAGCTAAACTAAACACAGTCATATAAATTTTAATCACATTTATTACCTATAGTGAAGTTTTGGTAGCTGCTTAAATTGCAGGGAAAGCACGGGGACCCCAAAAGATGGTGTGGAACAATGCGAGCCATACCTGCTAACATAATGCACCATCCAAAATCTGTAGTGTGTGTACTTACAGGCGCCTATTCTCCCATGTTTCCCATGACAAGATCAATTTGACACCAGCTGAAGATTTGTTTAGTGATTTTTGGTGTCCTTCGTATGCCTGGCTAATCAGTCATCCGTTGCTCAGTACAATTCTCACTTAATTCTCACCTAAAGTTCCTTTGTACGCCTAGTTAGTCATCGTTTGAATTGGTCGGTGCAGCTGGTAGTACGCCTGGTCTTTGCTTAACTTCTACATTTCATTCATTTTTATTCAATGGTTCTCCAATCAGAAATTTAACACTGATGTAAACTGTACGAGACACCACATGCTACTGGGGTCCTCCTGATCGGGATTTTCCACCGGAAAAGTCTAATATTTTTAGGCATGAGACAGTAAGACTTTTCTGGTGGAATTCTCACCTATAATAGCCTATCGGCTAATAACCTACAACAACCTTCACAAAATTCCATAGCTGATGAACACACTTGCACCTTCACAGAAGCTTTCTCTCCTCACTCATGGCTATCTTGGACAACAAGATAAACCTAGAGAAGGACACCCAACAATGCATTATCAAAAATTGCATAGACATTCACTTTGTTTTCCGAGGACTTTAAAGAAAAATGTTACTTGCACCATCACCACTACACGAAAACTATACAACAATTAACGTTGATGTCATTTTGTTGGCCTTCTCTATCGTCACGCCAAATGTTTTTTATTTAAAAAATCATAAAACAATCCGCCACCTTTTCCACAGCTCCAGAGACCTAAAGAATCGAGAAGGCTAACGAAAATTCTGACCAAAGTTCATCAAAATGGGAAACCAACCCACCACCTTTTCCCTGGCGCTGGAAAAGTCTAAAACTGGGAAGGTTGATGAAAGTTCCGACCAAAGTTCACACAAATAGCTTATCAACTAATTACAATTTATTAAGAAAATTAACTTCAAATCTCTTATGTCACCTAAGTATAAATTACAATTATAATTAATATATAATAATAGGAAAAAAATAAAATGGTTTGAACACCTTCCTCACGAGTCCAGCTTATCCTGCACACTCTAAACAAATTTTGACTACCAAAAGATCTAACCACTCAGGAGAGAACAAATTCATCTACATATTTAAATACCATCCATTGTCATTTGTTTCTGAAAAGAAAAGGAGAGTATGAAAACCCAGTCTCCCTCGTTTTTATACACGATCCACGGAAAAGAATTTTTGTTCACAAATTCAACTTCAAGACTTCCCACACTTTCAAGTAGTCCCCACTATTCTTATCATACAGGAAAAAATTGTCATACTATCAAAATTGGTTTACCCATTTCTTCACTTGAATAAGACAATGTGACATTGAATGAATCACTCATTCCTGAACTTGTATACCTACCTTACATTCTCGCGCCAATCACGCAGCGATGCACTCCACCATTGTATTCCACCCACTGATAAAAATCTCATTTTCGACTTGTCTGGTATGATCTTAGTCTTAGGCACCCAATCCTTATCAATGACATCCATAACCAAGGTGACGTGGCAGGGCTAAGTCTTTTTTCCTTGTCGAAACGTCAACCAATAAAATGAAGTAATACTGTAGCGAAGAAATAACAGAAACCATAAAATAGAATAATCAAATAATAGACAACAAGATTATCAGATAAAACATGGTTTTTTATTGTCGAGATGAATCATTACAATCTTCACTCAACTGCTATTATTACATATTGAATTTCCTTACAAAGACAAGATACACGTAATATCTTGTAAATAACAATCACCATCAAACTTTGAAAATATCTAGATTTTTCTCTTGAAAAAATTATAGATTATCTCTAAAAAAATATATATAAGATATAATAATCTAACATTTTTATGTGAGATTGATTACAGGTCAATTATTCAAGTTCCCAACTTATTCATTGTCTTAGGAACGCTGTCTTACACAATGCTTTGAAAAAGATGTGACAATAAGGAATTTTGGTGTTATTTTGGTAAAATATCTAAGAACAATCTAGAGAAAGCAATAAACAGATGTAAGATAAAATTCAATTTGCAGTGTGTAAGCGCAATCCAAAGTAGTTGTAGTCATATTTTTTTATGGTAAGTATGAAGGTTTTAATTGAATGAACAACTGTATGCAATTTTAATAAATTAAATCTTTAATATAATAATAAATACATCAATTACATTTATAGAATAATAATATACAATTACTACATGTATATACATATATATAATAGGATATATTTTATGTATGTAAAAATTTTAATATCATTTTTGTTTATATGTCGTATTTAGATTATTGTTCAGACTAAGATTAAAATCATATCTAATAGAAGATATATTGAAAAAATCAAATCTGTAAAGGTGAGTATGAGTATAATCAAATTAAAATTTAATATTTTTAAAATGATAAAATATTATTTAAAAGAAGATATATTGGAATATGTCGTATTTAGATTATTGTTCAGACTAAGATTAAAATCATATCTAATAGAAGATATATTGAAAAAATCAAATCTGTAAGGGTGAGTATGAGTACAATCAAATTAAAATTTAATATTTTTTAAATGATAAAATATTATTTAATAGAAGATATACTGAAAAAATCAAATTTGTAATGGTGAGTATGAGTGTAATGAAAATAAATTTCATATTTTGATAACGATTGATATCTAATAATTTCATGTCTTCTTAAGTTTTTAATTTTTGTCAATTTTATTGATTAGAAATATTTGGTTTATTCTCATAATCTTCTTTACTTTTGAACTTTAACACTTTATTAAAACATCATCTCAATTAATAATTAAACAGTCAATAATTTTATTTTTCATCTTATCAAAAATAACAATATTAATTTTATTTCTATCGACAAAAGTGATCAATTATGCAACCTATTGAAATGTTTAAATGATTGACAGCTCCTCTGCCTTTGTTATTCAATTTTGGCTTTTTTTTTTTGGCTTTTTTTTTCCCATATTCTTATCTTTTCTTGGAATAAAGTGTCTTGATGATTATAAATAACACTGGTGACAAGACAATATCATATCACATGGACACACCGAAAATTTTGAAAACATGCGGATGAGATCATATTCACTTACATCCAAATTTTGCATGAATACTTTTATAATGGGAACTTTTTGTTACAACAGCAACCTCTTATTCTTAAGCAAACATTGTTAGTTTCTTCCATGAATGTAAGAGACTACAATTTATAGCTTCATGGGCAAATACTATTTCACACGACGGGAAAGGTGAGGACATTAACCCAATCCATAGTATCCCTTTTTTCCGCTGATTTAGTATTTTCTGTTCTTTATGAGAATAATGGAAATATCTTCAAGCAAAGTAATCTTCAATAAGCATAGGTGGTAACGTGTCAAAATAATTAGGTAAAGAAGTGTAATGATAAAATTTGTATATTATATTGTTTTTTTTTAAATTTTAAGTTTATTTTAATGAAATGTCTACATGTATAAGGTAATTTGGGTTTATTTATTTATTTAGTTTTTATTAGTCTCTATATGCATATATCTCTACAAGCATAATATATATCTTATTCATATGTCCACAATTTTTTATACATCCATTTTAACTATTTTGATTATTATCCACACATATTTATCTAACGACTATGCATTTATATCTAGTACTTAATCTATTCTATGATGAGTCTATAGTCATGAGGATATTATAATAGACATGAACTCATCCAAACCTAATTTAAATTCAAAAATCTCAATCATGATCAATTAGCCCTCTTTATTGGGGCGGTGGGCCTAACTCGATTCGCTAAAACATCTTGTTGCAAGCGAGAGGTCACGAGGTCTAGTCTCCCCTCCATCCCCATTGTATCGGAGGGTGTGTCACGCCAACATCATCGGTCACATAATTTTTTTTTACCAAGCACACTATAGTTTATAGGGGGACAAATCCCTGACCGATTCTTGCAGTCTTAAAGAAAGATTAGCCCTCTTTATCTTTCACTCCCAAGCAAACTAAACACGTTTGGATGATTTGTTGTCTTCTAGTATTTAAATATATTCATCGCATTCATTTTATTTATTAAAAAATTAATATCTTCTCATCAAAACCTTACATTTCTCCTTTCATTATAAAACATAAAAAATAATTAATTGTGAAACACCACAAACTTGGTGCACTAAAATTACTAAAATTACTAAAATTACTACATCTTAAAAAAAAAGTGTATCATCTTAAATATTTATCCAATTTATGAGGATTGATCTATGTGAAAGGTCCTTGAGGCCTATTGAAAATCCTTTAAATTATTTTAAAATAATACTAGTTGGCCAAAATAATAGGAAGAGTAGAACACACAAATATCAATAGGCTAAGAAAAAGAGGAGATTTACAACTAAAGGTCAACACAAGTAAAGGTGTAGAGGACTAGATCATAGTCATGGACCTATGCTAGATATATGAACATGTAGTAATGGAAAATTATCTCTTTTCCTTACTTTGGGAATAATTGTCAATGAATTAACTTAATTTTGCCTAGGTTTAATGTTGTAATGTGTTATAACACATACACATTGACCTTGGGACCCCTTTTAATAAAATGTGCTTAATTTGTACCCTATTTTAAGTTTTTTAAAGTGTTGTAACATACTTTCACACTTACTTAGGGTCTCCTTAATTAATTGTGGTTAACTAGAGTTAATTAGCCCCTTTAATTCAAATTTAAGCCTTATTTGTGACACCTTCCAAAGATCCATCCTAACACCCATAATTCAAATTGCATAACATTTAATTGGGAAAATTTGAGGTCCTAGAAATTAGTTCTAGGACCCATTCACCCTAGGTGGCAAATGGGTCCTCCCTCAATAGGACCCTCCTTTCTTTGTATATCCTACATGGGTTTTTGATGTACTTTCATTCCCCGAAGGCAAGGTCTTGGAAAATAGTGCCAGGACCCATTTGCCCTAGGTGGCGAATGGTTCCTCCCTTAATGAAGACACCCTTTTTGAATTTGATTTTGGTGGGATTTTAATAACATTTATTTCTAGATCTAGTTTTTGCTTGAATTGTTTGAATTTTGAGGTTAATCTCTTGATTTAGTATAAATAAGGGGTTAATTCACATTTTTTTTCTTAGCAAGTTTACAAGACATCCTAGCAAATTCAAGAGAGAATTACAAAATCTACAAGATAATTTTCAAAGGAATTTCAAGGCATATTATCAAGGTTTTATTGCAACAATTCAAGATCATTTCATCATATCAAGGGTTTAGTGCATTCATGCATGTTGTTGAGCTAAGATAGTGAATGTAGAATTGGAGATCTACTTGCAAGAATTGTTACACATCTTATTCAAGGATCGAGATCTACATTCTTCATGGCCACTACATGTTAGATTGCAAATTCATCTTCCAAGAAAACTTCCAAGGTATCAACATTGCATCATTTCATATTCATGCTTCAATTTCCTTATTTCATCATTTGGTTTAATTACCTACAAGGGGTTTGACTTAAACAAACCCCTATTTACTAACAATCAACAAGTTTTTCTCCTCTTTAGTGTGTTTTTGTAGATTTATAGGTTGAAAATCAAATGGAGAAGAAGTTTAGAGCAAAATTGTTAGAGTTGTCAAGCTACAAGATTGATCTTTATAGTGCAAGAATAGAGAATTAAAGCTACAAAATTTATTACAAGTTTTTGGGAGTTGAAAATGGAGAATAAGAGTGTATACATCAAGGAAAACAACCCAGATCTTAGTTTTAGAAACCCTAATAGGGACCCGTTCACCACTAAAGGCGAATGGGTCCTTTGTGCCTTAAGAATAGCCTCCTTACAACAAGGTACACATCATTTTAAGCTCTAAAAACGTCCCTCATAGTTGCTATAATAGTTAGGATTAGTTTTTTGATTGTTGGTGGCATCTTATCACACACAAAATCACATAATATTAGGGTGAAAAACATAGTGGTTTATCATCTTGATCAATTCATTTTGGTAAACCTTATTTTCCCCCCTTATCAACACATACTATCATAATAGTTTATAGGTTACACATAAAATTAGAGGCACTAAGAGATTTCATTTCCCAAACAAGGATTAGAATATTCTAAAATATACATCAATTTTCATTCATCCTTCACTCATGGAACTAAGCATTTTTTTCCCTTTCATTTCATTCTAGGTATTCTACATATAGTTCTCAAAATATCAAACATTGCTTATCTATCTATAGTCTAGGTTGAATTATCCTTGTGTATGCATTCTATTAAATTATCCTAGACTAATCCCTAGGGATTGTCTTTTTCATTTTTAATTTTCCTTGTGTCATTTCTCATTTAGTTATATGCTCATTTTAAATAATTGTAAAATTGTAGTGTCAAACATTTGTACTCATAAAATTTCATACATTATATTTTGAACTCTCATTAGCTCAAGAGTTTTTACAATATATTTCAATATTTCTACATAAAATAATTTTCCTCACATCGGAAGAGTATGATATATTTCAATCATGTATATCAAATTTTAACAAAATCCTTTTGGACAGTAGCATAATATACAAATATCTACACAATGTAATGGCATCCTTTAAAAAACTGAGATTCAAAAGTGTACTTTCCATGTGTCTTGTTTAAAATGCATGTTGTAATGGCTGAACACAAAAATAATGTATCTTTCTCTCATCCAAGAAAACAAAACTCAATCCCTCATCATTTTCAAAAGACCCTTTTACCATTTTTCAAACAAGATCTCTAGTTGAAATCCTTGGGGAAACTCTATGATTTTTTTTGTAATTATATTCAATCACTCATAGATGTCTCATTTACAACTTTGTGTATTGTATTATTTTCTTCTCTTATTTAATAGTCTAAGATTCTCCATAAAGGGCATTGAATTTTACATTTATCATACTCATTGAAAGTAGCTCTCACTACTAGTAACATTCTTTATTTATTCTCATATTTCTCTTTAATGTGAGACAATACCTTTGGTATAGAAATAAATAAATATATTGTTATTATTTTACTTGCATGAAATAGTGATTCTCCCCATAGATTAGGGTTAACACTATGATAAAATATTTCATTTTATTATTTTCTTGAGTTCTTAATACACATAGGATTTAAAATCATTTATTTTTAACACATTTTCCTTTTGACTATAGGTCTCTAGAGGTTGAAAGACCAAAATAGGGTTTTACTAAATAAAACCACTATATAGCCCCCAATTTTATTTTTGTTTCATTGTATTTTAAAATTAGAGTGATTCAAGATTATGAGTCGTACATTATAAGATATTAAAGAGTAACTTGTGAAGTATTATTACATCACATGAGTGTTAGGAAAAGGTTGTTGTACACCTTTCAAAACAATGAAATATTCTAATTGTGTAAAATAAATATTTATTTGTGGTGCATCCTATTGGTGTGTTTAGCCATATTAAATATTTTTTGTGTCCACATGTAAAATTGTATTTAACATTGGTTTAGTTATTAAATATGTCACAAAAACATAAAAAGATTAATTATTTAAAAAACTTATTATTGTGAAAACTTAGTATGAACAATTAAATGTGAGGTTGATGGTTTTTTGTACTCATGGTTTTGAGGAACATGGTTAAATTATCTTACCACTTGGTTTTATTTAGGTGAAATTGAATCTATAAAAGAAAGAGCATGTTTAGTGGTGAAGGTTGGCTAGTTGAGTTGGCTATTAGTGTATTAAGTTTCTCTTGTGAGTGTATATGCAAAGCATTAAATGAGATGTGTGGTAACATGATTATCCACATGGAGAGTGTATTGGAGGAGCTTGATATTTTAGGAGTATTCATAGAAACTGTGTAAGTGTAATGTAATATTTTATTCTTGAATTGTACATAAAGAGTGGATGCTTTTGGAGGCTAGGTTTTTCACTCTATGATGGTTTTCCTAGGGTATACATGTTATGTTATCATTTGTCTTGTATATTTGATCTAAGTGACTTATAATTATTATGTTAACATTTTTCTTGTATATTTGATCTAAGTGACTTATATTTGGTTTGTTTTTACAATGTAACTAGGTTTGTCTTCTAATCTACCTATGGAATTGCTAATTCCAATCAAGGGCAGCTCGAAGGACCTAGACCAACTGATGAGGACTTTAAAAAGCCTCCTACACTTCGGGCTCTGCAAGACCTGGGAGGGTGATCCCTTAATGTGTTTACAACCTCTACACCATTATTATAAATGACATTAACAATAGTAGATAATCTCACTCAATAGCTCAACATGATAGGATAATATCGAATAGAATTGGCTATTCCTCGACAATATCAACTATCTGGAGCATGAGATAGCTACAACACAATCCACAACATAAGATAGTCATTCATTTTAAATTTGTAGCAAGTTCTAGGAAAAGACAAACAAATAATGAATCATACGGATAATTACAAATTAGATCAGTTCCATTTATCCATTGGAGGACTCAAATTCATAAGCATCTAAGGGTATATGATAGGTTTAACACATAACATATGAAATCCTTAACAAAATCTCATCAATATGTATTCTAACTGAATACTACTTATCAAATCCTTATACAAAACATATCCACTTATAATCCCATTCAAGAATTTTAATTAATTCCTTGAATTAAAGCTAAAATAGAATCATAGACACCGCAACAGTGAGATGAATGAAACAACCCTTAGTTATTTTATTCAAAGTTTGGATATGCATGTACAATGGAGAGACATGAGCTTGAATTTATCATTTCAACTCAAATACTAGTACTGTTATACAACATTAAATCCCCATGAGCTCAAAACCTATTATAGAATGACTCAAAACCTAAATTGCATTTCTCTCTAAAACCATTGGACTTTACAATTTTATCTGCAACTTCACCTAGAATCGACAAAAATTATCTAACTTGCTAACCCATACTTCTGGCCTTGAAATCCTTCTTATATAAAATGAAGGAGCAAACAAGCATCAGGCCATAAAGTACACATGTCACCAGCCAATTGGAGCACCTGGTGATATTCCAAATTTTTTTACAACAACCATCACCCTAGAGAATATTCTCATTCATCATGTCAGCTGAGTAAAGTTGATGCAACAACAAAAACAACAAGAAACCCATGTTGAGACTACCATCAAAGCAAAACTGGAAACCGTTGTAATCACAACATCTAGTTTACCAACTGTTAGTAGTCCATTCTTTTTACTCTTACTTATTCAAATATTTAGTTACCCATTTCTGGTATTCTTCATCAGTTGTCCAGTCAAAATTAATTACCTCATTCACCTTGGCATTATAAGTTGTGTATTTTACTGCTACCTGATTTGCATCCCTTTGAAAAGATTCCAAAAAATGAGCTGGTACTAATGATTTTATCCATACAACTCACCAACAAATCATAATATGAGTCATCACAAATTAAATTAATTTGATCATTAATGACCTCACTTGCTTGATCCTGCCACTACTGGAGTGACTTGATTTTCCCTTGCTCATCAATTCTATCAGCTAACAATGTGTTACCCCAATCATTGAGATTATTCACTAACTCCCTGATCTTCCTATTCAAATCATTTGGTAGGGTCTGAAAACCCTGCAATGACTTAACTAATACTTGAGTAGGCTTCAATGATTGGGGCCTATTATTTGTGTCAAACCTTGAGGCCTTACACATGACATCCAAATCTAGCCCTAGGGATCCAATTTTCAATCAATGGTATCGCTACCTTGTGATCCCTATCAATATTATTTATTGCAAATAACAAAAAATAATATAAAGAATGTATAGATAGTAACTCATTATCAACTTTTTCATTTAAATGCCTTAAGATAGTAGTGGCAATCTCTTTTTTCCTTGAGAAAGATCCCTCCTCACTTACCCTCAAAGATTCCTGTAATTCATCAATTCTTTGCAAGAGATGCTTCTTTGTAGGATCAATAGAGCACTTTGTTTCTTCATCAATTTGTTCTAAAGGAGGGGTGAGGGAAGGATTTTGACTAGGAGACCCTAGTGTGGAAACAATTGGAGAAGCAGAGGCACTGACCCTGCTATGGAAGGTAATGTACTGGTCCCTGGAGCACTTGATGTATCCCCAATCTATTTATACCTAAACCTTTCCACCTCAGTCTGCAACTCAACATTCTTCTATTGAATCTTGTTGTATTCCTCAATCAAAAGGTTATACTTCTCCATTAGGCTCTTCTTTTCAGCCTCCTCCCTTTCAGCAGTCTTTTGGGATAATTTGGCCACATTCACAATCAAATTAGTGGCCTTAGTGGTTGAGGTCTCTGAAGATCTCTTTATTATTAATCCTCCTTAGAAATTTAGATTAATATCTATAACATTTGGTTTTCTCCCTTGTGGGGCCAATGCCCAAATTGCCAAGGTTTCATACTCTTCACTAAAAGCAGAGTCTTGAAGTGTTGCCTTGACTTCTTCTTCAGAGTCTTGCAAGGGATGCTTGGACTTTAGAATAGCATTAAATGCTACAACATCTGCAATGTCCCATTCAGGCAGAATCGATACACTAGCCTGACTCACTAGTTTTCTTCATTCTTCGAGAGCGATGTTCTTGAATTCTTCCATTAATTCAACTTTTACTTCCTCATCGTTCTCTTGGTCTAACCTGTCAGGTCTTAGTTCTCTTCTCTACCTACATTTATCTTGATATTCTTCAAATTTCATCCTACATACCAATTGCAAGAATACAAGATTTTTTACAAATGTATTGTCATCTAGAAACTCCTTGCATGCTTGCATTCTTGCATCTTGTACACTTTTACCTTTCATATCTAAATCAAATAAAACCAATTAAGCTAGTCTAGGAGGGGAAGGCATACCAACCTACATGTCATGATCAGTAACAATAATTTCATCCATCAAATTTTCCTGTGGTTGATCAATTATTTTCCTCTTAGGGCTTGGCTCAGATGGTGGTGATGGGGGACTATCTTCTAGTGATGATTCTAAATCAATGATTTTAATTGCCCGAGGCACTTTGAATTTCGGACCTGGTTGTGAGGGAAACTTCATTATTTGCTTTCCTTTTCTGTCCACTTCTTCTTCATCACTATTGTCATCCTTTTTCCTCTTGTAAATGGGCCACCTTTTAGTAGGCTGGTATGATGGCCTTGTTTCAATTGGTCTGGCACCTTGTCCCTATACACCCAGACTCAGTTCTAAATTTATTTTTTGGTTCTTAAGGTGCCCATAATATCTTTGAATTTCTCCATCAGAAAATCAATTTTCTTATGGTGGGGACTGAACTCCAACAATGGATCATATTTTAGATCCATTTTGTGCACAACATCTAACAGCTTACTATAAGCTACCCATTTCTCCTTGTTCAACTCCTATTTATTTAGGTTGAACTTGTTTCTAATTAGTTCCTCAGGAAAGTTGAAATCATGCACAAACTTGCCAGCTTTTATTCTTTGTCTGAAAAGGGTAAAGAAACCCTCAAGATCATTTTGCCACTTTGGAACACACCTCAAATGATAATCCTCAAAGAATTTCTCAAAATACACCCAACCTCCCTTTGAAAATGCAAAATTAGACACCACTTTATAATCTAGGAAAAATGTTCCCTTACCCCTTCCAGTGAGGTTGTCCTCATTAATACAACCTATTTATCACATAACTTCTGCAAACCCCACTCTTGGTGGCACATTGTATGTCAGTATATGAGGGGTTCCCTGAAAACCATATACCCTCAAAACAGTGCTGACTGGGTATGGGATAATGTCACCCCAGTTATGGCAGACTTTTAATTTTGGTTTCCTCCCCTTTGGCCTAAGGAAATCATGTAATTCCTCAGGGATCCTAGGTACACTCACCATCATTCTAGCCCTCAATCTGGAAGCAAAGCAATTATCAAATTGCACATAACTAGTATTTTCCTTATTGCAAGATAAATCTACAGCCCATATCTGTACTGGCAAGCCTTCTCCATCAACCGATTGCCTTAATTTCATCCTTTTAGAGAAGAAATCAGCATTCTTAAACAAGAACATATGCATCAACGTAGAATACAAAAAGAATTGAGTGTCAGTATCATTTTTCTGCAACTTTGACAGCCCTTCATGTATCCTCTCAACCAAGAAAGAAGCAAAGCCATATGTCACAGAGAAGTTAGGGTGTTGTATTTGCACCCCCATGAACATGTATGGAATGGGCATTATCGCGCCAGGACTAAAACCCAATATCTGACATAATGAATAGAAAGTGGCTAGGAAATGATTTGCAAAACAATTGAATCTAAAAGGTTCCTGGTCACTAGGGCTGATATGAAATCTTGGACCTCCTGCCCTAGCCAAATGAGGTGGAAGCAACTTAGCTCTAAAAAGAGACTTCAACTTTGCATATTCCTACTTCATTTCCTCAAGATTGATAGGAACCAAGTCTTCACTTGTTTTAGTCAAGTAAAAAATTTGTTGGACCTCTTCTCTATTAATGCTCAACAAAACCTTTCCATCATTATCCCTAATTACCCGTGTGATAGGGTCATATCTTGCAGCCACTGCCCTAAGCAGGTCTACATCAAGGAACACATTTGGTACCACCATCTTTCCCAAATCATACATCCAACCGTTTGAAAAGGGGTGAGGCAAATTCCTCTGTCCATACCACAATTTGAACATTTCCAAGCCTGTGAGAGGAACCCTAGCATTGGCTATGTTGGAGAAATTGTATACTAACCCTTCCCCCAAGATGTTACCTCGCATTAAAACCAATCCATTCTTCCTATCATTCATTGACAAGGGAAATTGATCTAGAAAATCATCGTACAAGGGTATGTGCAAGATCATGATGGGCCAAAAAGTGGCAATATGATGGGTATGTGGCTAATGACTATTTTTTTACCCAAAATTGATGAAACAAAAAGGGTTTTTAAAGGAGATTCTCAACTTTCCACCGATATAAATTATTCTTTACTTTAAATTTAATAAGTAATTATTATTCATTTTCTATTCAAATTATGACTAAAGTCCTGATTGATAGGCTGATTGAAAAACATCTATAGCTTTCAAACGGTATCAAATTTTTTGAATCCAAAAGATGTGTCACATTCTATGCTTCACATACTATAGGATTAAAAAAATGAAAATTTAATTTAATGAATTTTTGACCAAGTTAAGGTGGTCAGACATACAAGTTTTTATATTTTTAAAAGTTGTAATAAAAAATTCATAATTAATTGTTTACTTGGAAAAAAATTACAAAAAAATATGCATCACATTGGGCATGAGTCCTCTACTTATATCTAAAATATTATAAAAAATATTATCATTTTATTGTGGTTAGGGTGGTCGTGCACCTACTTATTTTTTCCCAAAATTTAAGTACCATTGCATTGAAATTTCAAATTTTCACCAAATAGATTTTTTTTTTTAAACAAACCTAGTAGTTTAGAAACTACATTCAATTTTCTATAGATTCTATTCTTACATATTTTTGAAATAATATAGATAACTTATTCAATTTTTTACGTCAAGTTGCCTAACTTTGATTTTTCTGAATGTTTTGCCACTTAAGGGCCTATTTTTTCCATGATGATCCTGCACATCCCCACAAGTTTCTTCTTAAATAGTCAACTTGGCCAGAATGTTGCTTTGGCAGTGCCATCTTCGACAAACTAGGGCCTCTTTACAATGTTATACTTCAAATAGCTAGGACTAACCAAAGATAGAAAATTATAGAACAAAACACTACAATTTCTCACAACTATAATTAAACTATAGCCCTAACACATTCATCAACAAGCTCAATGACAAGCACAACAAATATTTTTCCAAATTTAAGTGCAGAATGACCAGAAGACACATAAATTAACTCATGGCTTCATTCGCAAAAATCCCAAATTTTGGTTGCAATGATTAACAACTTCGCTTTCGGCTCTAAAACTACTCCGCAAAATACTTGAATGCTTTCTAATACAAATAAAGCAGGAGAATTGATTTTATTTCGATCAAATTATGCCAGTAAGTGTCTCACCTGCCATTAAAGCTCACTCACGTGCTGCACAAATGGCTCCAACCATATTTGATGCAGATTTAAATTTGAGCCGTCAATCTTTTAGTTAGATCAAATCATCAAACGACTGCCTTCAAAACAAGTTGACACAATCACCAACATGGAAATAAGGGGCCCACCATACCATATGCTACCAAGGAAGTCCACATGGCAGTCACTCACAATATCGTGATCAATAAAGATCCTGCAACTTCAGATCACATGATGGTGGGAAACAGTAGATCTTGAGCATTAGTGATCTTGTTCATTCAACATAGTCACCAGCCTTTCCATTAACCATTGAGCAACTTTCCCACCTTGATTATAATAGATCCATTGATTTAGAACATGTGTGTCTTAAGAAAACTTTAGTAACCTACCTTTTAATGTACTAAAGCCAAATAGTATTTCCTTTATTCTTTTGGCTTCATCAGATGAGACACGTGGTGCCTGCCTATGATATTGCGATCAGTAAAAAACTTGTAACTCTCGATCACACAATGGCGAGAAACCGTTGAGATTTGATGATAATTGATCAACGGTCAACCAAACTTATCTCCTTCAGCCACGCCAAAAAAAAAGACACATGACGCCCACCCATGATATCGCGATCAACCAAAGCACTGTGGTGGGGTCATCGCGTGATGGAAAGGAATGACTAAGATCAAATGGTAGTTGATCAACAGTTGCACGAATTTCATCCTTCTACAAAATAAAACATTTATTAAGAGGACAAGGGGACATCACTAGGCGGATGGTAAACAACGACATAAGTCATTTTAAAACCGTGAAACACAGGGCCAACCGGGACTTAGGAAAATGAAAAATCCCACAAAGGAAATAAAATTAAAACAAATGGACTCGACCTAGATGAACCAATAGGACATAAGTCATTTTAAAACCCCATCAAAAAGTAACAGCGAGATAGATCCCAACCAAGGTGTAAAATAAACACAAGAGTTTTACATGTAGGCAAAGCTAAAACCCCAACCCTAAGAAATTTTCAACACCATGAAATACCAGTAACACCAAGCAGGATAGGAATGGAACATAACGAGCAAAAATTAATGAAGTTCCATCACATGCATTTTTTTCCCTCATGTGTATATGTAGAAAATCGATTGATCTTTCTAGATATTATGCATTAATTTCCTAATAACAAGGTGTAGGCATTTGAATTTGACCACTCCCATATGGTCAAATTCACCTTTGCATTCCTCTATCCAATATCCCTAAACTATAGTAATTAAATAATTTATTATTTGGTTAATATTTCACCCTATCCTAATGTCTCCCAATGTATTTGATTAATTAATTGAATACCTTACCTTATTCCTTTCTAAATTAAATAAATAGTTCAATTTATTTAATTTAGTCACTTTTTCCAAATGAATTAAATCAAATTTTTAATGCATCTTTTCTCTCTCCTCATGTCAACATCCTCCATAATCCCCTTCTAATCTAGGTTAACCTAATTAATCTATTATTAGGGTTTGCACATCCCTAATCATCATTAGGGTCACATCCTCCACAATTTTCCACTTGCTTCCAATCTCCCATTAGCCTACATAACCCTTTATTTACACAACCTTAATCACTAATTATCGCCTAACCTCACCTATTTCCATTTATGGAATGTACCCCTAGTCAAACCTCATAAATACTTTCTCCTTTTAGAGAAGTCACCCTTTAACCCACTTGAATTTTTAATTCAAGTTTACTCCCCCCATGAATTATGAGGAATTTTTAATTTCTCACAACCCCTCATAAGGAATTTTTAATTCCTTTATCAATCACCATGAGGATTTGTGAGGAATTTTTAGTTCCTCACCTTCCCTCTCATTGTACATGAGGACAAATACCTCCTTTATGATGAGATCTTGTCCACTCCCAAGGTACTTTCAAGTACCTCCATGTCATTACCACTTCATCTCCAACTCACCCTCCTTTGACCACCTCACCATCCACATGTCCTCATGTGATGTATTGAGAGGTTCAAATGCATATGAGCCCTTGATCTTCTCTCCAAGGGTGAATCTCAGCCATCCATCCATTTGGAGGCACGTCACCTAAAAGTAGTGGATTTTTCCTCATTTGAAATTATGCATTCACTTAGCCAACTCTAGCTCCCATACACTCAACCACTCAACCGCCATAGTTGCAACCTTCTAAGCTCTTAGATTGCACCCTATCACTCATTCAACTCCATCATTGCATTCATCATAGCATCACCATCATTTTGAGCTCACTTGCATGCCATTTTTTCAACCAAGGAGCACACAAATCAACTATCAAAGGGCCAACCAAAGGAACAATTCAAACATTGTAACTTTGTTGTTTCTCTTGTGTTTTTTTTAATTAAACTAGGCTTATCTTGAGGTTTTGTTAGTGTTTTCCTTGTTTTGAATGTTTAGAGGAATTCACATTGCACACATTTCTAGCACACCTAGTGGGACCCACGTCATGGGTCTACTTTCATGCTTTTTGTTGTTTCAAATTTTGTAGGTTCGGATTTAAACCACTGAGGTGAATCTAACCCAACGGGTGAATCCATCCAACATAGGGGTGATTCTACATCAGCATGGTTGAATGCACTTTTGCCTCTTGTATAGAAGGGAGAACCTACAACCTGTACCCAAGAACCTGAATTTTAGAGGCAAATGTGCTTGGGTGACCTAAACTGATGGACTTGTTTAAGGAAGTAGTGATCCTGAACTGATTATAGAGGTAGGCACGCTTATGTCTCTCCCTCAAATAGGTAATATCACAATCACCCATTTCTTGAAAAGGAGATCTTGTTTCTATTAGAAAGGTGAATTATTTTGCACAAAGGTGGGTCTGAGGTAACCCAAAACCTTAAATCTTTCGATTTATTCTTTTATTTGGTTTTGAATTTGGGTACTAATTAGTTGACTTGTTCATTTTTTCTTGTGAGATTTTACTAAAGTTTTTGTAGCTTATCATACACCCAAGCTTGAAGGTAAAAATTACTGACTTGTGTGTTGTAGGATGAGCAGTCAAAGCTCCCTAGTTAGATTTGTGTGTTGTTTTTCATACTAGCTAGGCACACATAGATTTAATTAAAGGATTTTGTTGTGTTTGGGAGCATGTTGTTGACAAATGCTCTCCCCTTGCACTATACAGTGAGCCTGGGTGACCATAAATCACAACTCATTTCAATCCAATTGAGTCTACCTAGGGGTGCTAGTACACGTATGCACTCCCCTTGCACTATGTGTGAACATGGGGACCAAAAAAATCTAATACTTCCTACCCATTAGTGAGACCTTCCTAGGATTTCATCACTCGGGGGATGGTCTTGACCATGTGTTACTAAAGAGGTATATAAAGTGGGGAGAGCTAAAGTAGTACCCCAATCTAGTCATGTCATTTCTAGCAAAGTGTTGAAGCTATGGTGATACCTAGATAAGATGTGCAGGGTTGGTCCAAGTTTCTAGTACCTCATTGAGGATCTCAATCCACACTTTTTGATTGGTTGGTGTTCACATTTGTGCCTCATTCACCCTCCTAGAATATCGAGGACTCCCTAGAGAGCTTGTATAGCCTAGATAGAGACTTGTGTTTAGTTGCGGCTTCGTGTAGTGCAAGGGATGTAGATTGTTCCCTGAAGTTACTCACCATGTACTTACTTAGGTTGAGATAGAATTCCTTGTGGTGAACTATGATAGTTCTTGAGTGATAGAGTGAAGGTGAGCCCATGGTGTTTGTTGATGACCTTGTGCCATAATCTCTAGCTATCGACCTTCATAAGAAAGAATGATCTAGAGAACCACTCCAATATTACAGAGTATTAACCTCGAGGTGTCCCCTCAAGGTGGTGGGCCTACATTGATTTAGCAAACCTTTACTACTAATTTTAGGCTTGTATTGCCTAGTGTGTCTTCTTATGATATATTAGTGCTTTTTGTTAATCTAAGTTAGTCCTAGCCAATTGCTTATTATTTTTTGTTTGCATCCTTTTCCATAGTCTGCCCCTGCCCTCAATAAAAAAATTTCTTCACATAGGGGTGAACTTTCCTTGTGGACAACCAATCCTACCCTCACAAGGGAAAATTTGTGTTGTAGTCTAGTCAAGTCATTTGATAGGTGAATTCACTTGTGGGTCTCTTAGATAGGTGACCCCACTCCACCTATTCCTTGAATAGGCAATATTGTTATCCTCATAAGCGATTCCATGTCCACATCTCCCATTCCTCTGTTCGTACATCCTCTAGAATAGGTGAACCTACTATCCACAAAGGTGATCCCACATCCAGTCCATACCATCCCTATCCATACATCCCCTAGAATAGGTGAACCTATTGTCTACATGGGTCATCTCGTGTTGAGTCTATACCATCACTATATGTACATCCTAGGAAATAGGCGATCTTTCTCTCCTCATAGGTTTTTTCATGTCTTATCTATATATAACTAAAGAAAGTGGTGATCTAGAGACCTAGATAGGTGAACCTATGTTCTAAAGAGGTGATCTTGTGTCCGCCCATCTATACAAAATACGATTTAGGTGATCCTGTTTCCTATCTTGACAATATTGTGAGTCTAGACAGTACAATCTAAGACATAGTGATCATGCGAACCTTAGAGATTCGATCTTGTGATACATAGAGGTGATTTTGTGGTCCTTTAGATAGGAGATCCTATTATGTGAAGGGTGAATCCATGTGACAAAGAGGCCAATCCACCTCCCATACAAAAAACTTGGGGATAAACCCTCTTGATCATTGAAATCCTGTTATTTCCTAAGTCCATTCCTATGATCAAATTTTTTTTATCACCATCCATATGCTCATAATCGTCATTTTATTCCGTCTACATTTTTCAAAAGTCATCATATCCATAATAAAATCACATAGGTACATCTTAGGAAATCCTTAGACTGCATATTCATCATTGATTCATTAATTCAAGTCCCTTAGGAATTGTTTTGGGGGATCTTTTATACAATTGGGTTAGGAAACTAACCCTAATAATTATATTTCACACTTAGGATCTTGTCATCCATCCTGAGTCAGTAATCCTTTACAACCTCATCAATCTACTTCTATCTAGAGGTATATTTTCATTGTAATCGTCATCCTCATCATTTGATCCAATCATTATCATCTTGCATCATCTTGTCACACTCTTAGACCTAGTTTGTAGT
This sequence comes from Sequoia sempervirens, assembly GCA_007258455.2. Classification (NCBI taxonomy): domain Eukaryota; kingdom Viridiplantae; phylum Streptophyta; class Pinopsida; order Cupressales; family Cupressaceae; genus Sequoia; species Sequoia sempervirens. The sequence goes on from VDFB02252616.1 coordinate 27,768,143, forward strand.
TAATCCTATCGGTCCTATCCAATCAATCAATCCAACTCAATTGAATCCAATTATCAATCCATAATTATCCTAGCAGTCATCCAATAAATTTTTATTTCATCTTAGTAACTCATTAAGTCATCATCTAGGTCATTATCACTTAAGTGCATGGATGATCCCACAATAGTGGTTTACACTTTTTGGGACATCCTATTTTTTACTGAAATCACATATTTTTAGAAAATATAATTATTTAATCCTTGAAGAGTTCCATTTAAAGGATTCCAATTGAAGAGCATTTGATAAAACCACCTTAGATCAAACCCCCTTTGATAGAACCCTGCTAGTTTTAAACCATACTTATAATGGAGTCTCCTTTCCACCTATCAAAATGATGATAAAAACCCACTTTTTTTTTACCCTTTGGGGGATCAAATGAATTCATTTAAAAATTATTTTTTGTAAGTATGTAGTCCTTATTATAAGCTTCCAAAAACATTTATCCTTGAGGAATGGAAATTATATTGGGGTCTCAAGGTGTAGTGGCTAAAATGAAGAAAATCATAGCTCTATGTTTTGGGAGATAGAACTAAAGGGGGATTAAGGTTCCTTCATAAATTTCCTTCAAGTTTCATTAAGGAAACCTTAGATATCTCAATATAAGGATGGAATGAGAGAAATATATCTACAATAATTTGTCCTATGGGTGTGATTATAGACTAAAAGGGGGTTGATCACCAAGCAAGGGCTTGGAAAGAAAGAGATGAATGCAATTTGAAAGCCTAACTATATGACATAGATTATGAAACTGAAGTACAAAATTACAAACTAAGAATAAATAGAAAGGTATCTAGAGGAAAGGTGTGGTAAAAAAAATCCCTAAAACCCTAAAATTTTGTTTTTTGAAGCTCACGGGGACTCATACACCAATTTGGATGATTTGGGCCTAAACTAGGGTTTTTATACAGAAACTAGAATCTATCAGTGACTGATTTGGATCTCTTGAAATCTAGAAAAAAGGTAGTACTAAGACTCATACACCCAAGGTGGCGATTTATTCCCAATATTAGGGTTTGACTAAAATTTTAGTATTATCTGGTGATCTCCTGTATCTTTTCTCCTATCATATTTTTTAGTCTCAAACCTTGAATTCTAGCTTGTAGGTGACTTTATGTGAAGATGACAACCTTGTGACAACTTGGAAACTTTCTTCAATCTTGCAACTTTATTTTCAAAGGATCTTAAAGTCTCAAAACACCTAGATCTACAATCACACATCAAAGGGAAGAAAAACTTGTTGATTGTTAGGGAATAGGGGTTTGCATTGGTCAAGCCCCGTTCACGTAATTAAACATTATGATGAAATGATGAAACATGAATAATGAAACATTAACAATGATACCTTAAATGATGTCTTAAAATGATAATATGTAATCTAACATGAAATGGCCATGAAGAATGTAGATCTTGATCCTAAATTAGATGTGGAACAATGCTTAACTTGGATCTTAAATGTTAAATCACAACACTAGCTCAACAACATGCTTGATGCTTTATACCTTTGACATGATGATGGATCTTGAATTACTGCAAGAATCTTCTTCAAATCTACCTTTAAATTCTCTTGAAATGCTCTTGAATATTCTTGAATGCTCTTGTCAACTCTTATGAAAGTGCTCTTGATTGCTTATAAAATTCTAAGGGATAGCTTGGATTTAATTGTTAGGTGAAATTATATGAAATAGCCTTGTATTGATACTTATTTATGCCAAATATTTTGAAATTACAACACTAAAAGATGAAATCATATCTAGGAGGATAAAATACCACCAAAAATTGACTTCCAAATAGGTCTTGATTAGAGTGGGACTCATACTCCCAATGTGGCGTATGAGTCCTAGTGGCTCAAAATTGGGGTATAGACTCCAAGACAGGTCCTACTTAATGTGAAACCTAAAATCAGGTCCCAAGACCTAGGTGGGACTCATGCCCAAGGTGGCGTATGAGTCCTAGATTACCAGATCTAGAACACATGACCTAAAACACTAAATTATGGTTAGTTAGCTGATAAGTGTCAATATTATCCATAGAAAGATGCAATTAATAAGGCTTGTGGATGCAAAATAGGGCCAATTAAAGCATAAATAATCTAAATTAATTAATAAATCCCTAGATTAGTGTGCAAGTGTTAGGACACACTTTACAACACCCAAATAAGGCACAATTAGGTTCATTTTCTCATTAATTATTCATTCCCAAATTAAGTGTGAAAAAGGGATAGTTTTTCCTACACTACATTTAGCCCCCACTTTAGTGAGAGGAGGAATTTGCTTCAAAATCACACTAAATTAGACATTCAAGTGGGTTCCGAGTGTACCAATGCAGATGATCTAGGATGAAGAATATCAAGGAGGTAACCAATCCCCTAGGATCCAAGATCCTTTGTCAAACCAACATAAGCAGAAAGGGACACACACATGGTGTATGTATACAACATCAAGATACACAAACATGCAATGTTAAAGACATAAAGATGAAAGAAAAAAGAAAGAAAATTGGTGGATTAAGCTTTGAATATTTGTCCCACACGTTGTGGATCATATCTAAGCTATTTTTCCAAAAATGCACTCTCACTCTAAGGTAACAGAACTTTAGGTTGTTTGTTGGGTGAGTATCCAAAAAAGGGTGGCTTACAAGTGGAACACAATGTCCATTATGAAAACTAAATGTATTCTCACAAGGGCTAGTGGAACCTCAATCCATACACAAGGTGATCCCCTAGAGAGGTGAGACACATACACACATGACTGGTATGTGCTCACACACACAAGCAAGTGGCTAAGGGAAATTCAAACCTAAGTTCAACTCCCATACATACAACCATACCAAATTTATACCTATTGGAAACTTTTATAAGGCACCACACAACACGACAAAAAGATTCATGAGGCAAGAAAAACTTCATATGCCTGACACCCATGAACAAACAATATGGCTCCACAGGCAAGAAAAGTGTGTTATACAAGGTGGCCATATAATAGTTCTTGTAAATGAAAAATAATGTAAGGTATGTTCAAATGTATTTTTCTTATTTCATGTAAGGTCTCTTCTTAGGGAACATTGTGCTTAATGTATCCAAGAGAGGACAAGTCAAATAAATATCTTGCTCTCAGAGGAAATCAAACCCAATGATACCACCAAGAAAAAGGACATGTCACAAGAATAAAGAAAATCCCATAGTGAAACATGAGTGTCAATATATTTACCCCACTTTAAAGTGGTTGCTAAAACTATTTCTATGAGTTATTGCTTTAAAGTAGAAGAAGACATGAGAGCTTATTCGAAAATCCCTATCCCAAGTCATATGTTCCCAAATGAAGCTACATCATGAAAAGGGGATGCCCCAAAATTGAAACAACTATAGATAACTTAGTACAACACATGCAAGCCAACTTAAATAATTTCATCCACATCCCAAGCTTTCTCTTATATATATATGGAAGGAATTCAACTAGCCAAAAGAGACAACAACAAGTGACTTATGAGGACAAGGCTATCTAACCCCTTGCCCCCACTTAGAACAAGACAAGGGTGAGACGAAATGATTGATGAGAAACATACAAATTAGTATTAGTTAGAGGAACAAGGTGCTTTAACATAAGGAAGAGCACCACAATCCTTAAGATGATTTTTTTTACTCAAAGCCTTACATTCATTAGTATAATGACCATGAAATCCATGAAACACACAAAAATGAATTCTTGTAGTAAAATTTATTTCATGTTCTTAGAGGGAGAGATATCAAATTATATTGGAGGAGTCTCAACAAGATACTCTCTTGATCAATAGAAGATGTTCCTTAATTTTGTGAAAAGGATATCTCTTGCTTAGTAGAAGGTGTCATACTTACATAAGACTCTTCAAATTGCAAGATTTTGTTCTCTTCTTGAAAGGAATGAATAAAATTAAACAAACTCCAATCGTTAGTGTTTTGTGTGGTGAAATTGATATTAAGTGAAGACTTATTTGTTTCTTTCCTTTCTTTCAAAGGATAATAATCAACACCACTAGTGTCTATCAGTTCAAGATGCACTAATGTTAATGTTGTCTTAGAAGAATCTTTTGTAATAGTGTTGATATTAAGTGAAGGCTTGTTTGTTTCTTTTGAGGGACAATAACCAAGACCATTAGTCATTTCTTGTGTTAGGAACTATAGGGGCATGGATACCTTGTTCTCTAGCACCACATCCTTTTCCACTATAACCAAGTTGTTTCATAAGTTCATAAACTCTTCCATAAATATTTTTCATTTCATTTGGATTCGGGGGTTGCTCATAATCAGCTTCATCAAAGTTTGTTGTGTAGTTTGTTATCCTTTTCTATAAAGTGGTTGAGGTGGATTCTTTCAAATGGTCTTCCAAATTTTGTGTTGACATTACTGCTTTTCCTTTCTCATGATTCTTTATTATGATTTTTGGTTGCCCATCAAAGCTAGGTATAAAATCCAAGGGACCCCAATCATCTTCAAATAAATTTGTGACTTTCACAATATGTTTTTGTTTTTGTTTCCATTGCACAAGTTCCACTTGTGTAGTTGATTTCTGTTTTTTCAAAGGATTTTCCTTGCCTCTCAATGTTCAAAAAATTTTTTGGTTTAGGGTCAACTTCAATTGTATATACTTTGTTGTTGTATATATATTTCATGACACAATGAAGGGTAGAATGTACCACATGCATATCATGAATCCATGGTCTTCCTAAAAGAATATTGTATGAAAGATCATGAGGCATAATATGAATAGGAGTTTGTAATGTAACTTTTCCAACTGTAATAGGTAATGTTATCACACCAAGCGATCATTTTCCCATGTTATCAAATCCACTAATAAATAAAGAGGAAAGTTGAATTTTTTATTTATCCACACCAAGGCTATCTAGAAAGCTTACACTACACACATTAAGAGCAGATCCATTGTCAACAAGGGTTCACTTTATCCCTGTCGTATTATATTGAACTATTATCATGAAAGAATCATTTTTTTTTTGCACTTCCAAAGGAGGGAGCTCACTTTGGTGGAAACAAATGTCAACACTCATTTTTTGAATCATGGTTGCCATGTCACTTAGCTTCACATTAGGAGGGGTAGGAACTTATTGTAAGGCACTTTGAATCATCTTATGATAATGAGGGGATGCTTGAATAAGGTCCCACAATGATATTTTAGCTGGAGTGTCCTTAAGTTGTTCAACAAGGTCATACTCCTTTCCACTTTGTGAAGGAAAATGAGGAGGACCAATTAAGAAAGGGTTAGGTGGTGGGAGGGATTTTGAAGGTGTTTTTCTTGGTTGTGGATTGTTTCTAGTGTTATATGTATGAGCAATGGTATTGTAACTCAACTACTATGACACATTTCTTAGGTGGTTAAAGGATGAATACGGGTTTGTTTTGAGTTGGAGGTTAGTTTGAGGGTAGGTAAAGGATAAGTTTGAGTTTCCTTTGAGTTTGTGGTTTGTGAAATGGTGAGTAAATAATTACAGATTATTAGGATGTCCCATACAATATTTAGGAGGTCCAATAGTCAAGGGGGATCTAACGTACACTTGTGCATTCAATACCTCAACAATTTTGGTTTGATGTCTTTCTAATGAAAGGGAGTCTAGTGTCATCTCTTCATCTTCATATAAGCAAGTCACATAACTATTGTTTTCATTTTCTTGCACCACGATATCCTTCATAGGAGGAGAGTTTTTAGGAGAGCAACAAACTATATTTTTATGACATTCAATGTTTGGTTATTATAAAATGACTTCATCACAAGTGAGGGAGCTATCAATGGTTGGATTGTCTTGTTTATTAGTAATATCTTCCCTAGGGGAAGAGAGGAAACTAAGATTCTCATTACTCTCATTTCTTTGATCTTCTAACATCAAATTATCTTCTTTACCAATAGTAGAGATATTAGGAGGTCCAATTTTATTATTATTGTCCATGATTTCATCCTTGTTTTCTAAGACTTCATTCTCTTGTGCCCTAATATATACCCTACTAGGGGATATTTTAAGATTTTCATCACATTCCCTAGTTAGATTTTGTAAAGTAGCTTCATCACAAATAGGGGAGGCATCAAGAGAAGCATACTCATTATTGTCAGTAGGAAAGGGAGAAATAATATTTCTATGACTTTCAAGTGTATCTTCTAACACTAAACTATCTTCTTCATGACTAAGAAGGATATTAGGAGAAGAACCAATGCTATTTTCATGGTAATATACAATTACATTCCTATGTGCTATAATGTCTTCCCAAGTGGGAGAGGTAGTAATTTCATAGATCTCAATCATTGGATCTCTTAACACCAACATGTCCTCACAAATGTAATTTTCATGGTCATTCATGATTGTAACTATTGTAACTTTTTTTCACTAAAGCATTCAAAAAAGTAGGGGAGGTGTTGGGAGAGGAATGTAAACTAAGTAAAGTAGTGGTAATTATTTCATCTTTTGTTGTTATAATATCTTCCCAAGAGGGAGAAGGAGAAGAACAAGAAAGACTTTCATGATTTTAAAAGATTGCATCTTCTTTCACTAAGATACCTTTGTCACCAATTGGGGAGGTATCGGGAGAAGGAAAACTATGATATTCATGGTTATATATTCTTGTATCTTCTTCTATCACATCATTCCCACAAATAGGAGAGATATTAGGGATTGTGTAATTAAGGAATGTGTCAACATTTTCAGTGTCTTGCACTAAGAGACTCTCATAACTAAGAAATTTATTGAATGAATGAATAACACGCTTATTGACTAATTTTTTCTTTAAAAACTTGGAAAAGATAGATACTAACATTTGTGAGAAGTAATCTATACAAAATCAAGATGGAAAGAGACTAAAAATGCAATGACCTAGAATGAAATGTGTAAATACAATTTTTAGATTATAAACAAGGTAATATGCAACAATCTAAAAATGAAATGTTGTAAATGTAAATTTGAAATTAAGTGATGCATGAAATGAACCAAATTAAGCTAGATCTAATGAAATGCATGTAACATAAACTTAGAAAACTAAAGCAATTATTCAATGACAACAAAAAAAAATACAAAAATGATGTTTTTAATGAAGTAAATGGCAGTTTCAAGTCTGATCTAGGACTAATTTGCTAAGAGGGGTGTATGAGTTCCAGTTACGGTTTTTGAAGGGCTCACATGCTGCAACATACACAACACAAAATTCCTAGAAAGTATGAAAAACAACCTCTACCATAGAAAAATGGATCATTGATATTTTCATTGTCTTTTAGGTCTTTCTCTTGTGATGTTTGAATTGTCAAGTGCTTTGGTTTACTGTTGCAATGTAACTTATGCATTCACATTAGGTCCAAAATATTCAAATTGTGATGTCTTGTGAAGGTGTTGTGAAGTGTTGTAACAAACTTCTACACTTTTCTAGACTCTTCTCGTTACAATTCACCTAAAAATCACCTTTTCATCACTTTTCAAGTCCCATTCTAAAGTGTTGTAAAGTATTGTAACAATATTTCATACTTTTCTAGGCATTATTTCACTATTTACACCTTCCTTATCCTTTATATGACCCCTTTATGCACTCATAGGGCTTAATTAAGTGTATTTTTGAATGTAAACCCAATAAATAACATTAAATGCAAGTTAATTCCCAACACCCACTTACAAGTTGCTCTAGGTGGGACCCATTCACCATGGGTGGCAAATGAGTCCCTCTTGGCTCCAAATTCAAAATAATTCAAAATTCCTTTCAGGTTTCTATTCAAAAAGACCTTATGTCAGCTTGTGATGAGATATTATTGGGTTATTAGGGTATAAGAGTGTATAAATAAGTGTTTTTCTTCCCATTCACCTAATTCATTCAAGCATTCACTTGCATTCACTAATTCAACATCAATTAGCATTCAAGCACTTTACATCATTCAATCAAGCATTCATCAAGCATCTTGGAGCATCCATTGACGTATCTTCAGATTTCTTCAACAAGGTTGTGGCGAGTTTAGGACATTTGCATGTTGTTTATTCATCATTCTTTGCTTATTTCATTTCATTTCTTCATTAAGGGTTGGATTACCAAAGTGAGATTTGACAAAGGAAAATCCCTAAACTCTAACCCTTAACCATTTTTCCCCTTTTGCATGTGTTTGTAGACTTTTGTATGCAAATTTATCAAGAAAATAGGTGTTGAAAGGTGGTCAACAAGTCAAAAAAGTGTTTCAAGTCAAGTAAACCCTATTTCAAGCTTGGAGACAACCTACAATATGTTTTCTATAGATTGACTCTGACAAGAAGACAAGTGTAGATCTGGAGCTACAGGATTGACCTTTGATTTCATAGAATTTTGGAGGACCAATTCACCATTAGTGGTGAATGAGTCCCACTGGTGATTTACATTGATTTATGCCAGACTTCAGAGCATTCCAAATTCATCATCCAATTCCCAAGTGCACTTTGTTTGACCTTGTTCAATTTTTTTTGCATTAGGGGTATGTGCAGGATCATGATGGAAAAAATAGGCCCTTAAGTGGCAAAAATTTCAGAAATATCAGAGTTAGGAAACTTGACGTAAAATTTTGAATAAGTTATCTATATTATTTTAAAAATATCTAATAATATAATCTATATAAAATTGAATGTAGTTTCTAAACTACTAGGTTTATTTTTTAAAAAAAATCTATTTGATGAAAATTTGAAATTTCAATGTAGTAGCACTTAAATTTCAGGGAAAAACATAGAAGTAGGTGTCTATCTGACCACCCTAATAACAATAAAATGATAATATTTTTAATAATATTTTTGATATAAGTAGAGGACTCATGTCCTGATGTGATGCATAATTTTATGTAACTTTTTTCCAAGTAAATAATGGGTATGTGCAAGATCATGATGGGCCAAAAAGTGGCGATATTTAAGTGATATGATGGCCCATGTGGCTAACGACTTTTTTTTATCCAAAATTTATGAAACAAAAAGGGTTTTTAAAGGAAATTCTCAGCTTTCGACCAATATAAATTATGCTTTACTTTGAATTTAATAAATAAATATTATTCATTTTCTATTTGAATTATAGCTTATGTCCTGATTGATAGGCTGATTGAAAAACATCTATAGCTTTCAAAATAGTATCAATTTTTGAATCTAAAACATGTGTCACATTATATGCTTTGCATACTATAGGATTAAAAAAATAATGAATTTCATGAAGTTTTGACCAAGTTAATGGTCAAACATACAAGTTTTTAGATTTTTTAAAGCTGTAATAAAAAAATCATAACTAATTATTTACTTGGAAAAAATTTCAAAAAATATACATTACATTGGGACATGAGTCCTCTACTTATATCTAAAATATTATAAAAAAATATTATCATTTTATTGTGATTAGGGTGGTCAGACAGACACCTACTTATTTTTTCGATTAAATTTTAAGTACTACTATATTGAAATTTCAAATTTTCACCAAATAGATTTAAAAAAAAAATTAAACCTAATAGTTTAGAAACTACATTCAATTTTCTATAGATTCTATTCATATATATTTATGAAATAATATAGATAACTTATTCAAAATTTTAACGTCAAGTTGCCTAACTCTGATTTTTCTGAATTTTTTGCCACTTAAGGGCCTGTTTTTTCCATGATGATCTTGCACATACCCTAATTAATTCTGAATTTTTTATTATAACTTTTAAAAAATACAAAAACTCATATTTTTGACCAACTTAACTTGGTCAAAACTTCATGAAATTCAATTTTCTTTTTTTTAATCATATAGTATGTGAAGCATAGAATGTGACACATGTTTTGGATTCAAAAAATGTAATACCATTTGAAAACTATAGATGTTTTTAAATGAGCCTATCAATCAAGAATTTAGTCATAATTCAAATAGAAAATGAATAATAATTGGGTATGTGCATGATCATGATGGGCCAAAAAGTGGCGATATGATTGGTATTTCTAGGCTATGTGGCTGACGACTTGTTTTAACCCAAATTGATGAAACGAAAAGGGTTTTTAAAGGAGATTCTCAGCTTTCCACCAATATAAATTATGCTATACTTTGAATTTAATAAATTATTATTATTCATTTTCTATTTGAATTACAACTAAAGTCCTAATTGATAGGCTGATTGAAAAACATCTATAGCTTTCAAACGGTATCACATTTTTTGAATCTGAAACATGCATCACATTCTATGCTTCACATACTATAGGATTAAAAAAATAAAAATTGAATTTCATGAAGTTTTGACCAAGTTAAGGTGGTCAGACATACGAGTTTTTATATTTTTTAAAAGTTGTAATAAAAAATTCATAATTAATTATTTACTTGGAAAAAAATTACAAAAAAATATGCATCACATTGGGACATGAGTCCTCTACTTATATCTAAAATCTTATAAAAAAATATTATCATTTTATTGTGGTTAGGGTGGTCAGACAGACACCTACTTCTTATTTTTTCCCTAAATTTAAGTACTACTTCATTGAAATTTCAAATTTTCTCAAATAGATTTTTCTTTTTAAATAAACCTAGTAGTTTAGAAACTAAATTCAATTTGCTACATATTCTATTTTTACATGTTTTTAGAAATAATATAGATTACTTTATTCAAATTTTTACGTCCAAGTTTCTAACTCCGATTTTTCTAATTTTTTTGCCACTTAAGGGCTTGTTTTTTTCATGATGATCCTACACATGTACCCAATTATTTATTAAATTCAAAGTAAAGAATAATTTATATTGGTGGAAAGTTGAGAATCTCCTTTAAAAACCCTTTTTTGTTTCATTAATTTTGGGTGAAAAAAAAGTCGTCAGCCACATACCCTATACATAACCATGATATCGCCACTTTTTGGCCCATCATGATCCTGCACATACCCTTAGTTTTTATTTCTATTGCATTTTCTACATACCTCACTGTGTTTTCAAACATTGCACATTTCATTAGTTTTGCATTAATAGTCAATCAATTTCATCATTTAGTTGCATTTACAACATTGCATTTAGTCTTAATAACAACATACAATCCTTTATTTGAGTGAACGACTTCAATTTTGGGGTTCTATCTCTTCTTTTAGGTGAAAGACCCTAAGAGTGCAAGAGAAGCACATAGACACTGTGTGAACCCCAATCCAAATACCTGCAAAACAATAAGAACAAACACATTAGATTAGAAATTGCAAGTAAGAACAAGGATTCCCCATGAAATCTATTAACATAGCTCAAATTAGGAAAAAAGAAATGAAGAACACAATGTAATACAATAAAAGATATTGAATCCTAATTAAACTAGCAAACTTATGATCCCATGGGGGAATCTGTGCCAATTTGATGTGAAAATTGGCCCTTTCCCAATTCCTATGATGCAAGATTGATGTGATGAAGAGATTTGATCCACTTTGTTGATGTTGAAGAGTTCTCCAAGCTAAAAAACTACATAACCTAGCTAAGATTCAAGACTGATGGATGAAATTTGATAGATATTTGAGCATGGTAACTTTGCATAATTTGTGGATGATAAAATGAGGATATGAGCTCTTTATTTATAGAATGCCAAGATGGATGAATGTCCAAATTTGAGCAATGTGGGACTAACATTCATCCAATGGTAAGATACCACTTATCAACCTATGAGTGGATGGAGGATGTGCAATTTTTGAGGATTGTGCCAATAAATGCATATTTTGAATTTCAAATTTGTTGAAATGACATGTAAGAGGGAAGGGAAAATGCAATAAATGCCACTTGGCTCAAGGAAAAGGACATGTAAGATGGAGTAAATGCCTTGTTGGATGTACATGTCAACTTGGAATTTGAATTCAAAATTGGAGGAATATTCCAAAAGATTCCTTATTGAGGAAAATAGAGGATTTAATAAATAAATTAAATCTATTTTCATGTGCAAGTGGGAAAAGCTAGAGGATGGGACATGAATTAGAATTAAATTAATCAAGGGTTAATTAATTTAATAGGAGATTAGGTGATGTGACTTATTTGACTTAGATTTTAGGATTTATTTAAATCAAATATGAGAGGAATGTGATCAGAGATTAATTAAATAAAGATTTTGGTTTATTTAATTAAAAGAGATGATGTTAGACTTAAATTAAATAAGGTTTAATTTATTTAAATTAATAGATATACTTTAGAGATTTAATCAAATAAAATTGATTATTTAATTAAATAGGGATAATTAGATTAGATGATTAATTTAATTATCGAGAAGAGGTGGCTTAATTAGATAACTGATTTATTTAATTAAGAGAGGAAATAATGATGAATTTAATCAAATAAGGGAATTTGATTAAACGGTTATACCAAAGGATGATTCAGGATGAAACGATGTTAGTAGTCAAGATCAGATGCACAATGTCAATCGGTACATTTTACGTGTCCACATTTTTCCCCTCTTTGAAGCAATGCACTTGTTGCATTGGTTCAAAGAATAAACGATCTAGATCAAAGCAAAAAGAATTTGTTATTTAAAATCTTGACCCACCACCATCCAGTGAGAGAAAACATGTCATTATATTGCCCCCTCGAGAGAATGGACGAAAATTTCAATTTTTTGGTGATCTCGCGAAAAAAGGGGACAATGTGCCCGATAGGTCCAAAAGGGCTCTAGGAGGCCAAAAACATGTCTAAACACAATAAAATGATGTAAAACAGGCCTCAACTAGACAAAAACAACTTCAAGGTTCCAAAACCCTACCAGGATAGCGAATCAGGGTGAAAAAACCCTAATTTTCAAGCTTAAAAGGGGCCTGAGGGGTCACTTTCAAGTCATTTACACACACAACCATCTAGCAACCTTGAGATTTGAGCTTTGACATCCTAACAATATGTCACAGCAATAGCTTTCGATGCACATTTCTGATCGAGTTCAGAAGTACCAATGGCCACCCAGCATTGGAGCACCGGTAATTGACCCTACTTGAACTTTATTTCTCATTTTTTATGCTTAATTAATGCTTTCAAAGTTAGTCATTCTACAGCGGTGCTATATAGCGCTGCTCAGAAATCAAACTGCACCGCTCAGTATGATATTGCGCCATGGCGACGAAGTTTGGAGTTTTTAAACTCTGACGCTGAGCTCGTGGCCGACGGGGTGATTTGCAAAGTGCAACGCAGTGGTCCTTTATTTGTTCAAAGTGCACCGCGGTGGTGCTATTTCAACATTTTGTACCCTAGCTTCGAAGTTTAATTTGAAATCAAACTGCGACACCTTCACAAATTCTGATGCTGGAGTGGTTTCTTGGATGGCAGGCGAAGAATTTTTCAAAAATTTTAACATGGTGACCTTCCTTGATGTAGGATGCAGGGAGGGAGCTCTACTCCCGAGAGCACAGGTCATGGGATTTGTTTAGTTACTTGCGGGATCTCAGCGACAGAGATCAGGATCGACTTTGAGATATGGGGTTGTGGTATATCGCTTATGCAGCACCCATCTGCACCCACCTAGGGATGATTTCAGTGCTTGCCGAGAGATGGCACAATGAGACGTCTTTGTTCCACCTTCCCACTGGTGAGGCCACCGTCACTTTGGAGGATGTTTGGTGCATCCTACAATTGCTGATTCATGGTCGACGTGTCATTTTTGATATGGATGAGGGGTGTAATTCCTACCACAGGGTCCTCACCACAGAGGACATCGTTATTTGCAAGGGGTAGATCGAGCTCAAGCAACACAGGACCTTGGCACTTCCCTTCTGCTTAGTTGTTGTGGTCATTATTTTGGGTCTTGTTGCCCCAAACAGATGAGGCTGATACTTCAACTCTAGTTGGGGACTCTATTGGGAGTGCATGGTTCACGATAGGCCAGTTCGTTTTGCATGGGGTCTTATTCTTCTTGTCTCACTGTACATAGATCTGCATGAGTATGTCTACATGGATGGCAGAGCACTCAGAGCAGGCGTGACACTTCTCCATCTATGGGCATGGGAGCACATTGTTGTTCTTCATCCACACGTTGTTCTAATTTTGATGGTGCCAGACAATCCCCTTGTATGGTGTTATAGAGGTGGTATGTCTTTTACACACACAGGCGAGCATGGGATCCCCTATTGGAGGAGAGTCCTTGACAAGATGCAAGTGTTCACATGGTGACCATACCTTGGTCGGCCCGGATGAGCCCGCGATGCAGATCAATGTTTCTTTGCTTGTCAAGACCACTACATGCAAGGGCAAGAGCATACGATGATTGAGAGATATATGCCTGGGCGTGTGCAGCGCCAGTTTGGTGAGCCCTAGGATCAGCCTGACGATAATTATGTGGCCGTCTTCGCCTGCACCATGACATAGGTTTCATGGGGGAGGTATATTCCTGCCTCGAAGGTCATTGATAGTTTCAGGTAGCTAGTAGCTTGGCCATGGGTTTATGATCAGGGGCATGTGGATCCAGGCATGACACAGGCATACAAGGATTGCTTTTGGACTCCCCTATGATTGAATATTCTAGGTATAGACCTCGATCGAAGGAGGGTTAGAGGCAAAGGGGGAGGACGAGGATGGAGGGGTGATGTACGGCAAGACTAGCTGGTTGGGCCCCCAGTGTAGCCAGATCAGGCAGACGTACAAATGTAGGACCAACAACAGGTGCCAACAGGTCCACCACCATGGGTTGGGGTTGAGGATCGGCCTCTAATATAGCCTTCATTAGCACAACTAGCAGGACAGGTGGATCCCCGAGATGCACTAATTACACAACTGCAGGCCTAGATGTAGACACTGACAACCGAGAGGGATCAGACTAGGACTAAGAGAGATCAGATGAGGGCTGAGAGGGATTAGGTCATCCAGTAGAGACAGGCTACAAAGTTACAGGTGACCATAAAGCTATGACAAAGACAACAGTTAGAGAACATGGTGGCCTCCTCCTCCTAGGGTACAATGTTTGTTAGGTCCTACTGGGAGGCTATCAGAGAGGCTAAGTATTATCGGATGCATTATCATGAGGCCATACCCAGAGGAGCATGGGTCCCAGAGTACTCACAGCGGACCAGTCACAGACCAGCAGAGGGTCACGGTGACAGGGGCGAGGGTAGCATACAGGGGGTTGATCGAGATGATACTTTTGTGCCTTATGGGCTCCTTTTTGATAGCCCAATGGGACTTTTTGTACTAATTGACATACATGTACAGTGATCCGATTATTCTTGTACTATGATAGTTACATTATTGATGATATATATGAGATGATGATTTTGATGCGATGTGATGTGTACCAATTATTTATGCATGTATGACTGACTTTACTTCTATATGTTGTGCAATGATGCTTTATATGATACGTTTATGGATGCTTTTCTTTTTTATAATGAATGCATTATGTAATGATTATGACTAAAAGATCTATATTATGGTGTTGGCTTATGATATGCAGATGTGAATGGATGATATATGATGATGCATTTATGATGATGATATGTGATATGAAATGTAATGTGTAAAATGATATGGAAATGATCTATGGTGTATACATGAAATGATGTGAATCATTCTTATCTATGAAATGATTATGGATGGATGTACGCTTTGCATGTGATGGATTTTTTATGTTTCTATTTATGTTTAAAGTGATGTGGAATGATTAATGAAATGCAAAAATGATTGTGATGCTATTTAGTGGATGATATAATGCAATGTGAATGCAATGGTCATGTTTTATATGATGATGCAAATGATATGGTTTTAAGATGCTTAGAATAACAAATATTATCCTAAACATGTTAAAAGATAATGTAATGAATATGAGGCATTTACTGTGATGTACTATATGCAATGATATGATAATGTAAAATGAACGCAATGTGTGAGATGATGTTATGATGTTATGCGAGTATGTATGTAATGGATTATCTTATAATGCTTATGTACCTATTATGTATGATTATGCAATAGGTGGTAATGTGAAAATGATTATGAAATGCTTATGCAAATGAATGTTATGCAATGATTTATGCGATGAATGCAATGTGATGCAATTTAATAAGAATGGATGTGCTTTTCTATGAAGAATGCTTATAATAACATGTTTATATGATGATGTAAATGCAATGCTTGTGTTTCCTCTATGATATGTTGATGCAATATGCAAATTATTTGTGGATGCAGGATCGATGATGATGGTGATCAATTGCCATAGTACCTTGTTAGTGTCATGAGAAAGAAGAGAATAAGTCATTTCAACAAGACACAAGATGATGAAAATGCAAATGATGATGATTTCTTGCCGAGGAATTGGGATTTTCAAAGGGCCAATTTTCTTATGTTTGATAACACACGTGGTATGATGCATCAAGGTATGGAAAACCATGATGGTGTTGTACCTAGTGTGATGGAATTTGACTTGACAAGTAGATAGGAGTATCCTTGTTCACACCTGACATGATAACCTTGCTAGGATGCAATTTAGAAGTTTCAAACACTTCAGACCAAAACACATAAAGGTATAACCTATCAATGCAATAGTCAACAAGTTTCCCAAAACCTCCTCCATACATACCTAACAAAGAAAGTGTTCACCAAGGTTATATTACAAGAACATCCAACAAGCACAATAGACAAAAGATAATGATCGTTGCCCCATTCCTATTTCTCTAAATCCTCTGTTCGGATATCATTGAGAAGTCCTTAGAATGAGCGCAATAAGATAAGTCAAAAGATAAAGACAAAGTAAAAAAACAAGCTGATGTTCTTCAATAACGCTAACCAAAAGGAAATGTTTTCTAAGGATAAGAACCGAAACTATTGCCAAAATATAATGCCCATTGTAGGAAGGATGCATCCTAGGACATGTTAGTGGATGGCGGCATGTCATTTCATTTATCCAAAGCATTCTAAAAAATGATTGATATGGGACCAATTGGATGATGGGTTATCAACACAAAGAATTGACCAACTTGCTTACATACTGACTTAGACTTGAAACTTGACATTTTGAGTTTTCACTTTTCATCTGCTAGACTTGTTTCTGATTATCTTACCAAAGATTTAGGATGATGATCATTTATTATGAGTGATGTTATTATGGTTGTAGGCGAGATGAGATGGATGGATTTTTTTCAAATATTTGGATGTTTTTGATGTTTTTCAATGTTTTGAGGTTGTTTTTGGTATTTTTTGAGATTTTATGAATGTTTTGATTTTTGATTTTTTGAATGTTTTGGAGTTTTCTAAGATTTTGACCAAGAGACTAACCTAAAGACCTATCCTAGGGGCCTCAGGGGTTGATCAATAGATTATCCTTGCCTATGTTATACACGCAGAGACCACGTAGTTCGACTGATGAGCTGACCGATTTACAGATGATGATATACATGATGAGATGTCAGTTTATTATGACAAACTCCTATACGACTAACCTAAGTGTCTCAGGGGCTAATTAGAGATCAACCTTGCCTACGTTCAAGCTCAGAGATGACGTAGTTTGACAAGACGACCTTTTTTTGGTTTTTTGACCTACTTTTTGACATGTTTTGGGATTTTGATATGTTTTGATGTTTTTGGATTTTCTATTTTTTTTATGTTTTTGATTTTCTGATGTTTTGATGTTTTTTAATTTTTTGATGTTCTGATGTTTTAGGACCTTTAAGGATATACATGAATCTGATCCGATGAGAACATGTCCCCAGCATGAAGCAATAGACTACTCTAATAAAGGCAGGACAAGTTGACCTTGAGGATGGGCTGATTAGTACTAGGAGGGATCATGATATGAACACAAGACCAAACTATGGTGTGGATGTGAGTGGATGAGTGATGGATGCAGATCTGGATGCAATGGATGATGGATGGATGATACAGAACAAGCTATAAATATCTTGGTGGATGGAAAGTGCTTATTTACGTAAGGCGCCTGTTTGCCAGGTTTTCACTAAGGTACTTGTCCAAAGTGCCACTGAAGTGGTTTTCACTAGAGGACGTTTTTTTCTCTTTACTATTTTCAATCCTTTTTTTGATTTTTTTGGATTTTTTTCTTTTTTTCTTTTTTTCTTGTTACCAAGATGCCTTTTTGCTAGGTTTTTGCCAAGGTAACCATTTTTTCAGGACATTTTCTGATTGTTTTTGGATTTTTTGGTTCTATACCTTGAAAGATTTAGGCATAAAACTTTTTGAGGGGAGAGCTATTCATTGGCTCTTGCAAAGGTTCCCCTTTGGGTGTTCATAACTGGTATGCCCCTAATTTGTAACTTGTTGTGATGATGAATGGTCCCAACCAATTAGGTTCAAATTTTCCTTTGTTGCTTGGATTTGGGACATTCTTTTGATTCTCTTTTAACACTAGTTCTCTGACTTAGAAAGTCCTACTTTTTATTTTCTTATTATAGCTCATTTTGAGTCTATTCTAATAGACTTGCAAATGATTCAAAGCATCTATATGTCACTCATCCAGTAGGTCCAGCTCATTCAGTCTTGATACTCAGTACTCTTCATCTGTGATGAGGTTTTGCAGTGATATCCTGAGTGATGGGAGCTCGATCTCAATGGGGAGTACTGCTTCTGATCCATAGACCAAGGAGAAAGGGGTGGTTTCGGTGGGTGTGTGGATGCTATTTCAATAGGCCTAGAGGGCGGGATTAATCTGCAAATGTAAGTCACGACCTGCATCATTGACTGTTTTTTTGATGATTTTCAGAATGGTTTTGTTTGTAGCTTCCGCTTGGCCATTGCCTTGGGGATAGTATGGGGTGGAGAAGAGATGTTGTATTTTAATTTTTTTTCATAAGTTGTGAACCTCTTGATTCTTAAATGGTGTCCCATTATTTGAGATAATGGCTTGTGGAACACCATAGCGGAAAATGAGATAGTTTAGGATGAACTTTGAAATATTCTTTCTAGTTATATATGTCATGGGTATGGCTTCCACCCGCTTAGTAAAGTACTGTGTTGTGGTTATGATGAGTTTGTGGCCGTTAGATGAAGTGGGCATGATTTTTCCAATGAGATCCAGTCCCCACTGTGAAAAGGGCCATGGTATGATGATAGGATGAAGCTCTTGAGCTGGAGCATGGATGAGGTCCCCATGTTGCTGACATTGTAGACATCTTCTGGCATAGTCATGTGCTTCTCTTTCCATTGTGAGCCAATAATACCCCATCCTCAACAGTTTCTTGGCTATGGTCATTCCACTCGAGTGTGAACCACATATATTATTATGTAATTCAGTTAGAGCGGTTAATTCTTCCTCAACATTTAAGTAGCACAGTAGGGTTTCTTTTGTGCTTCTACGACATAGGGTATCTCCTAGGATGACAAATATAGATTCCTTTTTTACAAAAGCTTGTTTTAGGTTTGAGGGTAAGTCGGTGGGTATGACTCCTATTCGAAGGTATGTGTAAATTTCATGGTACGAAGGATCACTAGGACCAATGATTTTTCACATGAATTCTGATTATGGTACCTCAAATGCAGGCATGAGAAGCTACTCAATCAAGAATTCATATTTTGGAATGTTGTGGGGGATGTTGAGCAAGGATCCAATTGTTTCCATGGCATTTGCTGCTCTATTGTTTGTTCTGGGAATTTGCTCAAATATAATTTCGATGAAAGATTCTTTGAGAGTCTCCACCAATTTTTTGTATGGAGTGAGTTTGTCATCCTTGGTCTGGTATTCATCATTCACTTGATTTATTATCAATTGAGATTTCCATATACTTTGAGAGCTATAATGTTCCACTGCACTTCTATTCTGAGACCTATGGTCAAAGCCTCGTATTTCACAATGTTATTGGTGTAGGGAAATGCCAATTTGTAGGACCTTGGTATGCAATCCCCTTGTGGGGTGATAAAGAAGATACCGGCTCCTAATCCATGCTACGTGTATGAGACATCAAAGTATAGTTTCCAATGGTCAGCTATGTTGAGATTGAAAATAGATTCATCTGGAAACTCTGAAATGAGAGGATTCTCTAAATAGATTGGTGCTTCTGCAAGTTGATTTGTGACGACTTGGCCTTTGATTGCTTTCCGCTCCACATATTCGATGTCATATTCTAATAGTATCATCACCCATTTGGCCATTCTTCTTGTGAGCATTGCCTTTCATAGTAGATACTTGAGAGGGTCAATTTTGGCAATGAGTTTTATTTTATGTGCCAACATGTAATGTCTAAATTTCTATGATGCAAACACTACTGCTAGGCATGCTTTCTCGATGAATGAATAGTTTAGCTCATGCCCAACCATTGTTCTGCTGATATAATAGATAGCCCTTTCCATTCCATTTTTGTCATGCTGAGCTAGGAGAGCTCCAAGGGCTACTGCTATTGCTGACATGTATAGAATCAATGGTTTTCTTGGGATTGGTGGCACTAAGACCGGTGGTGTTAGTAGATATTCTTTGATTTTGTTGAATGTCTCTTCACACTTGTTATCCCATTTTTATGCTACTCCCTTGTGGAGTAGGTGAGAATATGGGTTCTATTTGTCTGCCAATTGTGCTATGAATCTTCAAATGGATTGGAGCCTTCCTTGGAGACCTCTCAATTTCTTTAATGTTTTTGGTGCCTCCATCTCAAGGATTTCTTTTACCTTTGTTGGATCTACCTCGATACCTCGCATTGACACTATATATCCTAGCAATTTTCCTGATTGTATGCCAAAGACACACTTCTTTGGGTTTAATCTGACCTTGTACTCTTCCAGTCTCTCAAAGATGGCACTTAGGGTTGCTATGTGATCTTTTCTCTTTCTAGATTTGGCTAGAATATCATCAACATAATCTTCAACTGTCGTATGGATCATTTGGAATATCAATGTCATGGCCCTTTGATATGTTGCTCCTGCATTCTTTAAGTTGAATGGAATCATGTTCCAGTAGTAGGTCCCCCATGGACAAGTGAAAGTTTTTTTATGTTGGTCCTCTTTACCTATCATGATCTGATTGTACCCTGAGAATCCGTCCATTTTCATGTCTGATTGTCATGTCTACTATCATATCAATGTTTGGAAGTGGGAAGTCATCTTTTGGAAATTCCTTATTCAAGTCTCTAAATTTTATGCAGATTCTGATGTTCCCATTAGGTTTTGAAATAGGTACCAAGTTTGACACCCATTTTGGATAATCTATCAGTTGGATGAATCTTGCATGTAATAGCTGTTTTAGCTCCATTTTGACTAATAAGGCGATTTGAGGGTGCATTTTTTGAAGCTTTTGTTTAACAGGTTTGCTTCTGGATGTACTGTTAAGTGGTGAACCATGGTTTCTGGATCAAGCCTAGGCATGTCGGCATAGCTCCATGCGAATTTTATCTATATTTCTCCTAGGAAGGCTTCTAGGAGCTCTTGCTCTTCTGATAGTAATGATTCTGCATGGAATATGATGTGCGAGATTTCCTATGTTCCTAGATTAACCGAATTGCATTTTTCTACCAGGACTGCTGATTTTTGTTGATGAAGAGCTCTGATAGGAAGATTGAATCCCCCATCCTCCGGTGCCTTAGAGAGGTTTTCACCATTGGATGCATCCTTTCTTTTTACTTTTTTCTGGTCAAAGAGTGCCATAGTGTGGTTTTCACTCAAGGACTTAGATATTATTCTTAATTTTTCACTTTTATGACTGAGGGATTCAATCATTTCCCCATAATAGGCATGTGTAACTAACTCCATTATGAACCCTACTTTGTGATCCCCACCTGGAATGTTATCCCGCAGTCCCATGAATTCTGAGAGTGCCTCATCATTTTCTAATGTATCAAGAACTGGTGGTCCTCGTTGGTTGTAGTTGATGAGTTAGGGATATACTAGGTAGATCTCATGATTTTGATGGTCTAATTCAAAAGATAGGGTGCTAATCATGCAAAGAGTGGTATCTTCAAAAAGCCTAGGTGGATTGGTCATGGTATCCTCGTCATCACTACTACTACAGACGTTGGTTATATCAAATGTAAAGTTATCTATGACGCGACCTGTAGATACTAGTAAGTGTAGTTATACTGGGGTTGGCTGAGGAGGATTATTAACTATTCTAACTAGAGGACCTCAGCCACATATGGTTATACTTAGAGGGGTACATCCAAGGCCAAGGATTTTTAAATATCGCATCTCTGGAAAGATAGGTGTTATAATCC
The DNA here is from genome assembly GCA_007258455.2 of Sequoia sempervirens. Lineage (NCBI taxonomy): Eukaryota > Viridiplantae > Streptophyta > Pinopsida > Cupressales > Cupressaceae > Sequoia > Sequoia sempervirens. The sequence goes on from VDFB02252616.1 coordinate 27,790,226, forward strand.
CATTTTCATTTTTTCCAAGTCTTTGATTTCTGTCATAGCCCATTGCGAGCATCATTTGTAGACCCTTGCTTCTGTCATCCATTGGTAAGTCAGCTACTGGTATTTCATCTTGATATGGGTACGTGTAGGATCATGATGGGCCAAAAAGTGGCAATATTATGGTATTTGTAGTGTATCTGGCTAACAACTTTTTTTTAACCCAAAATTCATGAAACAAAAAGGGTTTTTAAAGGAGATTCTCAGATTTCCACCAATATAAATTATACTTTAATTTGAATTTAATAAATAATTATTATTCCTTTTCTATTAGAATTACGACTAAAGTCCTAATCGATAGGCTGATTGAAAAACATCTATAACTTTCAAACAAGATCATATTTTTGAATCAAACATGTGCCACATTCTATGCTTCTCACATACTATAGGATTAAAAAAATAAAAATAAATTTCATTAAGTTTGACCAAGTTAAGGTGGTGACATACAATTTTTATATTTTTAAAATTTGTAATAAAAATTCATAATTAATTATTTACTTGGAAAAATTACAAAAAAATATGCATCACATCTGGACATGAGTCCTCTACTTATATATAAAATTTAATAAAAATATTATCATTTTATTATGGTTAGGGTAGACACACCTACTTCTTATTTTTCCCGAAATTTAAGTACTATGCATTGAAATATCAAATTTTCACCAAATAGATTTTATTTATTTTAAATAAACCTAGTAGTTTAGAAACTACATTCAATTTTCTATAGATTCTATTCTTACATATTTTTAAAATAATATAGATAACTTATTCAAATTTTTATGTCAAGTTGCCTAACACTATTTTTTTCTGAATTTTTTGCCACTTAAGGGCCTATTTTTTCCATGATGATCTTGCACATACCAATATAACATATGAGATGAATCCACCTCAATAACTTCTTGGCCAAGATCTCCCCAACTTGTGAAGTTGGGATAGTCTTCAGGAGATGTTTGGGATGTGGAGGCTTCATTTATTTGCAGACGTCCCCATGATCTAGGATATTGTGGTAACTTTCCTACCAGAAAAGCATTATTAGGGACCTTGTAATTTCCACAACCATTATCTTGGATAATGACCTTAATATCAAAGATGGTGGGGATGGTGGGAGTGGCGGGTTTCTTTGTCACAAAAGTGGATGCGAGGGTGGCAGGATCGATGTATGGTGTAGATGGGCCCTCATCATTTTTTGGTACTTGGGGGATTTTATAGTACTTTGCTTCAAGAATTTTGCAGTAGAAGGGTTTGAGATCTCCATGGATGGTAACTTCTTGTCCCTCATGTGTGAATTTCACACATTGATGGAAATTCGATGCTACTGATTTCATTGCACGAATCCATGGGCATCCTAGGAGGATGTTATATGGCAAGTCGAGGTCCAAGACCTGACAAGTGGTTTCCATGATAGCAGGCCCTACTTGAATAGGGAGTTTGATTGTGCCCTGAGACACTCTTTCTTGATCATCATATACTCTTATTGTGATACCCTTTCCTTTTTTCAATAGAATCTTCTGAGATTTTCAATTGTTTGATGAGATTGAGAGAACAAATATTCAAGCCCGCACCTCCATCCACCAAGACCCATTTGACTTTTCTTTTCTATACAATGACTTATAAGTGAAGCGCATAGTTGTGAGATGGTTGAGTAGGGAAATCTTGGTTAGAGAATGTAAGAAGATTAGGTGTAATGATATTTCTGACCATAGCTTGGAATTGCTCCGCATCAAGATCTGCGAGGATAGTAAATGAAGCTAACGCTTCCTCAAGGATTTTCCTATGGGCAGATGAGATTTTTAGCAACTCCGTGATGGAGATTTGCGCTGGTGTTCTTGTGAGCTGATCTAAGACATTGTAGCCATTAGGGACGGATCTAGATGTAGGGACTCTATTTGCTGGGATGATCCTGTGATGGTAAGTTTTCCGCCCCTTGCAGTGATTATGACTCCATAATCAGCATGGGCACCTTTGATGGTGATGACCATGTAGTTTTCATCTAGGGAGGCAATGACTATTTCATACACATGGTTTACGTTTGTGTGAGTGCCTTTCCCTTTATCATTGTTATTATTATTCCCTTTATTTCCATGATTAGGCATCAGATTTGTGTATATATTAAGGTCTTGATTTCCTGTTGGCTATTCCACATTTATAATTCTTTTATCGATGAGATCTTGAATTTTTTTTTTAATCTCATACAACTATTTGTGGTATGGCCTTTTATTTTATGGAATTCACAGAGTTGATTCTTATTATACCTAGGAGGTTGCACATTCGGTTCTTGGTAATTCTCAAAGGTAGGAGCCTTGATGATTTTTTCGTCTATTAGCTTCTTCATTATGACTTCAAGTGGTTCCCCCAAAGCGGTGTACTTTCACTTGGGATAACTCTTGTTGCATTGGGGTGGTCCCCTTTGATCATTGAGATTATTGTTTGGTTGTTGTATTGTGTGATGATTGTTTTGGTGTTGGATTTGGATTTTTGGTGCCGGTGTATTTTGGCGTGGGACACTAATGACCACCTTGGCGTCAACAACACCATCATTAGTAATGTTTTTGTTCCTTTCCCATGTGCGAGGTTTATCATTGTAATTGGAGGGTGGGCGATTGTTTTGTTGTTCAGGGTATGAATTTGATCCTGTAGATTGAGTCATAAGGGCTCTTTCGATGTTGAGCGCCTTGGAGATCAACTGGTCATATGTGGTGATCCCTTGTACCTTGAGATGAAATTCCAAGAGGCCATCAAGGTTGGATATAATGGTACAAAATTGTTGTTCTTTGGGCATGGTCCACTTGCTCCGATTGGCCTTCGATCGCCATCTTTGTATGAATGAAGTGAATGATTCACCATTTCCTTGTTTCAGAGCTGAGAGTTCTTCTAGACTAACATCCATTGCAATGTTGCATGCATAATTCTTAATGAATGTATCTAGAATTTCTTGGAATGTTCTAATGCCTATTGGTAGGTGAGAGAACCATTCCATAGTGTGGCCAGCCAAACTCCTATGAAATAGCTACATCAAATAAGTATCGTCGTATGTGACTTCCATGCAATGAACTTGGAATTCCCTGATGTGATCTTCAAGGTTTCCTGTCCCACGATAATTTTCAAACTTGGGGATCTCAAATCCCTTGGGGAATGGTTTCATCACTAGGCTCATTTCAAATGGATAGGGGCACAAGTTTCTTGGTGTTTTGGTGGTTCGCCCTGATTGAAGATCGAGCACTTGTTGCAAGAGCAACCTGATTTGTACCATTATGTCATTTTGCAGATCAGGGGGTGGGATGAAGGTGTTTTGGGGAATTTCAATTGTGGGTTGGACGGTTGGGTTGGTTGGTGTGTTATTTGATGGTATTTGTACGTTCTGCTGAGCTAGGTATGCTTGCACTTGTTGTATAAACAATGCTTGTTGTTGTATAAACAACGCTTGTTGTTGTTCTTATTGTTGTTGTGCTAGGATTGCTTGTTGTTGTTGTACTAGGATTTCTTGTTGTTGAGCTTGTTGTTGTTCCAACAATGCTTGTTGTTGGGCTGCTAATTGGGCTACTTCTTGCTACTCTTGATATTGCTTTATTGCTTGTTGATATGCTTGCATTTGTGTTGCTTGTTTTTGTGCAAGAATTTGTGCCTGTGCTTGCTTGTTGTGCTTGATATTGGGATTTTTCCTGAGCTTGAGCTTGTGCTTGCACTTCTTTTGCTTGGGCTTGTGCTTGTGCCACTTGTTGTTGTTGTAATAGAATTTTGTTTTGAGAATCCTTTTGTGCTTGTAATGTAGCTTGGGTTAGTTGAGCATCTTATGTAGCTTGAGCGGCTTGTTGTTGTTATTGCAATAAGGATTGGGCTTGTGTGGCCTATTGCACTTGTAATGCAGCTTGGGTGGCTTGAGAATTTTGTGTTGCTTGTGTGGCTTGTTGGGAAGCTTGTGTAGCTTGGACGGCTTGCTGAGCATCTAGTTGTGCTCTTGTTGTTGTATAAACAACGCTTGTTGTTGTTCGGGATGGCATTTGTGGTGGTGGTGAAAGGTGATGTCGTGTTGGTGTTTTGAGTGGTGACTAGTGCTGTCGTGTTGGTGGTTGGTCCTTGAGAAACCATGATTTGAGATGTTAGGGGGTGGTTGATGATGTCATGATTGCTTGTGTCATTGTCATCTATTGTTGCAATATCGATGAAAAGTTTTGAGAGTTCGGCATGATGCTTTGATTGGTGCTTGGAATGTTGGTTTGATTGATATTTGGTAAAGGTGGGAGGCCCAAGCCAAGTAGAGGTGTGGGTAATGGTGGTAATGGTGGGAGGGGTAAAAATGTGAGGGGTGCGAGTTCTTGAGAAAATGTTGTGGTGTCAAAAATTCCCCTTGGTTTGAACATGTCACCTTCTTCTTGCAAATTTGTGAGGAGAGAATTTTGAGGTGTTGCGCAGAAGGATGATGATGATGGATCATTATGGAAAGTGAGAGGAACATATTTATGTAGCGGATTTTGGGGTATGTTTTGTTCCAAGATGGTATTTGCATCCAAATATTGATAATTAACAAGGGGGTGTGTTTGAATAGCATTAATAAATGCATTTCCCTTTTTAATAGTAGGTTGGGTTGGAGCAAACGATGTTGTGATTTGCGGAATTTTTTGAGTGATGCTTTGGGATGGGGGTGTAGATGAGATGGCAATGGTGGATGATATTGGAGGTAAATATGTCTCCACTATAGTACTCACATTTAAATCAGAAGGTAATTTGGCCCCTTGTTTTGCTAGCTCAAGCATGTATAGTGAAGGGTTAAGCAACATCATGATGTTGATGATCTTATTGTTTTCCATATTTTGGAGCATTTCAGTTATTTCTTCATGCGACATCCCAAAGGTAAGATCTTCTCCTTGATTTTCTTCTTGTGGATTTTGTGATGATGAGATAGTCAAAGGATTGTTAAATGATTTGACCAGATTCATTTCAACGTTCATTTGGCTTAAATCACTTGAAGCGGGTGTTTCTTTGTCGGCTTCCATGCTCTTCTTGTATTGAGATCTAGTTTGAACCATAAAACAAGGATCAATTTTCAAGAGTATGGGAGATGAATCTCTTGATTCTTTGGTTTGATCTTTACTTTATGCACAAAATAGAAAATTTTAGGATATCTTGAGGATCGAAAGGTGATATGATGATGATGCAAGAGATGGATGATTTGAATGTTTTGATTTTTTAATAAATCTTGAGGGGGATGCTAGACTTTTGGGACTTTCGGATATTTTTTTGGATTTTGATTTTTGATTTTGATATTTGGATTTGGGATTGTCCTTGATTGATTGATTTTTATTTTCTTTTATTTTGAACAAATAGACCCTAAGATGTTGGATGATTATCTAAGGGATAGATTTTCTCAAAGGATGATAATTTGAATATGTGTAGGGAGAAGGATGCATCTACCCACACCTATTCAAACAAGATGATAATTTAACCAAGCATATGAAGAAGGATACATCTACATATACCTAGCTAAACAAGATGGTTTGATAACTTCATCTAAGTTTATGCAAAAGGATGCATCTACACATACCTAGCCAAAGATGATTTTGATAAAGATTTCAAGGATTTTGTCTCGAGGATTTGATGATTTTGATTTTTTCCAAAAAGCCTAGCATGAAGGATACTTTCAAGATTTCTCAAAAGGTGATGATGAGATGATTTTTGGTTTGATGTTTGAAGGATGGGTGAAAAAGATTTTGATTTCTTTTGATCCTAAGATGAACCTAAAAAAGACACTGTGTTTGCCTAGACCTAGGTATTGAAGAACATGCAATGCTTCTATAGACCTTTATAACCAAAGAATGATTTAATTTGAACATACATTTCCATATTTTGAACCAATGACTTTTGTTTTGGGATTTGACTTCTTTGAAATCATGAGGTTTCAACACATATGAGAGTTCATTTTGTTTAGCTTTGCTTAGTGACTTTATTTTACCACAAACACTTTCTTTGATTAGGTTTTTCAAGCTAGATGTCCAATGTCTTAATTTCTTCAAATCCCACAAAATATCTTATGTGGAAATTCGATGAATTCAAGGCAAGGGTTACCTATTGTTTAACTTTAGTAGAAAAATTGAGATGTAATCCAATGTTTTGAAACCTCTAAGGATAGAATCCCAAGGGAAAGAAATAACATATGGATTGAGTCAATTGTATTTAACTCCTAAAGGGTTTGAAATTTTGATGATGATGTTTTAAGTGTTTTTCAAGATTTTTTTGAACAAGCAAAGCATTTTTAAACCAAGAATAAGTACAACCCTATGGATTTGGAAAACTATATTTGTTGGATTCCCACTTGGACAAGTCTAGCTACGCTTATCTTTAGCGAATGGTTAGATGCTTGACCCCACTTGCTCCCCTCCACAGCTCATTAACATCAATCGGGGAAGCCAAGCATCAACACCAATCAAACACCCATGGCATGCTTTCCATTTGTACTAAAAGATCGTAAAAGTGTGGGGTGGCTTCAGAACAACCATTCTTGTACCAACAAATAGATCAAAGGATTTTGGAAATTCTAAAACATGGGTTTTAAGTAGGACTTTCTGTTCGTGGAGATTGACCCATACAACAAGAGTCCCCTTTCGGATCCATCTTTTCAAAGCCAACCGCATGATATTGGCATATACTCCAATACCCACATTTATATCTCAGTTGGAAATACTCTTGGCTTTAGAGTGTTATCGGTTGAGTCATTCCCTTGGGTGAGTATTTTTCCCCCAAGGCAAGCCCTCTAAGATAAACAAAAGCTAGTAAAGACAATATTCATAACTCGATCAATCTTTGTTTGCAACACATCAAAGAAAGATAATATACGCAATAATGCTCCACTCACACTCGCACAAGATTTTTTTCAGTTTTAAACCCAAAACAAGTGTGGAGGTGATTGCTTTATCTCAACCTAAAATCCCAAAAAAATTCTTTTGATTCTAAAGGTCACTATAAAGCATGGGAGAAGCGCATACGTCCTTTTCCAATGAAGTTAGTTCAAGTAAGCCATCACAAGACAAAAATAGCACATGTTCATTTTAAAAACCCACAAAGCAATAATGAATTCTTTTTAAAGCACCAAAGGACAAATGAGAGTTGTTTTGTTCAATTGTTAACCAATAAACAAACTCTAGTAAGTTGTACTCCTAATGTTCATTTTAAACCTTTGCAAAAATTGAAAGAATTTTTTTTAAAGCCCAAACGAAATTAGTGTCCTAAGAATAAAGAAATAACAGTTTCCTAAGAGTGTTGAGAAAACACTAAAGTGTTTAAAAACACTTTGATTTGGTGAAATACCATCATCATGCTTCTCCTTCTTTCATTTTCAATTGATCCAACCTACAAGAATGAAAACCAGTTAGATTTTGGAAAACACATAGGTTAAAAGGCAGAAAATAGAAGATAAAATTATCATCTATCAAAAAGCACGTGCTAAAATAAAATTTCAACTTTTTACTCTCTACCAGCGACGCAACCCATGACTGCGTCACAGTTTGATTTCTCAGCGGTGATGTACAGTGCCGCTTACTAGTCAGCGGTGCTTTGTGCCTAGACCGGTGAGCTCAATTGTGTCGCACTTTTTCTCAGAGTTGTTTAAAATTTAAATTCAAAAAATTTAGGCAGGATGGCTAAAGCGTCAAAGTTTGATTTTCCAGTGGTGCTATATGGCGACGCTAGAGAGTCAGCGGTGCTAAAACAACGCTAGGCTCCCATCATTGGAATTTTCCTGTGCACAAACAAAAACACAGAATTTTGTGAGAAAAGTGATTAAAAATGAGATTTTTCCCTCCTTCTGGCACTAAATGTTTGAACCCCAATCCAAATACCTGCAAAACAATAAGAACAAACACATTAGATTAGAAATTGCAAGTAAGAACAAGGATTCCCCATGAAATCCATTAACATAGCTCAAATTAGGAAAAAAGTAATGAAGAACACAATGAAATACAATAAAAGAGATTGAATCCTAATTAAACTAGCAAACTTATGATCCCATGGGGGAATTGGTGCCAATTTGATGTGAAAATTTTCCCTTTCCCAATTTGTATGATGCAAGATTGATGTGATGAAGAGATTTGATCTGCTTTGTTGATGTTGAAGAGTGCTCCAAGCTAAAAACCTACATAACCTAGCTAAGATTCAAGAATGATAGATAAAATTTGATAGATATTTGAGCATGGTAACTTTGCATAATTTGTGGATGATAAAATGAGGATATGAGCTCTTTATTTATAGAATGCCAAGATCGATGAATGTCCAAATTTGAGCAATGTGGGATTAAAATTCATCCAATGGAAAGATGCCACTTGTCAACCTATGAGTGGATGGAGGATGTGCAAGTTTTGAGGATTGTACCAATAAATGTATATTTTTGAATTTCAAATTTTTGCAATGACATTTAAGAGGGAAGGGAAAATGCAATAAATGCCACTTGGCTCAAGGAAAAGGACATGTAAGATGGAGTAAATGCCTTGTTGGATGTACATGTCAACTTGGAATTTGAATTCAAACTTGGAGGAATATTCCAAAAGATTCCTTGTTGAGGAAAATAGAGGATTTAATAAATCAATTAAATCTATTTTCATGTGCAAATGGGAAAAGCTAGAGTATGGGATATGAATTAGAATTAAATTAATCAAGGGTTAATTAATTTAATAAGAGATTAGGTGATGTGACTTATTTGACTTAGATTTTAGGATTTATTTAAATCAAATAGGAGAGGAATGTGATAAGAGATTAATGAAATAAAGATTTTGACTTATTTAATTAAAAGAGATGATGTTAGACTTAAATTAAATAAGTTTTTTAATTTATCTAATTTAATAGATATACTTTAGAGATTTAATCAAATAAAATTGATTATTTAATTAAATAGGGATAATTAGATCAGATGATTAATTTAATTATCGAGAAGAGGTGACTTAATTAGATAACTGATTTATTTAATTAAGAGAGGAAATAATGATGAATTTAATCAAATAAGGGAATTTGATTAAATAGTTAGATCAAAGGATGATTCAGGATGAAAAGATGTTAGTATTCAAGATCAGATGCACAATGTCAATCCGTACATTTTACGTGTATATAGACACCACAAAATTGATGGTTCACAACCTATTCAGGGACTAAATCGCCTGGAGGGGAAAATGAGTCCTCAATTAGGGTTTAGGCACCAAATTTAGCAAATTCTAAGTGAATGTTAGGTTTTTTAGTTTGTATGTTGACTTTATTGTTTGTAATTGCAAAATTTTAGTGAAAAGGAATTATCTAAGATGCAAAAATGCAACCTATATGCACTTTCACTAATGCAAAATTTTGAAACCCTATATGTAAACTAGCTAATGAAAGACCTAATGCAAAGTTAATGTAAGCTAGATCTAGGACTATTATGCACTCCAAATCAGAAAATAAGGTGTTCAAAAGGCTAAGTTCACCATAAATGAAACAAGGAAAATTGTCGCTCTATGTTTTGGGAGATAGAACTAAAAGGGGATCAGGGTTCCTCCACCAATTTCCTACAAGTTTCATTCAATGAAACCTTAGAGATCTCAATCTAAGGAAGGAATGAGGGAAAGATATCTACAATAAGGTTTCCTAGGTGTGCAATTAAATACTAAAAGGGGGTTCACCACCAAGAAAGGTCTTGGAAAGAAAGAGGTGAATGAAATGTGAAAACCTATCTATATGACATAGAGTATGAAATTAAAATACAAAATGAAAAAAATAGAATGAATAGAAAGGTACCTAGAGAAAATGTGTGGTAAAAACAAGCCATGAAACTCTAAATTTTGTTCTTTTAATTTCGTTGGGACTTATACGCCAGTCTAGGCGATTTAGTCCCAGACTAGGATTTTTGTGCAGAAACTAGAATCTCTTAGTGACTAATTTGGATCTCTTGAAATTTTGAAAAAGGAAGTACTAGGACGCATACACCCAAGGTGGTGATTTAGCTCTGAAACCCTAAAATCATGTTGTTTGAAGCTCATTGGGACTCATACACTAGTTTGGGTGATTTCATCCTAGACTAGGGTTTTTGTGTAGAAACTAGAATCTCTCAGTGACTAATTTGGATCTCTTGAAATCTAGAAAAAGGTTAGTAATGAGAATCATATGCCTAAGGTGCTGATTTAGTCCTAATATAAGGGTTTTGATGAAATTATGGTATTCTTTGGTGATCTTCTATAGCTTTTCTCCTGCCAAATCTGTAAATCTGAAACCCTAAATTCTGGCTTGTAGGTGAATTTCCATGAATATGACAACCTTGTGACAACTTAGAAACTTTATTCAATCTTGCAACTTTATCTTCAAAGGATCTTCAATTCTCAAAAAACCTAGATCTGGAATCACCCATCAAAGGGAAGAAAAACTTGTTGATGTTAGGGAATAGGTGTTTTCCTTGGTCAAACCCCATTTAGGTAATTAATCCTTATGATGAAACAATGAAACATGAACATGAAATATGAACAATGATACCTTAAATGATTTCTTGAAATGAAAATCTATAATCTAACATGAAGTGACCATGAAGAATGTAAATCTCTATGTTAAATTAGATGTGGAACAATGCTTAACTTGGATCTTGAATGCTACATCACAACACTAGCTCAACAACATGCTTGATGCTTTATGCCTTTGACATGATGATGGATATTAAATTGCTGCAAGAATATTCTTCAAATATTCCCTTGAATGCTCTTGAAATGCTTTTAAATTTTCTTTAATGCTCTTGTCAACTCTTGTGAAAGTGCTCTTCATTGCTTATGAAATTCTAGGATAGCTTAGATTGGATTGCTAGGTGAAATTATGTGAAATAACCTTGTATTTATACTTCTTTATGTCAAATTTCCTAAAATTACAACACTACTATAAGCTAACATCGTATCTAGGAAGATAAAACTCCACCAAGAATTGAATTCAAAATAGGTCCTTATTAGAGTGGTATTCAAATGCCTAAGGTGGCATATGAGTCCCAATGGCTCAAAACTAGGGCACAAGCTCCAAGACTGGTCTTTTTAATGTGAAACTTGAAATCAGGTCCCAAGACCTAGGTGGGACTTATATGCCAAGGTGGTGTATGAGTCCCAAATCACCAGATCTGAAACACATTACTGAAAACACTGAATTATGATAAGTTGTTTGATAAGTTTCGAGATTATCCATGGAAAGATGCAGAATATGACCAATTAAGGCATAAATAAGCCCTATATTAGTTTGAAAGTATTAGGATACACTTTACAATACCCTAAATTTAAGGCATAATTAGGTTTCTTTTATCATGAATTATTCATTCCCAAAGTAAGTGTGAAAAAGGGCTACTTTTTCCTACACTAGAATGGAATTTTGATGTGAATTAGTAGTTCTTCCCATTTGGAAATTTCTTACATCATTGACCCTATAACCTACCATATTCTTTTATTATAGTCATCATTTATTGACTAATAATTAATTAATCTTTAATTTATTATTAGGATAATTTCACTTTATGCACTTAAGCTGAAATTAGGAGTCCTTTTTCTCATATTAGTTTGAGATATTATTATATCATTATGTCATACCATATAGGATTATGAAAATTTTCATGATCTAATCCCTTTCTCATTTAGTGTTTTATCTTATAAGCACTCTCCTTTATTGTTATTATTCAGTAAATTTAGTAATTTAGTAATATTTCAAGCTTTTATTTTTGAGGAAATTTGTAAATCATTATTTGTAGTTGTCATGTATTGAAGGTGTCCCTATTTGCTATTTGATCTTGCATTTTTTGTGTTTTCACAATTTAAGCATGGTATTAGTGCATGGATTCATTAAACCCCTTCTAAAGTTTTGAGATTTTTCTTCAACTAAGGTTACATGGGCTTAAAATCTCAAAATTTTATATTTTTTGTAGATTTTGGACTGGATATTTTTTAGTGCATGATAGAAAAAAAGGATATCACCATTACATTTAGGAGGCTAAATAAAAAAAATTGATTGAGTTTTCCTAGTCACCATCAAGAGCTTATAAAGTAAGAAAAAATAGGTATGACCCCTATACAATCACCTATACAAGTGTAAGTATGGTGATTTTAAAATAAAAGTAATAAAATAAAGGACATGTGGGTCTTCCATTGCTTAGTTTTTAGTTCCCGTTAATGGTAGTTTATAGTTGACCATTACCCAAATCCCTTTTTCAATGGGTTTTTAGAACACACAATTTTTTTCCAGTAACACAACAACCAATGACACTATGTTTAACAACACATCCATGAAAATCTGACTGCCAATGTATTTTTTGGTGCCATCAATTTTTTTCTAGCAAACAATGAATTTTCTCGATGATAGGGAAATCTAGGTGAATATTCCATTCACAATATTATTTGTAAGGGAATAGATATTTTCAGCTAAAGAAAATATTCTTTGAGTATTCCATTGATGTCAGTAGGCTCCCCACCTAGCCCCCATTTGGCCTAAAGGAGAGTTTTTTTGATTTCATGATAATTTAGGTATTCTATGTAAAAATGAGGAAAATAAGATATGGTCACAAAGCTTGTTCCACATACTTTCTGATGGTGTGGGTCTCATCACTATATTTTATTATTAAAATATTTTTTTTGTTCATTTAAGTTAGATGTGTTGTTTTCACTCCCAAGCTCAAAAATTTTGACTAGTTTTTCAATTTATCACGATTATTATGACATTAAAAAGGTCTTTCATAGACCTTTATAGCTATCCATATGTAGTGTCAAAAAATGTGACCCTTTATATTTTTTCACTTTTTTGGGCCTTCCTAGATAAAATGGATTTAATAATTCCTTAATTCAGTGTTGTTAAATGTATGCCTTTTACATTTAAACACTTATTTGATCCCTCTTAATTGAACTAAGATTAATTATTTCTTAAATAACCCTTTAATTAATTTAAAAGTCTAATAAATTACATTTTATAAATGGGAAACCCAACAATAATTAATTCCTAAACATAACACTTCACCTTGAGCAATGCATGTTCCAGGAATAGGGACGTGGGACCAATTCACCCATGGGTGAATGGGTCCTCCCTATGAAGTTGGACCTAAATTTAATTTATATTTTTGGTGGTATTTTAATATTTTCAAATCCATAATTCAATGACAGCTTATGATATTTGAATTTTATGAAATTAAGGATACATACCTATAAATACAAAGCTATTTTACTAAGTTTTACCTAGAAATTCTTTGGTATTTTCAAGATCATTTTTCAAAATTTATAAGAGAACTCCAAGAGAAACCAAGGGCATTCAAGGGTAGATATATTAGAGATTTATTATAGCATTCAAAATCTATTCAAGCATTCAAAGCATGAAATTCAAGTGTCAAGATCCACATCAAATTCAGTCATTTCATGAAAGTTTCAGGTCTCCTAAGATCTCCATTATCAAGGTTTCATTCAAGGGTTTGTGGAGCAGTAACATATCTTTGTTCATTCTTCATTCCCTATTTCATAAATTATTTCAATTTAAGGTGTTATTTCCAAAATGGGCTTTGACCAAGGAAAACCCCTATTCATCCAAAAACAAAACTTTTTTTTCTCTCTTGTGTGTGTGATTGTAGATTAAGGTTGAAGGAAGATTCAATACCTTTAGAAGTGCAAGATTCACAAAGTTGTCATAGTTTCAAAAGTTGTCAAAGTTGTCATCAAATCACGAAATCTAATGTACAAATACGATTTTTGACTTTCTAACACTAAAACTTGTTGGTGTAGTGTGGACACAGAAAAAGTAACCCTTCTACTTTTTCTCATGTTCAAGCCCTCCTAGTGGTTTTGGCTTGATTTATGCCTAGATTTAATGTTGTAATGTGGTCAACACATTCACATTAGGTCTTGCACCCTTGCGAATCATTAAGAATTCTACGATGTCTTGTAAAAGTGTTGTGAAGTTTTGTAACCCACTTTCACACTTTTCTAGGACCCTTTAATTATAATTCACTTAAATAACCCATTTTATCAATTACCAAGTCTTATTTCAAAGTGTTGTAAAGAGTTGTAACAAACTCTCACGCTTTTCTAGACTTTTCGTCACTAATCCAACCCTTTCTTATGTTTGAATGACCCCTTAAAGCACTTTTTGACCCTACTTAAATTTATTTTTGAGAATATTCCTATTAAACCTTATTAAGTGCACTTTAATCCCTGACACCCAGTAAAATTATCCTGGTGGGACCAAGTTGCCACCCATGGTGACTTAGTCCCACTGGGCACAAAGATCAAAATAATTTTAATTTTTTGGCAAGATTTTATTCTCTTGACCTTGAGGTCAGTCTGTGATGTGTTATTTTCAACAAGTATTGGAAAATCAAGTATAAATAAAGGGTTTTTCTCTCATTTTAACCACCATTCATTTTCAAGCAATCTAATTCATCATTCAAGAAATTCATCCATTTACTCAATTATTCTCAAGCATTCAAGCATATCTGAGCATCATCAAGTTATCCATTGGAGCACTTCATTGCATATCTTCAAATTTCAACATCAAGGGTTTGGTGAGTTTGTGACATTGCATGTTATTCATTCATCATTCTCTCTTTATTTCATTTCATTTTCAAGGGTTTGATTACCAAATTGGGGTTTGACCAATGCAAACTCCTATTATCTAACCCTTAACCCTTTTCCCCCTCTTTGCATGTGTGTTTGTAGGTCTTACATTGAAATTTGTGAAAGAGTTTGGTGTTAAAAAGGTGTTTACAATCCATCAAAGTCATAAAAGTCAAAAATTTCCTAGTGTAAGCTTGGAGACCTCTTTCAGCCCATTTTCTACAGAATCTGAACCAGTTGCCTATCAGTAAAGGAAGTGAAAACTAAAAGCTATAGATTCCTACCCAAAATTTCCTAATATTTTTAGGTGGACTAAGTTCCCATCTATGGAAAATTAGTCCCACTACTAAGTCTAAAAAGTGATCTTTACATTTATGAATACCCATTTGGCAGATTCTTGTTCTGACAGAATTTCCCCAAAACTAGACTAAGTCATCCAGCTTGGCACAAGTGTCATAGTAAACTTTTCTAGTCAATTCTATAGGATTCCAGAGCCTCTCTACATCAAACTTTAGTTTACAACTGCACCTCTCCAGGCTTGTTTAATTTTGTTATTGTTTACTTGCATTCTTAGGTGTTCTTGTATACATCATTGTGTTTTCAAACACTTTGCATTTCTTAGATTTTTCATTACTAATTCATTTTCCTTTTTAGTTTATTGCATTAGGAAATTGCATAAAGGCATATTCCATCCATCCTTGCATTAGTTTTGAGTGTTTACATTGTATTTTGGCCCATCTTTCTCCTTTTAGGCGAAAAACCCTAGAAGTGCTAGAAAGCCCTTGGGTGCCAAAATCTTTGTTTATATTTTGGTTAACCTAACTTTTAAAAAAATTCTTTCTAATTTTAATTACATTCACATCCTAGGTTTTACATGCATCAACATTGCATCAGGTTTTTCATTTGTTTGATTTTCATCCTAGGGTTTTAAAAATTGTTAGAAAACCAAGATCACCTACATGCAAGATGGATACCTATCACATGCAAAAGATATGAAGAACCAAAGGAGATGTTCTATAACCTCAAAGTGTAAAAATTCATTAAGAGAATCAATGATTACAAAAGAGATCAATCCTTATGAAGGATATCAAGAAACCCTAAATGAAACCCTAGTGTGCACACTTAATAATTAATAATTAATTAATTATTAATGTGCCTTTAAGTTTATCTTAAGTAACAAAGAGGAATAAGTGACTTAATTAATTAATCAATATGATATAATTAATTAAGCATAATAACTTATTACTCTAATGAAAATTGCATTAGTGAAAAGCTCATATAACTTTTATTTTTGCATCCTATTTTATTGGAAAATAATAAATTTCTACATTTTCACACTGTACTTGCATTTAAACATCTAAGAAACATCAAATTGCATTTGAATTTTCTAAAAAATCTCAAAAAAATCATCACGGGGACTAATTCACCACATTGGGTGACTTAGTCCTTCTGCACATTTTGCATTGTAATTTCTGGCATTTTTTAAGCATTTTCTGTATTTTTGTTTTTTGTTATTGCCTTGTTGTTATAGTTTCCAAAATTGTAGTTATTAGAATTTTCTTGCTCTTAGTTTACTTTTCATTTCAATCCACCTACATTTATAAACCTTTGCATGAGTGTTTGGTGTCCTATTACCAATATCTTAGTGAGAAGAAGCTCAAGAATCATGTTATCCCACAATAATACACTCATTATGGATCTTGGATTGTCTAACACTTCAACTCCTCATATTACTAGTGCACTAGGCATGGACCCTACCTTTAGCAATGCTTTTCCTTCCCATAACATGCAAGTTGACACACAAAACAATCACATTTCGTAAGACAAAGACATTAAGATTCATGAGGACTTAACACATCTTCAACATAACTTGTGTCTTGAAAATATTTCAACCATTGTGATTATTGTTATAGAAAACATCCATTGCTTGATTGAAAGTGACAAAGGCCTAAACGTTATGAAATAAATTATTGATATATACCACAAACATGCTCCTTCCACAGGTTCTAGTACATCTCAATCAATAAACACTTTGGTTGGTGAAGGAAGACCTACCACTCCTCCTCCTTCAACCATAGCATCCATACCTACCTACACCACTCCCCAAGTTGTAACAGTCATGAAATCTATTAGTAATGTGATACCTTCCTCGATTATTCTTGCTATCATTCCTAATTCTTATGTGACATTGCATGTTCTCTCCTCTTCCACCATACCTTCTATTAGCATTCCATTCACTTGCCCCACCACTACATATACTCCATCACCACTTTCCCTTCCACCTTATACCACTTACACTGACCCTCTCATAACATAAGTTTTCCAAACCATCTCCTCCATGAAAAAAAATATATACACTATCAACCAAAACTAGCATGGACCACCCACCTATTATGTTTGTAGCAGCCCATTATCTCTAGAAATATTAAGAACACCGATGCCACAAGGAATAGAGATGTTGAGATTTGAGAAGTATGGAGGGAAGGGAAATCCTTCCAACCATGTTAATGCTTACACAACCTTCTGTAGTGACTTTTTCGTTGACGATAAACTATTAGCTAAATTTTTTCCTAGGACTTTAAAAGACATTGCCTTAGAATGATTTTCATTCTTACAAAACAATTCAACTCATTCATTCAATGAACTAGTTGATGCATTTAGAAATAATTTTCAAGTGCATATGACTCCAAAGAAGACCTTGTCCTATTTAATGAGATGCAAACAACATGAAGAAGAAAAGGTAACTCATTTTATCTCATGATATCAATCACTTTACTCCCAAATCGATGTCAAGATTCTCGATCCACATATTCAAAACATGTTTATAGAAAACTTGCAAACCAAACTTCACAATAAACTCACAATGATGAAATTTCGCTCCTTTATGCACTTGTGTACCACCCTTTGCGATTATCACAATTCAGTTCGTAGTTGTGATGCAAAGTCCACTTCTAGCCAAGCTGAGAAATCTAAATATGCCAATCCAAACAATTCATAACCATTTCAAAAAAAAAGCAAAGGGTTCTTACAGTTTAACCCTCCTCAACAACCAACTCAACCCATCAACAACCAAGTAGCAGTTGTTAAAGCTATGATACCTTATAGTTCTAGAGATCCGAAATGATAGTTTACACCTTTACTAGACACTCTTCATAAGACCATGTCCCAAATTTTGCAGCAAAAAATGATTACTTTACCTATTGTTAAACCACTCAATCTTACTAAGCCTTTACCTCCAACCTTTAAACCCAACACTTATTTCCATTATCATAGACAAAATGGACATGACACAAAAAATTGTAAGCGTCTTAAACACCTTGTACAAGACCTCATTGATTTTGGTCGTCTATTCATTTCAAATGTTAATGTTAAAGGTAATGCGTTTGCTGCCCCACCCAATCGAAATTTTAAATTTTTTACCAATCCAATGCCCAAACATAATGTGTCATTTGTGAAATATATTGAAACTCGAAACACTGATTTGATGAATGTTCATACAACTATTGAACATCCTGATCCTATTCCACATACCACTACTAATCCCATGAATGAAATGGTAGGTGTGATAGACGCTATCCCTCATAAAGTCCAACCTAAGAAATCTATTGATATTACTTTCTCTTCTAAGGACATACTTCTAAATCTTCCCGATGGTCCTCTTTACATAGCCGGTTGTATTTATTATAAGCCCACTAACAGAATACTCATAGATCCCACCCATGGAGAGAATGTGATCACTGGGGAATTTTTGGTATTACATGATCTTTACCAAGATGATTATTAAAAACTGAGAGCATGGATCAAAACACACAATGGTTTTTCTCGCACTACGATAGGATTGATTATCCTTCCATTACAGATAGGACCTAAAATAGTGGATATTACATTCTTCATCATCCTATAGTCAAACCAGTTTCATTTGTGGCTAGGTCATCCATAGCTTCACTCAATGAAATTTGTCCCTTCGGTTATATACAAATGTTTAAAATTTTTTCTTAACAATGGCATATTGACTATTCACCATAGTGACTTTAAACCTTTTTCTTCTAAAGGAAATTTCTCCTTAGAAGAATTTTGGCCTGAGCCCATGGAACCTATCACACCTCACAGAGATTTCTTTTTCATTGCTTACCAAAAATTTAAAGCAAAGAAAATTGCTGAATTGTCCCTCCACGACACATCCCCGTCCACTTTCGAAACTCCCATCCTAGATGAAGCAATGCTTCAATCCAAACACGAACCAATCCATAAAACTCCACCAAAACCTGAAACTTCACCCACATCATCTAGATGACCAAGAGATAATGATAACAACCCTATCTTTCCCCCTTGTATAAAATAATTTTATAAAGCAAAGGAAAAAGTGGATGAGAAACCTTCCATTGTTCCTTTTGTTCCTCCCCTTCAAGAAGACAAGCAACCAGTGGTTGATCAACCCGCTCCTTCACAAACACAACTTGACAATAAAACCAAAAGAAACAAAGGAGCTAGGGAGCATAGGATTAGATTTCGTTCCCTTGCTCACAAGTTACAAAATGAAGAAAATAAAGAAAATCAAAATCAGCACTTGATAGAAGCAATGCATGACAACCCTCGTCCACAATCACAACAAAATGATCCAATACAACAACTCATGATACACCATTGATTGGAAATTATCATCCATCCTCCTATCATGATTAATCTAGATTATGATGATGAGATCACTAAAATAGATGAAGAGGTGCATAATGATCTAAATACATTATTTTCCTCTTCCATGACCTTAAAAGATAAATCTCCTACATAGAATGTAGAACCCGGTGCTTCCCCTTGTTCAGAAATTTCACCTGTCCCTTTGGCTAGTTTCCCGCCCTTGGTACATCATGAACATGACTAGGAGGTAGATGACTTGCTTGGTGGTTGACTTTCATTTTCCTTACTAGTCTTTTACAGTTTATTTTTCTCTTTCTTTTGTTTGTTTTCCTGTGTGTAACATGTTCCCTCATGATGTGATGTTTGATGTTATCCTCTCTTTTTGAAATTCTTCTATATGTACCTTCATTCTTCTATATGTTTTACATCACTTTCACCTTTTTCTTTTGTCCTTTTCTTGTGTTTTCCTTTTGGGGATGAAGCAAGGAATTGAGACCGAAATGTTTTTTTCATGTTGACCCAAAAGGCCCTTTTTCTTTTTATTTGCTTTTTCTTTTGTCTTTATATTGTGTTTTCATTTTGGGGATGGCACAAGGAATTGAGACTAAAATTCCTCTTTCATGTTGACCCAAAATGCCCCTTTTCTTTTTCTTTTCCTTTTCCTTTTATCTTTTTCTTGTGTTTTCCTTTTGGGGATGATGCAAGGCATTGAGACCACAATGTCTCTTTCATGTTGACCCAAAAGCTTTTTCATTTTTCTTTCACCTTTTCCTTTTCATTTTCTTCCATTTTTCTTTCAAGGATGATGTAAAGTGTCGAGAAATCCTATGTCTCCTCCTGTTGACCCAAATAGATCTTTCTTTTTCTTCATTTTCGGTCTCTTTGTGTCATTCTTTCAGTTCTATGTATTTTGCGAATGATGATAAACCCAAGCTTTTTACAAAACATTGCAGCAAAGAACATACTGACCCCAAATCCATAGATCTCTTATGTTTTTGGTGTTTTCATTTTGGGGAAACCCCTCTTTATTTCCTCTTTCTTTCACATGATGCAACCTTACTCAGAAACGTATAACCTGGCATAGGGGCTTTCTAAGTTTTCTTTCATGTCTTTCTTTCTTGTTTGCATTTTCATTTGCTACTTTAAATTAATTCCTTTAAAGTGGGGGCATACATTGGAATTATTAATTTGCATTATTCCTTTTTCTTGGTTCTTATTGCAGCTTTGTTACTTTGTACGATGTGTTTTGTCACTTTGTGTATGGCATTGGGTGTAGTTTCCTTCATGAGCATGATCTACCTTAGAATATTACATTCCTACTTTGAGTGGCTTGATGCAACACATTGCATCCCCTAAGTTGTGAATTTTCTACTCTTTGATTGGTCCTCCCTTGGAGACATTAGATACAATGTTCCCTAATTTAAAGACATCACATGAACTAAGCAAGACTCCTTTGAACATTATTTTTCATTTTGAATTTTTTATATGGCCACCTTGCATAACACAACTTCCATGCTTGTAGTTCCATCACATTTGTTCATGAGTTCTAAGCATACAAAGTTTTTATTATCTCTTGAAGCTTGAAATTTCATTTTCTTTTGTGGAACCTTATTGAAGTTATTAGGAGGTATAACTTTGGTATGGTTGAGTGAGAAGCCCATTCTGAGGCATGAATTTTCCCCATAGCCACCTACGTGTGTCTAAGTGCATACTAGTCATCATTTTATGTTTCTCACCTTTTAGGCCTTCTCACTTGGTAGACAACCATGAATTTTGTTGCCTCAGAGTGAGTATACATTCCTTTTCTAGACAAACAACCTAGATTTGATCCACAATGGGATGGACAAATGATTGAAGCTTGATCTGACTTTTATTTCCTTTCGACTTCCCTCTTTCATTCTTTTTCATCATTTTCTTGTGTGTTGCTTTGTGCTTATGTTTAGTTTGCCATGGTATCTTGATCCTAGGGCCTTGATCATCCCTTTTGATTATTGTTATCTCATCCCACCAAGAATTAATGCATTTGGATCCCTCTTGATTGCATGTTTGGTTACTTTAGTGTGAGTTTGAAGCAAGTTCATCCTCTCACTAAAGTGGGGGCTAACTATGGACATGGAAAAAATAACCCTTCTACTTTTCTCATGTTCAGGGCCTCCTATTGGTTTTGGCTTGATTTTTTCCTATATTTAATGTTGTAATGTGGTCAACACATTCACATTAGGTCTTGGACCCTTGTGAATCATTAATAATTCTAGGATGTCTTTTAAAAGTGTTGTGAAGTGTTGTAACCCACTTTCACACTTTTCTAGGACCCTTTCATTATAATTCACTTAAATAACCCCTTTCATCACTTACCAAGTCTTTTTTCAAAGTGTTGTAAAAAATTGTAACAAACCCTCATGCTTTTGTAGACAAGTCATAACTAGTTTAACCTTTTCTTATGTTTAAATGACCCCTTAATGCACTTTCTAGCCCTACTTAAGTGTATTTTTGAGAATATTCCCATTAAAATTTATTAAATTCACTTTAATCCCCGACACCCAGTAAAATTTCCTAGTGGGACCAAGTCACCACCTGGGGTGACTTAGTCTCACTAGGCATAAACATCAAAATAATTTTAATTTTCTAGTGGGATTTTATTCTCTTCACCTTGAGGTCGGCCTGTGATGTGTTATTTTCTAGAAATATTGGAAAATCAAGTATAAATAAAGGTTTTTTCTCTCATTTTAACCCCCATTCATTTTCAATCAATCTAATTCATCATTCAAGTAATTCATCCATTTACTTAGTTATTCTCAAACATTAGAGCATCTCTAAGCATCGTAAAGTCATCCATTGGAGCACTTCATTGCATATCTTCAGATTTCAACATCAAGGGTTTGGTGAGTTTGTGACATTGCATGTTATTCATTCATCATTCTCTCTCTATTTCATTTCATTTTCAAGGGTTTGATTACCAAATTGGGGTTTGACCAAGGAAAACCCCTATTCTCTAACCCTGAACCCTTTTCCCCCTCTTTGAATGTGTGTTTGTAGGTCTTGTATGCAGATTTTTCAAAGAGTTTGGTGTTAAAAGGGTGTTTTCAATCCGTCAAAGTCATCAAAGTCAACAAATCCCTAATTGAAGCTTGGTGACCTCTTTCAACCCATTTTTTGTAGAATCTGAATCAAACAACTATCAACAAAGGAAGTGCAAATTGAAAGCTACAAATTCCTACCCTGAATTTCCCAAGATTCCCAAGTGGACTAAGTCACCATTTGTGGTGAATTAGTCCCACTACTAGGTCTAAAAAGTGATCTTTACATTTCTGAATACCCATTTATCATATTCCTGTTCCGATAGAATTTCCTTGAAAGTGGATTAAGTCACCCAGTTTGGCACAAGTGTCCTAGTTAGCTTTTCTAGTTAATTTTGTAGGATTCTAGAGAATCTCTAAATCATATTTCAGATTCTAGGTGCACTTCTCTAGTCTTGTTAAATTTTGTTATTGTTTACTTGCATTCTTAGGTATTTTTGCATACATCACTATGTTTTCAAACACTTTGCATTCTTATATTTTGCATTAATAATTCATTTTCCTTTTTAGTTTATTGCATTAGGAAATTTCATCTAGGAATATGTCATCCGTCCTTGCATTATTTTTGAGCTTTTACATTGCATTTTGGCCTATCTTTCTCCTTTTAGGTAAAAAACCCTAGAAGTGCTAGAAATCGCTTGGGTGCCAAAAATCTTTCTTTACATGTAGTTAATTATTTAATTACACTAGCATAAGTTTACTTAGGAATTTGTATTTAATTAATTACTAGGTTTCATTTACAATGAATTAGTTAATAATGGGGTCATCCTCCTTTCCATGTATTTAGAAGATAATATTCCTTCTAGAATATCATCTAGAACTTATCTCAATCAGTTCTTCATTCCTTAGGTATTTAGTTAGGGTTTACATGTTGTCACATGTTATTAGATCAAGACAAATGGAAATATCACTTATGCAGAGCAGGGGTGGAGGTTTTCTAATCAATCACAATTAAACCAACCTTGATCAAACTTTCCACCTTCAAAACCCTAGCTTGGTGTTTGTTCACAAATTCTTTCAATCTTGTTAGTAGCACATCAAACAATGAAATTTGACCATATCTTTTAGAGAAGGCCTCAAACCAAAAAAATAGTCACCATTCAAGATACCCTTTATTCCCTACTTTTACATATCCAAATTGTGCATATACTTTTTTTGGAACATCTCCTTCAAAAATGGACTGCTATGCTGCCCTTAAGCCTAATTAGGCCTCTTTTACAAAGCAACTATGTGGTAAACCTTCTCCCAATAACCAATCTTCACTCCAAGGCTCTAAAATGATCACATGGGGTCTGAAACAATAATTTTTATCAATTGAAACATCCACAAACTCATCTAACAACAAAACCCTACTTGTACCTACCAATTTCAGCCTAATACATTGAGATATTAGGCTAGGGCTTGCACAAATAGGGCCCTAACTCCACCCCCTGCATCTAAAATCACTACCAACATTAATAACACCCTAATTACTCCCATTCCACCAACTTGTAAAAAATTCCACTGGTGGAATGGTCCTTTATTCCATTTTCTTATTCAAACCCTCTCAATCTAGGGTTTTCAGACCTCTTTCAGTAAATTGCTTATAAAATCCTTCAAACTCTATGGAATCAACTCAAACCAAATCCAAAATGAATTAGTTCATTCCTACATCAATTCCAATAATAGTTATCACATTTGTAGCTTGTACGGATTCGTAAAGAAGCCTATAGTAGCAAATTCATACTAGAAATTATAGAAAAATGAAGTTTCTTTATTGCTTGAACACCAAATCTTCCAACACAAACTTTCCTCAAAATTTTTTAGGAATATTTAAACTTGCACAACCCAACCACAATGGTTCATAACCCCTTGTTGAACCAAATGACTATTCAATTGTTAGTGTAATTAATATTTAATTACACTTGCATAACTTTACTTTGGTAATATTTTAATTCCTATGTTAATTATTCTCATCCTTATCTTGTTGAGCTATCTTGTTACTCAATATATGATTAGGGTTATGCATACTTTTATTTTATAAATAAAATCATCTCATGTAATTATGAATTCCTGAATAATATTATTTTGCACATCTTTTTGCAATAGCTTTGCTTTTTCTAATTTTCTCTTATGTGGAAGGTTTTTTGGTTTGCATATCTGATCTTGGTTTCTAGCATGGTATCAGAGCCTCGATTTGCATCCCCTTCTCAATTTTTTTGGAGAAATACATTGCAGAGCATGTTTGAGGTTCCTCAAGGGTTTTATTCCTTGAGCATATTCATGTAGCATCTTGGATCAGATCGGGGTTTTCCATTGGATTCAAAGTGCTAGAAAAAGTCACAAATTGCTTTTATTTCATTCATTTTGGTCATCATTGAAGGAATCTGTGAGGGTTTCAAGCTCAATGATTTTTCTGAGAGATCTAGGGGTCACCTAATTTTTGGAGCACTTTGGGAGAAAATAGACCTCGCCGTTAGATTCACAGTACCCAAAAACCCCTATTTTCATATAAAATTTGTCCATTTCTGACAAAATTGACTAGGGAGGCAAAAAACATTTGTCCGAGGGTCATATGGCCCCCATGCATGGTTTTTGAGGTTCATATTTTGAAAAAAATTCAAAAAAAATAAAAATAAATAAAAAATTGGTGAAAATTTTGTACTGCCCATATAAAAGGCCAGCGTCACCCTCTTGCCATCGGGCGGCCACCAGCCATCTAGCGGCCACCGCCTTTAATCACATGCATGCTGCTCATGTCATTCAGCCCCTGAGGGCTTCTTCTGAGCCAACCACGGTCATGTTGAAGATTGGAGCTACGTCCCAGCCCCCAACCCCTTTTTTAGCTCCTGCCATGGTTGTATTGGGAACCGGAAGCCCCAGGCTCCATCCCCCGCCAAGCTTCCAACTCCCTATGCTGGTCATATCGACATCTAGGGGCTTAGCCCTAGGTGCTTGTCGCCAGCCCCTTGGTCCACCCAGTAAACTAGGGGCTCTATTTTTTTAGCCCTAAGGGCTCCTCAAGGTCTACTTGGGCAGTTTTGGAGCGCTTTCACAAAATCAGGCATAATTTTTGCATACGGCAACGTCTTTTTGCAAACAAGATATCATCGGAAAGTTGGTTCTGAGTTCTATGCAATAGTCCAAGTGTCAGTTTTTGGTTTTTCTTTTTTGATGCCTTTTTCATCCTTGAAAGTCGCATGTTGCTATTTTCACTCCGGGAGACATATCTTTTGACTCGCTTATCCATTTTTTTCCATTCTTGCAACGTTGGAAAGCTGGTTCAGTCCTCTACATAGATATGAGATCTATTTTTATTTTCTATTTATGAATGTTCATATTTCTCTCTTTTTACAATCATTGGGTTATTGTAATAAATGAACTGAGATAAAGTTCCATCAGGGGGGTTTCTTGCATAATAATCTGATTAGAGTGTGCATGCACTTTGATCTCCATCTTCATCTTGTTATTGATGATAGCTCACATGGGTTATATCTATTTTCTTAGTTTCTTTTGGCCACATCTTGTCTTTGCTTGACACATATCAGATTCACATCAATTCACACTTTAGATTGAGATCCTATAGTTAATGATCCACATTGGATCCATCTTAGTTTGAGGGCCATGTTTTTATGATTAATGTTCTAGATTATTTATGGTACTTGATCCTTTGAAATATTTTTAGTCACAGTTTGGCATCGGCATCAAAATACATGATTTCCATATTTTTTCATCATTTCATCTACTGTTGCTTTATGGATTCCAGGGTTGTTCTAGTTTGTGAGTTTTCCAGTGTTCTATGGCATCGGGTCTATTGTCTCATTATTATGATTCAACCTAAGTCATTTAGTGACTCTCATTTGGTTTCTTGTAGACAAAATTATTTTTCCTTGATTGTCAGATTACGGTTCTAGTGTTACTCCACAATTTTCTTCGAGTGCTTCTTTGCAGCAGTCATCTCATTATAGGGGGGTTTTGTCCCACTGGGTTTTCCTTCTCTACGTCATTATTGCATTTGTACATGGGTACCTAGTCAGGCCTTGTTGTCAGGACTGATTCATGCTTTCTTGCATTCATCTTAGTTTTAGGTGCATGGTTTTTTAGTCTCCCTAAGTTGCACATATGGGGGGTGTTAGTGTAATTAATATTTAATTACACTTGCATAAATTTACTTGGGTAATATTTTAATTCCTAGGTTAATTATTCTCATCCTTATCTTGTTGAGCTATCTTGTTGCTCAAGATAAGATTAGGGTTATGCATACTTTTCTTTTATAAAGCAAATCATCTCATGTAATTATGAATTCCTAAATAATATTATTTTGCACATCTTTTTGCAATAGCTTTGTTTTTTCTGATTTTCTCTTATGTGGAAGGTTTTTTGGTTTGCATGTCTGATCTTGCTTTCTAACATCAACTTCCACATATGACAAAATTGCAAAGTTGTGAAGCAACTTTTGCAACAAATTACAAGACATGAAAAAATGTACTCAAACCGACCCCATGAGACTCAATACACTGGAGAATGGTCTAAATATACCTTATTGCACCAAACAAGACTCAAAACATCCAAAAATATACCATTTGACCATATTTACAAAATTTGACTAGGTGCCCCTACAGCAATCATAATGCATATTGTATCTCAACCTTTCCTATATAAGGAAGGGTCTTGTACATTTGTAAATTATTCTAGATCAATCAAATATTCTCAATTTTCATGCCTAAGTTGCAACACTTTCTATGTGGGTAAATTTCTTCTTAGAAAAGGTTCTCTTGAAGGCTACAACTTCATAAGGACATTGTGCATCCATTATTTCTATGTGGTATCAGAGCTTTTCCATTGAAGGTTCATCTTAGGATCAAGAAAGTTGGGCTAGAGAGATTCATTGCAGGCTTGAAGGTTTTCATTGTAGGCTACTTGGCTCCAACTAGGGACCAAGCTGATTTATAGAGTAGATTAAGTCTAATCTGACTCGCCATTGTTTTTATAAGGCCTCAAAACCTTAGGATCACCTATTCATTCATCAAAATCAGAGAAATCTACCAAGAGCCATTAGAGGTATTTTTTAGGGTTGCACAAATTCATATGGTACAATCCATGCAACCTATAGTAAAAAATCACTCCCCTTCACCATCCTCTATGGAAAAAAAAAAATAGTTGTAGGCCATATTTTATTTCAAAAAATCAGGGCTCATTTCCATGGTTTGGAAAAAAATTATTTGCAATTTTATTCCATAGTCAACATAAATATTTTCTCCATTGGATTATTTTCACTATCGACATAAAAAATAGGGTTTTATTTGTTAAACTCTGCAACATATAATACTCGTTGGTCGGACATATTATATAGGGGCTTATTTTAAAAATCATTGAGCATTTTTTTAATTCCTACTGGCATAAAGTTGGGGTTGTTTTTCTTATCTCTGTTGATATAGTTTTATAAAAGTTGACATATATTTCAAAAATATCTTTAATTTTGATTTCCTTTTGGAAATATTAAAAATCAACATTCAATATATGTCGGCTCGATCAATCAAAAGACTACAGAAAAGCTCGCACTGACTGCATTTATTTTGTTGCATGGAAGGTACCATTGTCGACCATATATATTTTGTAGGGTTTTTAATTTGTTGTCAGCCTTGTACTATGGGTAGGCCCTTCATTCATTACCAACTCCATCATTGTCAGCCTACCTGCTTTTCGGCTGTCGGTTCCACCATTCTTATTGTCAGCCTGTGCACTCTCATCCCATTGACATCCATGTCTCCTTCCACCAACTTTGTGTCTAGCTCTTGCCACTGATGACCAAAGGACCACTTGATCCTAGTGGCACTACCCTTTATCACTGCTTTCCCAAAAACCCTACTCCACCACTGCTACCAAGAGGG
Organism: Sequoia sempervirens; assembly: GCA_007258455.2. Taxonomy (NCBI): domain Eukaryota; kingdom Viridiplantae; phylum Streptophyta; class Pinopsida; order Cupressales; family Cupressaceae; genus Sequoia; species Sequoia sempervirens. Next base: position 27,818,399 of record VDFB02252616.1, read on the forward strand.
GGGAACACTTTTTCTTGGAACCAAGAGCCTAGGGGGGGCTAATTTTTTACCCTAGGTGGTAATTTTTTGCACCTAATTAGCCTTCCAAGCCCTAATAGGGAAAAAATATTTTGAGGGCCATATCTTCTTACCACAACATAAAATTTTTAAAAATAAGATACTATTGGAATGGTATTTTTGTGTATTTTCCAATGGTTCCCTCTATTTTCTAGTAATTTTTTTTCTAGAAAAAGATACAACCAACTGAATACAAAACCCTAATTTAGACTCAAAATCCAATATCTTCCAATCAAATTGTTGAATTTTAGTGATTCCAATGGTAGTAAGAAGGTATTACAATGCTTTTTTCATCAATCCTTTCCTTTCATTCAGTTTCAACTCTAGGTGATTTGCATTGGTTTTTCTCCATTTTGAGCATTTTCATCATTACTTGGATATCCTGAAGATTGGAGAAATATTTTTTGCATTAAGGGACATCATTTAAGTTGCACATAATATTTGGAAGTTTTTGTTTGTTGTTGAAGGTTAATATCTTTGTTATATTAGAGATTTATCATAATTTGTTATGGGGTTTTCAAGTCATCCTTCACTACTAATGTTGGGAAAGGGAAACTATAGAAAATGGAGAGATTGCATTGTCAACCATCTTTAGACACTTCATTTTTTGCCACATTTTTATGGTTTGGTTACACCTCCTGATAATTGTATCCAAAAATTTGATTGGAATTGTTGAAGGTATGATGTTCTAAGGGTTATTGCATTGCATGTTGTTGATGATGTTTTGAAAACAATTGATCATTGTGACTTTCCTCATACTCTTTGGACCAAGATTTGGGAGCTATATGGAGATATTGATACTCCACCATTACTCTATGATCATGTTTTAGAATGTCATATGCCAATTCAAATACCCCACAATGATATTTTTGTGCAGGAGTTTAATTACTTTGAGTCTTCTGAAGAGGTTGACAAAGTTTCTTCAGATTCTCCTTCTCCATAAAATACTATTGACATACCTTCGCATTCATTGATTCCTTGTCCAAATTCATTGACTGAGGCATCCATCATTTCTATTCATCAAGACACATTTAGCTTTCTAGACTTGGCATCACAAGATGGCTTTGTTTCAGGTATTGCATATTTGGTTACTTTTACATGTTTGGAAGACATTCTTGAGGGGATATCTCTCCTCTATCTAGATTCTACTTTGGAGATTTTACTTGAGTCTCCACATTCCTTTAGTTGGACCTTGATTGGGGATCTTGATCTTGGTCAGAATATCTTGGAGGCACTTCATTCCTCTTTAGATATTTCTTATATGAGACTTCTTCACTCTTATTTCATTATGGAATCAAAGTTTCTTCAACATATACCATTGGATTGGATTCATAATTATTTAATTTATTTTGATGACACTTCATTTTTGGGGGAAATCCACTCTCCATCTATTTCTTCAATGGAAGGATCATTTTATTGTAGTCTTTGGATCTTGTTCAGCATCAGTTTCTGCATAGTTCTAGTTTGTCACCTTTTGGGCATGTACCTAATTTGATTGTGGAATCTTAATCTTCCTTGGGCATGGATACACGTGAGTAGTTTTTAGAGACATCATCCTTTCTTTCTTCAATTCCTATCTGGAATGGGAAGCATCCCTACATTTCTATTTGGTTTTGTTTCTTCCAAAAGGGAGACAAGTTGTTTGTTGACATTAGATCATGTTTTTTCTTTAGACACATACCATTTTTGCAGGTGATCAGACATTGTGAGGGGGGATATATAATCTCTCTCTTTCCCTCCTATGTGGGGGCTATTAATTGTATTATATCCATGTTATGAATGGTGTACTTGGGGGAATCATGGAGTCCTCCATCCTTCCTCACTAATCTACATTCCATCTCCTTTTTGGAGAGGGTTTTTCTTCCCACTGCATTTTATCCTTTTCTCTATTTGTGGGAGATTAGTTGCATTTAATCTTCATTTTTAAATGGGTACCTAAAATAGCCATCATGTAGTCGGGACTCATCATTATTGCATAATCATTACATTTTGCATTCCCTTCATAAGTTGCAGTTATGGGGGGTATTTGTGTAATTAATTATTTAATTACACTAGCATAAGTTCACTTAGTAATTATATCTAATTAATTCCTAGGTTGAATTTAATAGGTATTAGTTAATAATGTGGTCATCCCCCTTTCCATGTATTTAGGAGATAAGATTCCTTCTATAATATCATCTAGAACTTATCTCAATCAATTCATCATTCCCTAGGTAGTTAGTTAGGGTTTATATGTTGTCACATGTTGTTAGATCAATACACATGGCAACATCATAATACATCTTGTATCTCAACCTTTCCTATATAAGGGTCTTGCACATTTGTAAATTATTATAGAACAATTAGATAATCTCAATTTGCACGCCTAAGTTGCAACACTTTCTGTGTGGGTGAATTTGTTCTTGGAAAGGGTCCTCTTGAAGGCTATAGCTTGGTAAGGACATTGTGAATCCATTATTTCTACAAAACCTAGAAAAATTAGATTCTATAGATCTACACCAAAGGCTCTTGAAAGATTGTTGAGACCCTTATACTTGGACTAATTCACCCATGGGTGAATGAGTCTCAGATCAGCTTCTAGAAAGCATTTTTGGTGATCGGTACACATGTTTTTTCCCTTCTCAGATCCACATTCTATTTTCTAGTTTTGCAAATATTGAGTTTAATCTTTAAGATCCAAGTGTTAAATTGAATTTTGGAGTTTATTTTCTATTTTTAGTGTTTCTACCCAATGTGTTGTTTAACCTTGACCTGTGTCCTTTAGTCATAAGGAAATCTAAAGACTCTCACTTTGGGTTGATTCACTTAATGGTTGATAATCAATTCATTGTGGGGATATCATTTCCTAATGAAATAAAGAAAAATAGTTCCCTCACCTTCACACATTTTTATGCCACCACCTATTTCCATTGTTTCACCATGTAATTTTTCTATATTTTTCTCTAGGTATATTTTATTAATTTTTTGTGTTTTCGCATTCTGGTGAATTACTTGGACTTCTTAGCTCCCAAAAACATTTTATTCTTGAGGGATGACTTTTTTTTGCAATCCTACATGTATTGAACTAGAATTTTTACTATTTGGGCATTATATACATCTTTTGTAAGAACTTTCTCCTTCATAGACACGTGAAGATAAAGTGTCACTATTGTACATATTTTTTGGGGATTTCACACATCATGTTGTTCCTTTTTATACTCAAACTATGTTATAGAGTTCTATGGCAGGGTTGTGTTGTTCCTTTTTTCCATCACATATTTTTTGAGTGTCCCTTTCATAAGAACATCAAATCCTAGTGATTACTGCCTCATGCATGTGTTCTTTGGTTTGTACACCCTATTTTAGTTGTAGGTACTTTAATGGACATTTTTAGATGTTTATTTTTCTCCTTTATGCACTCCTCCATGACACACGGTATCATGGACCTATCATGGCTATCTAGTGTCCACATTATCGGGGTTTTCTATTTTTGGTGTGAATGTTTCCTTGGTTTTGTTTTTAAGAGAGCTATGTATCTACTTTTTGTTCCTATGTACTAGGTGAATGTAATGGTTGGTTACCCATACATTTGTGTGACATGGGAAAATTACCATATACTTGCACTATAGTGGTATGTTAACATGTTATTGGCTTCCAATTCTACTCCTTGGCTCTTTTTTTGAAATGTTTGTTCTTTTTTCTAGGGTTTAAAAGAAATGGTTTCCTCTTTATGCTAAAACCCTAGAAAAACCCTAGCTCTAGGAATGTCTAGAACATTTTTTTTATTCTTTAGTTGATTGCATGCTTCAGTTTTTCATCACTTTAGTGACAACTTATGGGTATTTATTTTGCATTTTAATTGACTCTTCCTACTAAGCATACTGGTAAGACCCATGACTTGAGTATAACTTCTTAAAATTATTAAAATTCCTAAGTCTAAGACCCATGTGTAAACTAAAACTCCCTTTTCCTTAAACACATCCTTAAAAATAAATTGTATGCACATATTTATTAAATGTATCACTTATGCACTAAGAGTCTATCCCTGCTTAGGACACATGTTAAACCCATAGTGTCACATATGCCTCCTTCATAGAAAAATTTTAGAAAGGAAGAGAATAAAGAAAATGGCCAAGCCTAGATAGATAGCATGACATAAGTGGTGGCCACTAATTACAATGTGAAGTTCCTTAAGAGTGTAATTTCTTAAGATTGGCATATTGAATAATTGTGCTAGGAAGGGTTCATAAGATTAGAACACATGTAATGATCTTATCGCAACACACTTTCCCTTTCAAGCACATTTTTATTCACATCTAGAGTAAAGTGAAAATGCGCTAGTCTTGCTTTATTATGGTGAAGAGAGATGCCAGAATATTATTATAGTGCATTCTTCATTTGTATCACATTTTTTGTTCCTCAACACATAAGGAAATTGCAATAGGATGGAACCAATAAGGAATCAACACTTATCATAAGATGATTTTAGTGCTTTAATTCTTTGAAGTGCACTTTCATGAAGGGGGTGCATAGTGAAAATATGTTGGGATAAGTTAAAAAAAGAAGGGGATAGGTATCAACTTCTAATTTTAATGCAAGGCTTCTTTAGAGTGCATTTTTATGCTCTTGACGAAAAGGAAATTGCGCAAAATAGTGATTAGAGAAAGGTGGGACACGTATTAATCTTGAAATTTAGCACCTAATCTCTTCATAGTGTGTTTCCTTTCAAGAAGTGCATAGATAAAAATCACTAGGTGGATGATTTCATAGATGAACACTTTTTATTCTTTCATTTCAGCACATGGTTCTTGTTGGAGCACAATTTTAAACCATAAACACATAAATAAATTATATTTGATGATATTCACAAATATTTTTACATGTGTTTTTCCTAGATTCTAGAGTGGAGCTTCTATGCAACACATTTTTATGAGTTCAACACAAAAATAAAGTGCACTTGAGGTCACAAGAAATAAGTGGGATGCTTGTCAATTCCATGCTTCAACATAGAATTCATTCACAATGCACTTTCACAAAAAAATATTCAAATGGAACATGTATTGTGTTGAGGATATGTGCCAACCAATGATCTTATTTTAAGTGCCCAAATCAATGACTAAAATTCAAACATGAATGACAAGTTTATTAATGACTAGTTTCATCTATGTGAACCATTACTCAGTAATTAAGGCTCAACTACTACTTTTTGAACTTAATAAAACATATATGGGTAAGTGCACCAATATATGACACAATTTAGGTGTCAAATTGTTAAAATTCACAAAAAAAGGCTGAAATTGACCATTTGGCGTGCACAAAATTGAAAAGAAAAATAAAAGCACAAAACGTATTTCAAACCCTCATTTGTCTTCAACCCATAGCTTGGATTGGAGGATTGGAGGTTTGCAACTCGCGCTCGCCAAATATCATCCATTATTTTCATCATTAGCTTGCTATCTTTCATGAGGATGATGCCAAAACGTCAGAGACATGGAAGATTGTGAAGAGGTATGCATTTTTATTCAAATTTTTTCAAATTTGATTTAGAATGCAGATTGAAATAGGTTTTTATAATAAAATTTTGTTCTAATTATCACAGAATGAATCTCCACCTCAAAACTTTGAGAATTCATAGTCACCTCCTTAGGAAGAGCCTCCTATTCAAGAACAACCTGAATCCCCTCCATCAATTCATAGGAATCCACAAGGAACACAAGAAAATATTCTAAATCAAATTGAAAACATTAAAAGAGACATTGAGCAATTAATTAGAAGATTAACCGAGCATGTCAAAACCCACCCTTATAGGAGAGGGATTGTTGAATAATTGAAGTCAATTGTATCTCATGTAGGAGAAATGAGCAAGAAAATAATTTTTTGGTCAAATATGAGGCATGAGATGAGATAATATTATGCTAGAGGTTTTTCATATGCAGATGTTGAAAAGAAAAAAATTAGCAAAGCTGACTTGTGTGCCCTATTTACAGACCCGAAAACCAATGCACCTTTGTCTCATAAATGCAAGAGGTTCCCATCCATTAGTGCCACCATGAGTTAGTTAAAATAAATTTTGGGAGCGGTGGTGGATGGTATTTGACCAACCTCCATGCAATAACCAAGAGGTACCACAATACTTGTTGAGGAAACTCTATTGTGAGTTTATCCTCAATAAGATGCCAAATTATTTTGACATCTTAGACTTTCAAGGTAGAGGTGGGGGCTCCACACATGATAGACCTATTGCATGACATAATCCACAATTGGCACCGAGACCCTTGGCTAGACCCATGGTGGAGCATGTCATTGTTCCTTCCATTGTTAAGGATAGTGTAGAGGTGGACATGTTGGAGTTGATTGGCTCACTCACCCAGACCATTTTATAGTGTGTGAGGCCTCTAGTAGAGCCTAGTGTGGAGGAGATGTGTAGGACTTGAGCTCCACCCAACCATTGTGGTACTTTTGGTGCAGTTTGCACATATGATTATCAAAGTGCTCGGGATGCAGCTACACAGGCTACATCAGTTGTAGAGGTGATAGCTTTCATAGATGATTTGCTGAATGTTACATTCGGCATTGACAATCAGGTAAAATTCAACAAGTTCATTTAATGTTGTTTATTAAATTATATTTTGAAATTTAAGAATAAGTAAATTAGTAGAACTTCGATTTGATGAAATTTTAGGGTCATATTTTTCATGATATGTGCCCCATTCCTACATACCCTTATTCATTCTCAACGTTGAGTCCACAGGTATGCAACTAGTATTAAAGATATTATTATTGCATTTGAACAGTTGAATTTTATATTTGAATGTTTGTCTCATAACACGCTTTGGATTTCAAATAGTTTCCTGGTGGACCTTCGATCTCCACACCTCGCAATTCATTTCCTCAAGTACCCTACACTCAGGTAGCCTTTATTCAATAATGTTGTTGTAAAAAAATGTTAGCTATTTTTCATAATTTTGCATATACAAATCTAAAAAATTGATGAGAAACACAAACATTGCATTTGCATTCCTTGATCATGTAACATTATCTTCTCCTAATTCACTTTTTGTTCCTTTATTCCATCATAATCCCATCCCATTAACATTTAATATTTCACGCTACCATTTACTCTTTCATTTACCATTTTCATATGTTGACATTAGATATCCATGGTGGTGTTGGTGGCATGATGGACCACAGAGTTGCTACAACAATATCTAGTTTTGATCCATTGAGAGAGGTATCCAACAAATTAGTCGATTTGACATTATATTTTCTCTTTTATAGTCTATTATAGAAAATTTTCATGATACTTTTGTGTAGCTTAATTTCTATCTTGATGGTTGGTATAGTTGGTTGTCACTCTAGATCATGGATGTGGTAATGATGTAAATGTGAATGATGACTATCTATATGCGGTAAGTGATTATATTTTGTTTGTTATATATCATTCCACAATTCAATTTTGTGTATTAACATCTTTACATTTTATGGTATTAGTTGAAGGTCTAGAGTGAAGAGAGGACGACTAGCGAGTGTGTTCGAAAGACTAGAGAACGAATAGTCACTCCATCTAGCAAAATTTCAAAGCTAGCATAGAATCTATTTCCTTCCCCTAGAGGGAAATGACTGTATTAGGGTCATTTGTTGTATGCCTATGTGGCATTTTGGAACATATGTTTTGTACAAGTGATATATATGTGACATTTTATGTCCATAATATGGCTCCTTTTTACTAAGCCTATATGGATTTTTTAGATATATTCTATATAATTTTATCATATATATCATTGTATACCTTACGACATTTTGATTAAATTTTTTTTATGTTCCTACTATCATTCTTGAATGATATTATCATGTGTATTGTGTAAATCATATGCTTGAATGTTGTAGGCATGGATTTTGTTTACATCTAATGCTTAATTAATTACTGTTGATTGTTCAATAAGCTCCATCTAAAGCATATTGTGTAAATAAGCTCCATTCCTGGTGGTTTGTATCCTTTCTGAGTGCTTCAATTACCTGTGCCTCACTTATTCGCATGTATGCTTCACTTATTCACATGTATACTTCATGTATAGTGCATGTATTCACATGTATGATTCATGCTTCAAATGCATAGCAACAAAAATATTTTGGGGAGAATTTTGACAAACCAAAAGTATAAGAGTTTTTTAAAAAGTTGAGAAAAAATCATATTTAAAAAAACGTAAAAAATTGTAGAACAAGAGATAAAATTTGTTTATTTTGAAATTGAAAGGTATTTCCATAGCATATAGAGATATAGAGAGCAAATAAAATAAATATTTTAACTAAAGAATTGTAAAAAATATTTTTTTGTAGTTTATATTCATATCGTTGATTATATTTTATTGTACATCTTTCAAAGTAAAGCATTACTTTACACTGCATAACTAATAACTAGATGTTGATAGATGACAAAATCTCAATTAAAATATAGTTTTTACAAAGTTAACCTAAGGAGTTATGAAATTACTTCACATTACATAACTAATAAGTAGGAGCAGCTGCAAATTGCATTTTGTTATCATGGCATTCTATGAGGCCAGATTTCTTTGACACATTTTATCAAATAGTTCACTTCCTTGTCTATGTTAACACAATTTTCATACATGTATACCAAATTGTTTTATCAAATAGTTCATTTCCTTGTTGCTATAGATAAAATCATAAAACAAGTTCTTTCGAACAAGCTATGGATGCTTTCAAAGTTGACCTTATTGAAACAAAAAAAACTCAAACTCTCCTATCTTAACCAAAATTCCATCCATGACCATTCAATACCATATCAGGAGGCTTGGCGCTCTTGCACCAACAAGATAGTGAACTGTTCAAAAGAATGCATCAAAGAAATGTGGTCTCAATGTGCTTGTCATGGAATTCCATCACCAAGAGAACACATTTCATTGAGCATTTTTTTTCAAACAGTTAACTGCCTTGTCTAGATGCTACCACATTTTTCATACACGTCTACCAAAGCATTTTATCAGTCAATTCACTGCCTTGTTGCTATGGCTAAAATTCTAAAATAGGTGCTTTTGAACAAGCTATATGGATGCTTGGAAAAAATCCATCAAAGTGTAATAGTAAGCAATATCCTAGATAAGGTAGCAAACTATTTGAAAAAATGCCTCAAAGAAATGGGGTCTCATGGTGATGGAATGCCATGACAAGCAAATTCCTTAGATTGTCATGCAATTCCATCACCATGAGACCACATTTATTTGAGGAATTTTTTCAAATAGTTTAGTACCTTACCTATGCTACCACATTTTCCATACATGTCTACCAAAGCATTTTATCAAATAGTTCACTATCTTGCTACTATGGTTAAGAGCCTACAACAAGTGCTTTCAAACAAGTGATGGATTCTTGGAAAAATATATCAACGCATAATAGTAAGGGAAAGCATAGACAAGGTAGTGAACTGGTAGTATGCAATGGATGCTCCCATGTTTTACAAATGAGGGGTGAGCTCAATTTATAGGCTCCTCAAATACAATTCAATGGCCAAGATTGATTTCGAATCAATGAATGAGATTACAAAATAAAACCCTAATTAAGGTTTGTCACAACTAACTACCTCTCAACCAATGAGAAAATTACATTTGGGGATGTTAGGGTTAGAGATGGCATATCTAACAATTAAATGCAGATTTTATATAATAAATAGAGAAACTAAAACATACATAGAATAAATCATAACACAAAGAATTTAATGTGGTTCACCCAATCTGGGCTACATCCACCAAACCGTAGCCATCCAATACTTTTATTATCCAATGAAAACCCTATTACAATCTTGCGAATAATCACGTTTTTCATCATACAGTAATACCCATCTGAACCCCTTTTTAACAAGCTTAGAAGCTTCCAGATTTTAGGGTTCTACAAAATCAGATTTTTCCTTTTTCCATTGATTTTTCCCTTTGTGACCTTCCAATTTTTATCACTAAATGTAACAACACAACCTTCATCATCTAGTTGCCCTGCTAAAATTAAATTTCTACTTAACTTTGGAACATGCCTTACCTCACGTAGTAGCCAATGATTCCCATTCTGCAACTTAATCTTGATTCTTCCCTTTCCAACAATCTGAGAGGGTTCGTTATCTCCTAAATAAACCAGCCCAAAATCCCCTTGGACATAATCAAGAAAATAACTTCTATGGGGGGTAGCATGAAATGAAGCCCTGAATCTAACACCCAAGAATCATCAGCATTATCAAGGGAAAGAATCAAAGCATCCTCATCAGATTTATTACTTACCACATTTGCGTCTTTGCATCCTTCCTTTTTGTCTCCATCTTTATTTTTCCGAGACCAACAATCTTTCTTCAAATGACCTAGCTTACCACAGTACCAGCAATCCCTCTTGTCTCTGGATTGGGACCTTTTTTCCTTTGATTTTCCTTGTGGCTCCCACGATTTCCAGAATTGTTTCCTCTCTCCTTTGTTCTGCCCCTGCTTTCTGCATTCAAAACACTACCTGATGTGGATGTTCCACCTGAGCTTTTCCTACGAATTTCCTCGCTCAAAATAACATCAACAACATCATCAAACTTCAATGTATTTGAACGAGAAATAGAATTGCTAACAGCCATTACCAAGCTATTCCAGCTTTCAGGCAAAGAACACAAAATCAAAAGAGCCCTAACTTCTTCATCAAAGTTTACTTTTACAGAAGTTAATTGACTGGTGACCATATTAAACTCATTCAAATGGTCAGTAACTGACCCACCTTCTACCATTTTCATATTAAATAAATGCTTCATAAGAAATACCTTATTCGAAGCGAAAGGCTTTTCATATAACTTCACTAGGGTTTCCATCAAATCTTGAGTTGTCTTTGCTGTTGTAATATTAAACGCCACCGATTGTGCCAGGCATAGAAGAATACTACCAAGATCCTTTCTATCTAAGATCTCCCAGTCCTCATCTAACATTGTTGTAGGTTTCTTGGCTTTCCCTTCCAATGGCCGCCATAAATCCTTCTGATAGAGATAGTCCTCCATTTGCATCCTCCATAACTGATAGTTCTGCCCATTAAACTTCTCAACCTTCTTACCCTCGTCTGCCATTCCTCCCACTCAACCGTGAGACTCCCACTTAGCCGTGATACTTTCCTACAGACGATAATCAAAACACAACTCACTCTGATACCACTTGTTAGGGTTAGAGATGGCAGATCTAACAATTAAATACAGATTTTATATAATAAATAGAGAAACTAAAACATACACAGAATGAATCATAACACAAAGAATTTAACATGGTTCACCCAATCTGGGCTACATCCACCAAACCGCAGCCATCCAATACTTTTATTATCCAGTGAAAACCCTATTACAATCTTGTGAATAATCACATTTTTTATCATACAGTAATACCCATCCGAACCCCTTTTTAACAATCTTAGAAGCTTCCAGATTTTAGGGTTCTACAAAATCGGATTTTTCCTTTTTCCATTGATTTTTCCCTTTTTCGGTGATCACACGAAAAAGTAGGAAGAAAAATTTTCTCGGGGGCTGCCGCCCCCGAACCCCCTCTTTTCGGGGGTTGCTGCCCCCGGACCTCAGCAAGGACTGGGGGCCGGAGTGTACAGTATACCATGGGCTATACAATATAGCATGATCAATCGCCACATATCAATAGGGGAAACTTGTCCTTCTACTAAATAGAAACCAACAATAAAAAGTTGTTGCATTATGAAGTGCCAGGTTCATTGAACCTAGACATGCTAGCTTGGAACAATTTTATTGGTTGGAAGATGACGAGGCACCATCTCAGCGTATTGGATGTCCCCTTTGATCTTGGCCTAAGACAAATTTCAAGATATGTTTTCCATCTCCTATTTTCAGCTTGGGGCGGACTTTAAGTTGTCTTTTCCATGTATGCTTTGAGCTAGGGCAACTTTATGTTGTCTTTTCCATGTATGTTTTGAATTGGGCAGACTTTACCTTTTTCTTGGAAAATAATTATTCAATCCAAGGGTAGAATTGAAAGTATTTTGGAAATATATTTTCTTTCCCAAGAAGACTTTGCATCATCTTCAACATTTTCCTTGACCATGGGCATGGCGGACTTTGCTTGTGCCTTGCCAAGATTAGGCGGACTTGCTCTTGACTTAGACATGATGATTTTCCTTCCAAGAAAAAAATGAGAGAGGTTATTGTAGAGGGGCACAACACGATCCCATAGGCTCAAATGAGAACTTTCTAAGCATCACAATGTTCATGTATCATCATGCTGAAGATTGCAGCCATTTTGAACTTCAAACTCTTAAGGGATTCAACCTGTTGAAAGTAGGTCAGAGCGATTCAGTGTGTTTGGGTGTGAAAGAGGACCATGCCTAGCGTAAACGTACCCAATCAAATGCATTGAAATAGTTAGTTTGGTCACACAAGTTGCAAAACAAAATTTGCACCACTTTGCAACTTTGCACTACTTGCATTTGACAACTTTTTCCCCAAGAAAAATCTCGCTGCCATAGGAAAATTCCTACAAGATACTGAAAACCGAGAAAGGTTATTGTAGAGGAGAACAACACAATCCCATTGGCTCAGTTGAGAATTTTCTAAGCATCACGGTGTCCAAGTAACGTCATGATGAAGTTTGAAGCCATTTTGCACTTTAGACTCTTAAGGGATTTAGCTAGTTGAATGTAGCTTAGAGCAATTCAGCGCATTTGGGTGTGAAAGAGGACCATGTATAGCATAAATTTTTCCACTCAAATGTGTTGGAATATTTAGTTTGGTCACATGAGTTTTAGAATGAAAGTTGCACCACTTTACAACTTTACACTACTTGCATTTGAAAACTTTTTTCCCAAGAGAAATTTCACCGCAACAGGAGAACGCCTCTAAGATAGTGAAAATTAAGAGAGGTTTTTGTAGAGGGGAACATCACAATCCCATAGGCTTAGAAGATAAGGTTCTAAGAATCACGGTGTATGACTAACGTCATGCTGAAGTTTGCAACCATTTTGCACTTTGAACTCTTAAGGGATTCAACCAGTTGAACATAGCTCAAAGCGATTCTGTGCATTTGTGTGTAAAAGAGGACCATGCATAGCATAAAAATACCCACTCATATGCATTAGAATATTTATTTTGGTCACACGAGTTGCAGAACGAAAGTTACACCACTTTGCAACTTTGCACTACTTGCATTTGACAACTTTTTCCCCAAGAGAAATCTCACTGCCACAAGAAAACACCTCTAAGATAGTGAAAAATGAGAGAGGTTATTGTATATGGGAACAAAATGATCCCATGGGCTTAGATGAGAAATTTCTAAGCATCATAGTGTCTGAGTAATGTCATGCTAAAGTTTACAACCATTCTACACTTTGAACTCTTAAGGGATTCAACCGGTTGAACGTAGCTTGAAGTGATTCAGAGCATTTGGGTGCAAAAGAGGACCATTCCTAGCATAAAAATACCCACTAAAACATGTTGGAATATTTAGTTTGGTAACATGAATTGTAGAACGAAAGTTGCACAACTTTGCAACTTTGCACTACTTGCACTTGACAACTTTTTCCCTGCGAGAAATCTCACTGCCACAGGAAAACACCTCTGAGATAGAGAAAACTAAGAGAGTTTGTTGGGGAGGGGCACAACATGATACTATAGGCTTAGACAAGAATTTTATAATCATCACGATGTCCGAGTAACATCATGTTTAAGTTTTCAACCATTTTGCACTTCAGACTCTTAAGGGATTCAACCAATTGAATGTAGCTCGGAGTGATTCGGCGTGTTTGGGTGAAAAATAATACCATCCATATTGTAAATGTACCCAATCATATGTGTTGGAATAGTTAATTTTGTCACATGAGTTGTAGAACGAAATTTGCACCACTTTGCAAGTTTGCACTACTTACATTTGACAACTTTTTCCTCGAGAAATCTCGCTGCAATAGGAGAACGCCTTTGAAAAAGAAAAAACCAAGAGATGTTATTGTAGAGGGGCACAAAATTATCTCATAGTATTAGATGAGAAGGTTCTAAGCATCATAGTATCTGAGTAATGCCATGCTAAACTTTGCAGTGATTTTGTACTTCAAACTCTTAAGGGATTCAGCCAGTTGAATGTAGTTTGGAGTGATTCGGCGCATTTCGGTGTGAAATATGATCATTTCTAGCATAAATGTACCCACTAAAATGTATTGGAATAGTTAGTTTAGTCACACAAGTTTTAGAATGAAATTTGCACCACTTTGCACTACTTGCATTTGACAACTTTTTCCTTAAGAGAAATCTCTTCGCCACAAGAAAATGTCTTTGAGATAGCGAAAACTAAGAGAGGTTATTGTAGAGGGGAACAAAATGATCCCATAGACCTAGAAAAGAAGTTTTTAAGTGTCATGGTTTCCAAGTAATGGGTATGTGTAGGATTATGATGGGCCAAAAAGTGGCAATATAATGGGTATGTGTAGGGTATGTGGCCGACGACTTTTTTTTAACCAAAATTGATGAAATGAAAATGGTTTTTAAAAGATATTCTCAGCTTTCCACCAATATAAATTATGATTTATTTTGAATTTAGTAAATAATTATTATTCATTTTCTATTTGAATTACGAATAAAGTCCTCATTGATAGGTTAATTAAAAAAATGTCTATAGCTTTTAAACAATATCATATTTTTTGAATCCAAAACATGTGTCACATTTTGTGCTTCACATACTATAGGATTAAAAAAAAAAGAATTTCATGAAGTTTTGACCAAGTTAAGGTGGTCAGACATATGAGTTTTTATATTTTTTAAAAGTTGTAATAAAAAATTCATAATTAATTGTCTACTTAGAAAAAAATTACAAAAAGATATGCATCACATTCGGACATGAGTCCTCTACTTATATCTAAAATATTATAAAAAAATATTATCATTTTATTTTTGTTATGGTGGTCAGACAGACACCTACTTCTTATTTTTTCTCTGAAATTTAAGTACTACTGCATTGAAATTTTAAATTTTCACCAAATAGATTTTATTTTATTTTAAAAAAAAACCTAGTAGTTTTAAAACTACATTCAATTTGCTACAGATTCTATTCTTACATATTTTTGAAATAATATAGATAACTTATTCAAATTTTTATGTCAAGTTTTCTAACTCTAATTTTTTTGAATTTTTTGCCACTTAAGGGACTATTTTTTCCATGATGATCTTACACATACCCTAATGTCATGCTCAAGTTTGTAGCCATTTTGTACTTCAGACTCTTAAGGGATTCAACCGGTTGAATGTAGCTCGAATCGATTAAGTACATTTTGGTGTGAAAGAGGACCATGCCTAGTGTAAACCTACCCACTCGAATGTGTTGGAATAGTTAGTTTGGTCACACCAGTTGTACAATGAAAGTTGCACCACTTTGTAATTTTGCACTACTTGCATTTGACAATTTTTTTCTCAAGAGAAATATCATTGGCATAAGAAAAAATCTTTGAGATAGTGAAAACTAAGAGAGGTTATTGTAGAGGGACACAACATGATCCCATAGGCTTAGATGAGAATTTTCTAAAAATCATGGTGTCCGAATAACATCTTGCTGAAGTTTGCAGTCATTTTGCACTTCAGACTCTTAAGGGATTCAACTGGCTAAACGTAGCTCGAAGCGATTTGAAATGTTTGGGTGCGAAAGAGGACCACACCTAGTGTAAACATACCCACTCAGACATGTTGGAATAGTTAGTTTGGTCACATGAGTTGCAGAATGAAAGTTGCACCACTTTGCAACTTTGCACTACTTACATTTAACAACTTTTTCCCCAAGAGAAATTTCCCTACCATAGGAAAATTCCTTCGAGATAGCAAAAACTAAGAGAGGTTATTGTAGAGGGTCACAACACAATAACACAGGCTGAAATGATAAGTTTATGAGCATCACGGTGTTTGAGTACCATCATGCTAAAGTTTGCAGCCATTTTTCACTTCAGACTATTAAGAGATTTAGCAGACTAGTAGGCTCAAACTCAATCAAATTGACAACTTGCCTTCAAAAGGAATCTAACAAGATTAAAATGGTCTTTTAAAGAAATTCAAGCAATCTTGCAAGTTAGACAACTATCAGAAGCAACATTTCTCAATTTCACCCATGAATCCTAGTAGTGCAAACTCAGTTTTTGGCCTTTTACTCAAATACTCTCCAAGACACTTGACAAGCATATGATGGTTTTAGACACCCATTTTAGATTTGTAACACATATCCCAAAGTTATAAATATGTATTTTGGACCAACCTCTTAAAATCACCCCTTCTACAATGACCTAATCAGGCTAATTAGCCCTAAATTACAAAGAAACATATCTTTAAACTTCTCACAGGCCCTTGAAACCTTGAGGAAGAATTTCCTATGCCCTCAAACCTCTGAAACCACAATTTTTTCCCAAGGTTAACCCTTCCAACATAGCAAACCACAAAACCATCAATTTCATGCCAAACCAAGAGGGTTTATTCAAAATCCCACTTGCACAACCTCCCAGACCATGCCACCAACTCAAACATGTGTATTTTGACCCTTATGTGCTCAAAAGTTGAAAAAACTCCATTGATTGATTTTCACAAACCCTAGGCTGAGGGCTCCATTTTAATGTGTTTTCTTTAAGAAAAATCAATAGGACAATAGACTTATCTCCTTTGTTCCTTCCTCACAACTCTAATCATGCAACCTACAACTTAATCAGACTCCCTAGGGACCATTACACTAGTTACAATAGATACAGTCAATGTAAGGGCCCTTTAAGACATGTTTTTTTATCACAAAACCCTCAACAGGGTGCTCTTGGCCTGTCACAGGAAAACATTGATTTCTTCAACAAATCTTTATTAAATTCTTTCAAACCTGATGCAAAATAAGTCTAACACAATCCTCCATGAGAAATGAAATATTACATAGCAAATTTCAGTCTGTATGGCTCGTACAGGTCTGCAAAATGTGAAAGAAACATAGAAAAATGAAGAAAACTCAGAATTTTATTATTGCCAATACCTTAAACTTCGAGCCAACATTACAAATGGTGTCCTCATGCCTTTTTAAAGGCTTCTCCTCTTCAACCAATGACCAAATACCCTCACAACTGAAATTTAAATCACTTATGACTGTTGGAGATCACAATTTCATCTTTTACACAATTTAATAACAACATCATTACATGCTTTGCAATGTTTACTCTTTTTGACATCATTACTACCACCCTTGACACTACCTTGACAACTTTGACACTCCTTTCTATTTTATTTGCAATCATTACAAAATGAATACATAAACCCCTCAAATTTGACCAAGTACCATAGAATGGTCACTTAGGACCTTATTTGAACTCATGGACTCAACCCAAAAACCCTAACACACACTGCCTATTAAAATATTCATGGAAAATAGAGAGAAGGTTGGTGCTCCTACACCAAGCCCAATCATCCAAATGACCTACCATTCCTTTGTAGACCTTCTATCACATCAAACTCCACTTGATAACACTAAAACAACTAGGTTCTAACTTTCTTCCAAACTATTGCTTTAATCTACTACTTCAAGTTATGCCTCATAGGCCTAGATTCACGCTTTTTCCATAGGGGTAGCATGGAAATTTCCACCAAATGTATTTTACGCCCATTGTAGTCTATTGTAACTCAATGGAATGGCATAATTAGGTGTAGGGGGCATGTGTGCATGATTTCAGGAGTAGGGGTGGCCATTTGGGGGTTTGGGCATGATACCTAGTTGTCAAGAATGTGTGTTCCAAGTGAAATTTGGAGGTTAAGAGTAGGTAGTGATGGAAAACACTTGGAGCAGAACTTTCTAAGAGTTAATTAAGCAATGGTAGATGTATTTTAAGGTGTTGGAGGCATTCAAATAGTGAGGAGAGGTCTGGAGGTGAGGTTTTCAATAAACCCCCTTTGAAACTTGTCAAAAGTGAGGGTTTTGAGTTTTGGAGTGGTGGTGGCTGTTTCATTGGAAGATGATTGTTGATTTAGTGCTTATGTACCCTACTCATGACTATCCAATGGTGTTTTGTGTCTGGAAGGAAGATTAAAGGGTAGTTGGTTTGTTCAGAGTTTGCCACCCTGCTCTACATCACTTTGGCATGTTTATCAACATAAAACTATGATATTTTTTGTATTTCAATATGTAATGATAATGCAATATGAAATATGTAGTGTAAGACAATGACATATATGTGTATTTAAACTTTAAAGTTAAAATGTTAAACTTTACCATTGTTCTTGTCTTCAAAGTTGTTTAAACCATATAATTTAACCATAATATAACTAAGCAATATATGATAGAATTTAACCATTATTCATTATTTTTGACTGTCAACTATATAATATAGCCATTATTTTTTATGATTTTGTACATTGATATTTAACCATTGCTGAAGATTAAGTTTTTGAATATTTTAAACATGCACATGATGAACAAATTATTTCGATTCTCAACTTCTATATATGAAATTATCCAATAATCAAGTGTATGTCCATATACAAAATGGCATCAATGCCAACTCAAACAAAGTTTTACAAAGTGTGGCATATGTCATCTCGATATCTATTCATAATATACATGCCAAAATGTCTATCTCATCCTAAACTACTAGTGGATCATCAAAATGGAGCCTCTTTCAAGCACTCTTTGGCTATGAAGGTAATTGCATAAGAAAAATTCAAACCACAAATGAGATTAGTTATATTATATAATTTAAAATCAAATAAATAACATAAAAATTAATATACATTGAATTATAATTGAACTCTAAAATTGAAATCTTGATTACCTCATATATATATATATATGTGTGTGTGTGTGTGTGTGTGTGTGTGTGTGTGTGTGTGTCTTCAAACCGTCATGAGTCCTAGAATATGCCCTTCTCAAAGAACCAATCATACCAACTTTTGTAATGTCAATCTATATAGGTGAGCACAAAAACATCAAATTGATACAAGTTAGCATACAATTGTCGGTAATAGGAACATATTTACCAAACACAAAATAAAATAAACACATACCTCTTTAGGAATCTCTTTTTCTTTATCTCCTTCAGTTGTTTCAACACCTCCTCCCTGCTCGGTTTTTCAACACCTACTCCTTCAAGTGTTCCAACACCTACTCCTACAAGAGGAAAATGAGATAAACAAATAAGTTAATATATAATTTGGTTAATGACAATTCAAATGACAATCAAGTATAAAATGCATGAATTTAGGCCTAAAAGGAATGTGTTGAAGTAGCAGATTGAAGAATTTGTTTTGAAGAAGGCTATAACTAGTTGGTTTTAGTGAGATCTGGTGGGGCTTGATGTTTTTGAAGGTTTGCAAAGACTGGGGAGGTCATGTGTATGTTTGGGCATGAAGCCCTAGTTGAGAGAAGCACATTTTTTAATGGAAAATTAAGGTTTTAGAGACTAAAAGTGGGTGAAGTTTGGGGGCAGCATAATATTAAGGATTATTAAGTAGGTGCAGGATTAAACAATAGTGTTTGAAGTGGTAATAAGGTCGTAGGAGGCTGGAGATGGGTCTTTCAATGTATTCTCCAAAATCCCACTATATTGTAGGGGCAACTAGGCCAATTAGGCCTCTTTTCCAAAGAGACACCTTCCCAAACACCTGAAATAAAGTCACACACCATGGAAAGTCATTAAATAGGTTACCAACCTTAATATTTCACAATGTTCAAAGCTCCAACTTCTCACCAACCTACCAATCCACTAAACTCTCACTCTCAAGCCACCAAGCCTAGGTTTTCCAAGGAGCCTTATTGAAAATAACTCTTCCCACAATTAAATCTCACATCCAACACCCCAAACATACCATATGATGTTTGTACATGGTCAAAAGACTCTCACAAATGACTACCCCAAAGGATTTCATCCATTCACACTCTAAAATGATGTAGACCCAAGGGCTTAAACTCAACCAAATTGACAACCTACCTTCAAGAGGAATCTAGCAAGATTAAAAGGCCTATTAGAGAAATTTCAACTATTCCCCAAAGTTAGACAACAATTAGAAACATATTTTCTCACTTTCACCCATGTAACTTTGTATCAGTGCAAATCTAGTTGTTGGCCTTTAACTCTAATATCTTCCAAAACACATGGAAAAAAAAAGATGGACTCAGATACCCATTCCAAAGCTATAAAACATATGTAAACCCCAACATTAACTCTTTTGGACCAACATGGAGATCCAATACCACTACCATGGAAAAAACTAGTGAAATAGGCCTCTTTTTCAAAGAGAGTACCCTGTACCCTTCACCAAACCCTCTGAAACCTTGGGAAAGCAATTCAAATGCCCAAAAAACATAGAATCCATAATTATATTCCACTTGTATAGCCAAATCTACCCCAAACTCAAAAATCCTTGTTTTATGCACTATTGATGAGGGTTTATTGAATATGATGCTTCCAGACTTCCTCAAACCTCAAGACCAACTTGAAATTTTTCCAACAGACCTATACATGCTTAATGATTCAAAATACATGACCTCCCATACATATTCCACCAAACCCTAAACCAAAACCCCCATTTACATGCATTTTCTACACAAAACTCACAGGAACAGTAACCCCAGTCTACTTTATTCCTTTCTCACAACATAATTCAATATCCCTAACATCTAAAAATCCTCCATAAGACCCAATACACTAGTTATAGTGAGTACAATCGATGTAAGGGTCTTGAAGACATGATTAAGGCTACAAAACCCCAAAATAGGGTATACCCAGTTGTTCACAAGAAAACAACTATGGAATGCTTCAAATTATCTGTTAAACCTTCAAACCTGATGAAAAACAAAAACTATTCATGCCACTACATTTTTCATAAATAAATTACTCAATGCAATGGTTGTACGTTACTGTGTAGATCTAGAAAATATAGGAAAATTAAAAAATTTGCTGCTAACAATGAGAATTCAATTGGATTCATTCACAAAAACATGAAGCCAACATTAAAAATGATGACCACCACCTTTTTAAAGGTTTCTTGATAAAATACAACTAACATGACATCCTCTAACTAAATTTTCAATCCCTTATTAGTCGTTGAAGTGGAAAATTACATTTGTTTACCTATCTTTGTTAACAACTCATTTGATTCCTTTTACATTCTTTTACTATTTGACCCTCCAAAACATTTAAATCATTTCAAATACATTTAAAGAACCTATCTTGGTCTAATTAGACCTTATGAGACCCTAAAACATGACCTAATACATAAAAAGCAACATGAACCTACTTAAACCCCCATTTGTTATCATTGACAATTGCTTCACATACTTGACCTTGTTTACAAAAACGGATCAATGAGACACCAAATGGTCTTTATAGACCTCATTAAAGAAAATAAACATAAAAAAAAAATTCAACCTTCCTAGACACACCTAATGCTCCAATTGTGAAAGTAAGATGTAGGTGCTCCTGCACCATAAAACCACTCAAATTCACTCAAAATCACACATTTTCACACCCAAGGCTACATGCCATCACTCCAAAATGATCTCCCCTTCTCCAAGAATCATCTTCTAACCTATTCCCCACCTAATGGACTCATTCCATTGAGATACAATATATGGATTAGGTTGAATGAGCCATTAAATGACTTGATGACCTTACAACTTAAAATTTAGACTTCTAGACCCACCTATAGTAAAATCCACCCTAAGAGCTCAAAAAAATTTGGATTTCAATGCCACAAAAACCAAAAATGTGGCTAAAACATCCCTCTACCAAAATAAAAACACTTTAATTCAATTTCCTTTAGTACAGGATCATGCAATTGACTGCTACAACACTAAAAACGAGAAAAACAAACTCAGATTTACAAGGAAAACAAAGCTTTATTGATCAATGATTGTACAAAATATTTCACTCTTCTCAACAAACTCCTTCATTCAAGATTTACATACATATATTAATCTCCCTTAATCAAGAATTTATTGAAAACCAATGCCACAAGTGACCTTTGGCCTTCCCTGACTGTTCAGTTTCCCTACTATGCATTTCTTGCACTTCAAAATTTGAAAAATGACACTTTGCATTAATTTAGCAAATTTGCAACTAAAACCTTCTAACTCACTAATAACCACTAAAATAGACTTATTTTGTCAATAAATGGTCTATATGACCTTATCCAAGCCAAAACAAGACTTCATCACACTAATGACAGCCACCGAAGCTTGGTGCTCCTACACCAAATAGTGGTTCAGGAGCACCTACACCTTATTGTGCTCAATGTGATTGGTGTATTGGGTCTCATGGAGAATGTTTACGATTTAGGGAGAGTGTTTTATGTTGAGAGAAAGAAATAAAGTATATTGGTTTGCTGTCCCTATTGATTTTATGTGGGAAAATGCATGAAAGTGGAGGTTTTAGTCGAGAGTTTGGTAAAATCTGAGTGGGAGTTTCAAGAGTTTGGTCGAAAGGACTTGTGTTTGACCCTAAGATATGTTTTGTAACTTTTTAATGGGTGTATGAATCATTCATTTTTTTTTCAAATGTATTGGGAAGTGTTGGATTTAAGGGCCTAAAACCGGGTTTGCATTGATACTAGGGTTGCAAGGGTGAAAGTGGGAAATTCTACTTCTGCTTGTTTTCAAACTTTGGGAGTTGTTTGGATTGGTCTAATAGGCCTTTTTAATCTTGTTAGATGCCTCTTGAAGTCAGGTTGACACTTTGAGTGACTTTGGGCCTCCTAGGTTTGCATCAAATAAAGAGTAGTATATAACCATCATTTTGCATATCTACATTAATGGAATTTTGCAAACCCTTATACAATCAAACTTAAATGCTTAAAATAAAGCAATGATGAATAACATGAATTTTTAAATTCAATGTGCATACTTACCAATCAATCCAAGGAACCATCTAGGTCTGCTCTACTCTTTATCATGTCAAGTATGTCCTTGTGGTCAGACTCACACACTTTCCACAAGTTCTTGTTCACAAGTATGTCCTTATATTTGATCAAATGAACGTTCATGGTGATGACAAGGTTCAAGTAGTGAAGAATATTTTGATGCATTTCGAAGTCCTCAAATAACCAAAATGCAACATTTTTAATTGGGTGCCTTCTAAGCCATGTTCCAGTAACAACCACTGAACCTGTAGGATATTCTATGTTTTCTCCATCTATAACTAGGGCCTCCAATTTATTTTTGGCCTCGATACAATGACACAAGTAATAATTTGTACCCTCTTCACTATCTTCATCTAAAATCACAACATATATGTGCCCTGCATTGATATGTTCATCTTGTTAGATGTATTTAATGAACATCAAAATAAAACCTGAAAGTAAGATATATTATCTAGTTCTACAAGGTCCAATACATTATCAAAGTCAATGGATGATTGCATCTCCATGATTTGTAGAGCCATCAAGAGCTGATAAGTTCCGATTGGGGTTAGAATTCTTATAGACCATTCGTCAACCCACTCTATTGACTCACAATAATTCCATGCTCAAAGTGTACATGCAAAACAAAAGCATGCCATCTTCCACATATGGATAGTCCATGTGCTTGCATTGGAGCTTCTAAAATAGTGTAGCTCACTCGATCCTATTAGTGTACAACAATCCTCATATTTTACAATGTTAGTATCATCTACTAAATGAAAAAATCTATGAACTAAAGAATTACCTTGACTACTTGGACCCATTGCATGATTGCACCACTTGACAACTGATCTTGCATTTATCAACTTTACACTATCTTTGTACTTTAACTCTTCTCATGCAAGGGCTCTTTTGATACATGCACCTGCTCCATCATGCTCCCCCCTTCCATGCTCTACCTTTGAGAATTTTTGCATATGTTGAACACCAGTGATCCTATGCATCTTGATCAACCAGTAAAACATTCTAGTGCTCTTGAATTATGATGTATAGTTATCTGACCACATGATATGTTGACTGAATGATATGCCCCTACTAGCTAGATCAACATAGAACATTTGAAAGAAACCTTGCACAAACTTGGTAGAATGTGTGTGATTATCACTAATGTAAAAGTGACACTCCATCAATACTTTCTT
Source organism: Sequoia sempervirens (assembly GCA_007258455.2). Lineage (NCBI taxonomy): Eukaryota > Viridiplantae > Streptophyta > Pinopsida > Cupressales > Cupressaceae > Sequoia > Sequoia sempervirens. Next base: position 27,842,495 of record VDFB02252616.1, read on the forward strand.
GTTATCCTTTGTACTATCATTTACATGAATGAATGATATATGCACAAATATAGCAACCTGTGTGGAGTTGTAGTACTGTGATTGCACCTCATTTTGTGGTTGTAGTGTGTAGTTCTTTGTGAAGTCAACAACTGAAATGATGCTATAAAGTGGAAGTGTGTCCTTTCATAACTTGAACTATGAGTCCAACCATTGAGCTCTATGTGTATATATTGCATACTCATAGACCACCTAATTACGGAAAATTCCCATAAAATAATATACTGGAACCTTATCACTGACCAATTCACACTTCTTTTCTTCATTCCCATCTTTTAGACTGTAGGCCACTATCTTGTATTTTCCAAATTTGACAATTTTGTCTCCAATTGTGTGTGTACTAGCCATGTGTTGGATAATTGGAAATTTTTGCATGTCACCACAATGATGACATGTTCCATCCAAACATGACTTGTAAAAAATTTGACCATCCTCTCTTTCACATAAAATGGAAGATAAGTATTCCATTGAGGATTTTGGTGGAGGCCTTATGTTACATTCCTGTAAAACATTGTCAATATGCATATCTACACATATACATCGATAAACATAATTATGGTTAGAAAACTCAATATGTACTCTACAACAACAAGTAGTGCGTGTGTGATTTATTTTGACATAAAAGGGCTTTAGCATTTCAAAATACCTATTGATGGTGATTTTGACACCACAACAATGTAATTAAAATATTGCTACTCTGCTTCTCCTGAAAGCGAAAGGCAACACATGGATGCCTTAGCTCCCAAGGTCTTTGTAGTTGGGTCTCAACTGTGATGATGTTACTTAGTGGTCAATGCAACAGTAATGTTCAAGGGGCCTGCTGGTATGAGCTTCTGGATTGTTCTAAGATCAAGGCTGAATTTAAACCTATTCTAACAAGGGATTTAAAGAAATATAAAAAGATAGATCAAGGTTTTGGTACTGAAAAGAATGATATTTCATCTAACTTAACCAGACTTATTACCTTTCAAGGAATTGCTAACTAAAAAATGAAGAAAAAAATAACTTATGATTAACACATAGTTGCATTCATTCACAGTGCTGATTTCAATAACTGATTATAGATTACCATTTAAACAAAACAAAAAGTGAGATTTCATTCCTCGAAAGCTTTCAAAAATCAAATGATTAACTTAAGATGAATACCGTTCTGAAACATGATATGAAGTAGATTCGAATCTGGTTGCTTCTACTGTGGGTGAGACAGATAAGCAACATTTACAAATCTAGCACAATCACCAGTGTACAGAAAACCTTTATCTTCAGACTGCTTCCATCTACACTAAGGAAACTAGAAAGATACATTACTTTTTATGTTGAATTTAACTCCTAAGTAAGAAGACAAAAGAAGCTCTCATTACTAAGAATCGAGATGCAACTCTATCTCCTTCTGACTATCTATTCTAATAGTTCTCCTTCTAAAAAAAGAAAAGACAAAAAAAAAACCCCATTTACAAAGATGCAAGAATGTAATATATACACCCCCTCCCGAGAAGAGTGTTGGCCCCTATTTTTAGGGTTTATAAAATATCTGTAGTGTCAGAGGGTCGGCATTTAGATCTTTCGAAGGGAGTCAGTTCTGCATTAAAAGCGCACTCCTACCATCCATGTCTGTGAAGATTGTCTCCTGGAATGATCTATAGTTCTTTTGCAGCTACCATATTAATTCCCATGCCTCCGTGTCCATTTTCAAACTCTAGCGGGGCTGCTTTGAGTGCCCTAAAATATCACCATTAATGTTGAGCTACCCTTGTTAGTAGACATCGGCTGGCATTATGAATCATGGTTGCTTTTTCTTCCTTGGGCGCTCTTCCCGCTCCAGATCTGCCCTTCTACAAGTTGTTGGTGTAGCATGGGCCAGTCGGTGAGCCATAGAAGCCATATTGAGCTCACAAAGACCATCAGCAAGACTACACTCTTTCAGCAAGACCACATGGCGAAGTCTCTCTTCTCTCGGTGAGCTCTATTTCTTTCAGTGGGGTCCCCTTTCTATCGGCAGGACATCCACATTCGACAAGACGTTATGGTTGGATCTAAGAGTTATAGTGATATGTTATTTCATTGGCGGGTTCATCGCTATCAGCAAGACCTTCTTCCTTTGGCCAGACACCACGCCAAACTTAGATCCTTTGGCGAAACTCCCTCAAGAGATATCTTTAGATAAATAACCTGATCTTGCAAAACAGATTCCTCCATTAGCTCTCAAAGGAAACTTAAAATATCATTATTTATCATGTCTTTAATTCTGTCAAAAAGAAACACAACACCGGTGGAGGCAGAACCAAAATGGGAAAACACTCCCCCTTTGAAACTGGCAGAAGCGGAACCAAAACGCGAATGGGACCAAGCAGAAAAAATTAAATGAGTCCCAGTAGAACTGGGATTGGGACAAAACATGACCCATAAATGACATCCCTCGCCTTCAAAAACTGGCGGGGGTGGGGCCAAAAGAAAATTGGAACCGGGACTAGAGTCAGGATGGGAACAAGCCATGGAAATAATCAACATTTCCAAGTTCATACCCTGTCTCAGCTCGACATCTGCAAAAGAAACCGAAACGCACATGATGAAAGCAAACGACGGCGGGGTTGGAACAAAAATAGACCTTAGGCGAAAAACAACGGGGGTGGGGGCGGAACAAAATCTAAAATTGAAACTTCTTCAAGGTTTCAATTTTAGATTCCATCCCAATCCCACCTCCGACAATATACAAAGACAAAAAAAAGGGGAAAGGAAGGAAAAACAACACCCCACGACCAAATGATCGGAACTAGGGCAGGACCAAATATGAATAAAGCAAAACCGGGATCGGAACCAAACCCGAACCATGAACTTTTTCAAGTCTCGGGTTCGGATTCCATTCCAGGTTCGCCCCCAAAATCATTTAAAAAGATAGAAAAGAAGGTCAAGAAAGAGAAAGAGGAAGGGGAAGGAAAACCCCATGACAAAACAAAATGAAACAAAAGCTAAAGAATGACAAGACATGGAACCGGGATCGGAACGGAACCCGAACTAGAAACTTTTTCAAGTTTCAGGGTTCAGTTCCTATTCCGGTTTCGAGTCCACTAGAACAAAACGAAAAGACGCGCAAGGCAAAAAAAGATCAAAGCGGAGGAACCAGGACCGGGGAAGAAAAAGACAATAGAACTTGGAAGAAATTCCAAGTTCGGAATCCAATCCGGTTCCGGGCCCTCCAAAACAAAAAGAAAGAGATGCCTAGGGCCAAAAACATCCAATGTACAAGACACAAAACCTAACAAAAGACCAACAAAGGAGAGAGAAAAGTGAAAAGGCAGAATCAGGGTTGGGATGGAACCCGAATGAGAAACTTTGAAGAAATTTTAACCTTCCGATGTAGACACAGACTTGTCTCCGAAAAAGAACAAAAGACGAAGACAAAGGGCTATCAGAACTGGAATTGGGGACAGAACGAGACCAGAACCTAGAGGGAATTTCCAAATCTAGTATTGGTCCCAGTTCCACTTCCGACAAAACTTGAAAGAAAAACACCTAAGGCAGAAACCAAAGGCCAAAGAGAAAACAACAAAGGGGGACCCATTTTGATCTAGATCAAAGTGGGCGTGGTTATGCAAGGCATAACAAATGGTGACTTGGCTAGGAAAATGGTTTAACCATTTTCAAGAATCTAAAGGATTCAACTACCCAGAACTCTTGGTTCATGAACATTACAACTCCAGCTGGGTCAACTATAATAAGCAAGGTAGAGCTAGAATCTCAAATGTAAGTCAATCAATGGCTACCCCTAAATCAATGTGTGTGATTGATTGTGCATCACTCTCTCATGAAGTTTTCTTCATCTTTCAGACAACAATGTGCAAGATTTGAGCTATATGAGTTGATCCCCTTAGCTGTTGTGCAATGATATCCTGGGCATTGCTCCGCTGCCAGTCAGGCATCCATAGCCCCGACTAAGATACTTCTAGTTTCCTCACAACATTGCTCTACTACCAGTTAGGCATCCATAGCCTTGGCAGAGATACTGGAATCACCCATTCATATTGAGTCCTTCCTTTCTCTTTTAGATAATTCTTTTATTTTCTCTCTCTCTCTCTCTCTCTCTCTCTCTCTCTTTTATAGAGTTTCAGATATTACATTTAGTTCTTTTTCAATATGTCAGATGTTTAACATCTGATTTGGGTTGAAAACTACCATGGACCTCATAACAACACTTGGGAGATCGGATTTTTCACTCAAATATTACAACACCATAATCCTAGGACAAATATACCATTACAAGAGGAGATGATCTGGATAATTTGTGACAGATTCAGAGGAGCTAATGAAGGCTACTTAATTGGCACCTTGTTTTAAAACTTTCCACAACTCTTATTGACAACAAGCATGAAACAATGAATTGAGGACAAAACCATCCAATCAGAAAACCTGAAAATATCTAAACCACTTCTCTCCTAATGACTAGAGTATGCTTCAGATAACAACCCACCACTTCAAAATGGAAAGAAATAGATAAAACCCAAAGAACAAAACAAAACAAAAACCAAATAGCAAAGGAAATACAAAGGATAGAAGGAAAGAACAAACAAATAAACAACAAACTATTTACAAGCAAAGAGCAGTAGATTATTCACATGAAGGAAAGAGTTATTTACACATAGAAGCACAAAAGCTATTTACATAAATGCAAATTATTTACAAACAGGACACCAAATAAATTATTTACATTCATAACAAAAACTAACAGTCTTCACGACTCAAAATAGTGCTTAAGAAAATGCCCATTGACAGGCAATGGAACAGGTTCTCCAATTAGGCTACTCAGTTTGAAAGAATTTTTCCCTAGGATCTCAGCAATTTGATAAGGACCTAGCTAGAGTTTGTCAAATTTCTGGTGACTGCCCTTCTTTTCACTGGCTTTGTCCCATAACAACACTAGGTCTAATATCCTAAAAGCCTTGATTTTGGCTCTTTTTTCAAACCAACGTTTAACAACAGCCTGGTGCCTAAAGAATTGTTGTAATGTGGCATCTCTCTATTCTTCTAACTTCGACAAAGTAGCTAATATGACTTCTATCCTATTGTCCTTGGAGTAGAATTTTTGCATGAACTCAAGGATAGGTATTTACAGATGGATGGGAAAGATAGGCTCTTGGCCATATACCAGCTTGAATGGTGAGGTATTTAAGGCAGCCTTAATCCTAGTCCTATCTGCCCATAATGAAAATCTCAGCTGGGTATGCCACTCCCTAGGGTTATTCTCTAGCAGCTTCTTGATCACCCCTAAAAGGTTCTTATTGTTTGACTCTGCAACTCCATTACCTTGTGGGTAATAATTCGATGAATACTTCAAGACAATCTTGTGATCATATGCCCATGATATAAACTTAACAGAAGAAAAGGCAGAGCCATTGTCACATACCAGAGCGAAGGGTATCCCAAACCTTGTAGTGATGCATTCAGTGAGAAACTTGTTCACTACCTTCATTATGCTGCTTTTGCAGGGTATAGCCTCTGTCCATCTTGTGCAGTAGTCAATAGTAGTCAAGATAAACTTGTGTCTTGTAGAGGAATTTAGGTTAATCACCCCAATGAAATCCAATGCCCATTGGGCAAAGGGCCTTACCTCATAGATCAGCTGCAGTGGCATAGCTGAATGGCATTCCCTTGGTGTAGAAATTTGATAGGTGTGACACATTCTCACATGCTAATGGGCATCCTTCAATACATAGGGCCAGTAATAACCAGATTGGAGGATCTAGTGTGCCAATGAATCTGCATACCCATAACCTGTGCCATGTTTCCCATGAAACTCAGAGATCACCTGCTTAGCCTCTTGCTGATCAAGGCATCTCAAGTACACTCCTTCAAAATTCTTTCTGTATAGGAGTCCTCCTTTAAACATATAGTGTGAGTTTTTTAGTCTCAGTTCTCTCCTCTAAGTGGTGTTCATTCCCTCCATACACCAGTTATTAAGCATGAAACATATGAGATCAGCATACCATGGGTCATTTGAGAAGGACTGAGTAGTATATTGTTGACAAATAACGTTGTTACTAGCATCAGCCATAGATTTAGACAGACCCAAACCTCAGAAAAGTTTCATAGGGTGTATCTCTAAATCAAACTGTTGCAAGATGGCCATCCATTTCCCTCTTATTTCTCCCAGATCACTCTGCATAAGTCGAGACTTGACAGCAGCGTCCGGAACTACAGCAATAATTTGGCTTCGGAGGATGTAGTGCCTGAATTTTTTAACAGCTCAGACCAGCACAAAAGCTTGCTTCTCAAGAGGTGGGTATTTAATTTTAGCACTTTTGAATGGAGAGCTCATGAAAGCAATTGGCCTTTCTTCCCCCTCTTCTCTCTGCTAAGTTAGAACAGCTGCACAAGAATGCTCGGAGGTAAAAGAATAAATAAAAAATGGCCTCAAGTAGTCAGGGCTAGTGAGGATTGGAGATTCTGAAATGGATCGCTTGACTTGAGAAAATGCAGCCTTCACCTCATCACTCCAATCTATTTTTGCATCCTTCTTTATCATCTCATTCAAGGTCTTCACGATTTTTGCAAAGCCTATGATAAACTTCCTCACGAAGTTGATCTTTCCAAAGAAGGATCTCATCTCTTTCTTGCTTCCTAGCATGTCTATCTTGAGGATGGACTCAACTCGATCTGTGTCAATGGATATTCCTCTTTCTAAAATTATGTGTCCCAAGAGCTTCCCTTCAGAAACTCCAAACACACACTTTTTGGGATTTAAGGAGACTCCATACTGGATACATTTTTGAAGAACTTTGGCTAGGTCTGTAGTGTGGTTCAATCTATCCTTGGAGAACACTGTCAGGTCATCTATGTAAACAATAATTAATTTTCCAATTAGATCCTTGAAAGCTATGTCCATGGCACGCTGGAAAGTTGCTCCAACATTTATCAGGCCAAATAGCATCCTTCTGTATGCAAACGTCCCCCACTTGGTAGTGAAAGTCGTCTTCATCCTGTCTTCAAAGTCAACCATAACCTAATTGTATCCTGAGTAACCATCCAAGAAAAACATCATGTGAGATCCATTAACAGTCTGCAAGACTTCATCCAGAGAAGGAAGTGGGTAATTATCCTTTTCTGAAGCTCTATTTAGGTTTCTGAAGTCCACACATAGTCGAATCTCCCTATTTTTCTTGCGGATTGGAACTAAGTTAGCCACCCATGTTGAATGGCGCACAGGGAAGATTATCCTTGCAGAAAAAAATTTCTAAACTTCTTTATAAATCAATGGCTCAATCAGGGTGTTGACAAGGCGTTGCTTCTGTTGAAAGGGTTTAGCTTCAGGCTTCAAGGGGATAGTGTGAGTCATAACCAAAGCATCGAATTTTTGTAGGTATTCATATCCCCAAGCTATCACAGTAATATCCTTTTTTAGTGCCATCAATATGTCTTCCCTGATTGCTTCAGGGCAGGCTTTCCCTATGTAGACATTCCTTGTGGGGCCAGAATCAACTAAGTTAACTGTCTCATATTTGCCTCCCTTTTCTTCAGCTAATGCCTTCTCTCGAGCCCTTGGGTCTGAGTCAAAGATTCTTTCTAAAGCAACCATTCCCTTGGGAATGTTATTACTTTTCAGATTAAGTACCCCTTCTGTATCACATTCTTCAGGGTTCCAATCCCCTTGATCTCTGTTGGACTCATCAATAATTTTCCCCTCAAAAACATATGAGCTTGCTAAGAAAGCTAGAATATGTCGATCATCATCAAAGACCTGGAAATTCTTGATATTGTCAGGAACAGCTAGGGTGGACATCAGTTCCACTGAGAATCTTTTAAACTTGGAGCCTTGCATAGGTTCCAAGGTGCTTGCAGCAACAGCCAATGAATCAGCTACTTGATTTTCTTCCCTAGGGATCAAGTTAATCCCAAAGGCATCAAAGTCTTCGATCAGGTTCCATACCCTATTTCTATATGCTACCAGCCTTTTGTTATGACATGTATATTGATTGTGCACTTGCTTGACAACAATTTTGAATCTCCCTTGACCATTAAGGTAGTGACTTTCTTCTTTTGTGCAAACATTAGTCCCCATGCCAGAGCTTCATATTCTGCCACGTTGTTTGTGCATCCAAATTGCAACCTGTAAGAAGCAAAGAAAGTTTTCCCTTTTGGGCTGGTTAGTACAATTCCAACACCATAGCCCGTTTTAGATTTAGATCCATCAAAGGCAACGGTCCACAGTTGATCATGAGTTGGAGTTGATTCCTTTGAAGTTGTTACGAGTTTTTGAGTTAGATGAGCCACCATTGGGGTTGCTTGATCTTTTGTATTAGGTATAGGGAAAGAATGCTCTGTAATCTCTTTAGGTATACTTTTCGATTCTGCCTCAATTGTATCATCCGACCTGTGGCTATCCTTCTAATAGTCACTTGTTTCTTTAGTTAGCCCCTTAGGCTCTAATATATTTGTGAGTGCAGGGGTGTCAAACAAGCCTTGGGGTTGCTCTTTATCAATATACTGGTGTGAGCATGATTTTTGCTTGGCTATCAACACAACAAACTAAGTTAGCCAAAAACAATAATCAAACTCCTTATGAAGTTCTTAATCACATCAAGATAAGGGAACATGATAAAAAACATTACAAAGAGATCATAAACATGTAAACCTATCTAAAATGGATTAAACCTTCACTTCATAAGTGGATTGGTGCTTCTTTGATGTGGAAAGAAGCCCTTTCCCAATCCTTGATCAAAGCTTAAGATGATGAGATGCAATGGAGATGAAGAACAAGATTATTTCTCAAACCAAGAGAGTAACCTTGCATAAAAGTTGTGGATGGATGAATGAGGATTAAGGCCTTCTTTTATAGATTTTCTTGATGAGAGATTGGCTAAAATGGTGAATGTGGGACTAAGATTGGACAAATGAGAGGAAGACACTTGTCAAGTGGTGAGTGGTTGATGCATGTGCAAGATTTGGGAAGAGTTCCCAAGAGAGGGAGAATTTGAATTCAAATTTTGCAATAAATTTTGAGAGGGGGACAAGAAAAATAGCAATAAATGCAATGTTGGAGGGACAAATCAACTTGTCATGTTGAGGGAAAATGAGGGTTTTTTAATAAATCAATAAAATTGATTTATTTGTGCAAATGGAGATATCTAGAGGATGCAAGTGGGTGAGATTAGCATTTAATCAAGGTTAGATTAAATAGATGATGATTATGTTAGTTTAATGATGATTAGGTGAGTTTGACTTTTAGGACTTTGATATTTATTTATTTGAATTATAAAATGATGGAATATGATTTTGGATTTGATTTAAATGGATGTTTGATTTATTAAAAGGTTGATGATAATGTTTTTTTGATTTTAAATAAATGACCTTAAGAGATGAGATTGCCTAATGAATGGATGGAAGTGAACCTGATTAATTGATGAATGGACCTAATGTGAAATCTAGTTTAGTTAATGAATGAACTTGATTGAATGCACAATGTTAATTTTGCATGTCTACAGCTGGTTTAGGAATATATCTAGGGTATGCTCAATTTGAGAAAGAACTCCCTTTGAAGGCATCCTATCCCTGATTAGCATTATTGCTTGCTTGGCTTCGAATGAGAAGCGGTCTGCAATGGTCTCAGGGTGGCTTGTGCTAGCTTCCTTAGCTTGGGCAACATGTTTTAAAATGTCAATGCAGGGTTGGCACATTAATTTAGAATGGTTTTGATAATGTACCCTGCACCAATTAGGGAGCAGGAGACTTTGCAGATCTACATCTTCTCCCAAGACTAGTTGATCTTGTTGCAGTTTTTTGACTAAGGCTTGCTAATTTTCATCTATCATAAGATCAAGGGGATTTTGTATGGGAAGTTCTTTAAGATCAAAAATAGAAAAGGTTAAAGCTTCTTCTTTTTTATAAACACCTATCCCAGTTTCAAAATAGGCTACCTCATTGTGGCAATCATATTCAGTAATGATATGCTTGAGGCGAGGCTCACTTTCAATCCTAATCTAATTAGGAATCCCTTTCCATGATAGCCACATATGTGAAAAGTCAAGGGAAAGATATCCCCATAAATTTTTCATCAAATCTCGGCTTAGTAGCATACCATAGGTCTCGGGAATATCTGCCACTTGAATATCTATGTTGGTTAGGATCCTAGGATCTGATCCTACTTGAACATGTATGTTTCTCAATTCCCCTACCACATTAACCTTTTTTTTGTCAAGTTGAATGACCTTCTTATTGGTTTGAATGGGGTTTAATCCTAACTTCTTGCATATGGAAAATGGCATGACATTTCCCAAATCCCCTGAATCTAACAGATAGTTATGAAGGTTCTTCCCAAAAATTCTTAAACTTAAAAGAAAAGGGGGAGTACCTACCTTTCTTCTGTATAAGGCTGCATTCACATCCCTAGCAGGTGCCACCTTGTTCTTTCCTTTCAACTTGTCGGCTTGCTCCAAGGATTTTAGCACTATTTCCCTTTGGGCAGGGCACCACTTTAAAATGTCAATATATGACAAAGAATTTTTATGTTTCTGCATCTCAAAAATGATGTCAAATTCTACACTACCTTTGAAAACACCAAAGGAATCACCTTTGTTATGGAAATCAGGCAGGCCTTGTGGTGGAGGAGGATTATTATGAGCACCTTGATTTGGAGGTACCATGTGATTAGGAGGTGCTGATGTAGTGAATGGCCCCTTACTTTGATTTCTCAGGAAGTGTCCTCCCTTTGTCTGAAAAGCTTGGGCATCATATGAATCCTCCTCTGGTTCATTCTCTTCTTGCCTTGGGAATGAAGATTCCTCTTCAAAAAGGTCATAAGTCATTGTAGTATCCACTGAATCACTTCCTTTGTTGGAATTACCTTAGAAAGTTTGGGCATCTTCATGTGCCATCTTGACAACTTTCTCCATCTGAGGATAGTTTACCTCAGAATGGGTGGCAGTATCATGCAGCCTGCACCAATTGGTCATGAAGTTGAGGTCAACCACGTTTGCAGTATGTGTTCTCTCCTCATTTTCCTGATACTTATGGGAAACTTCCCCATTATTAGGCCATGTGTTCCATTATCTATTGTTGTTTGGCCTTTGATTATACCCTCTATTCTGATTCTGATAGCCCTGACTAGAGGAGTTTTGGCCTTGATAACCCCTTTGGTTGTAATTGTTGTTATTTTGATAAGTACCTTGATTGTTGTTGTTATGGGAGGGATTCAATCAAAGCTGAGCCATGTCATTTGTGACTTGGGACAACATTTTCTTCAAGGTTTCTACCTCATTTGTAAGCTGAGTTGTCTTTTCACTTTCCACATTCTTGGCAGCAGGTGGCTGACCACCATGATTTGATGTTCCCATTTGGTTAGGATGACCATGCGAACTTTGAGGAATCTGAGGTTGTTGAAAGAGATCAGAAGTTCCCATATCAAAGAATGGAACAGGTGGTTGGGTTTGCAATTCAGACATAGGTCCATAGTGGGAAGGAGACATCCCTGGGATAGTGCTAAATAGAGGAGTTGGGGTATGCATCCGATATCCCATTGGAGGGAAACCTCCTCCCATACTTCCTTGTTGAGAACTGATTTGCTACTGTAGCTTAATAGCCAAGTGATAGACTTTGGATAGAGAATCAATATCAGGTGCTTGATAAGTCCTTTGAAGGAACAAACCTAGCAAGGGGTCTATAACCCTAAAATATGCTTGGATAGCATTGTTCTCAGTAACTAGATAGGGATCTTGCAACCTCCTATACATTCGCCGGAACCTAGTGTTGAATAAAGGCAAAGATTCACCTGGTTCCTTCCTTATGGTTGCAAACTGATGGTATAAAAGAGTTGGATCCACATAGACCCTGAACTAGTTAATAAAGGCATTTTCCAAATGTGTCCAGGTCAGAATGGAACCTTGAGGAAGATTAAGGTACCAATTGTATGCCATATCCTCTAAGGAGTAAGGGAAAAATCTGTAGACTACATCATGGTGAGCTATCTAAGCTCTGGTACAAGCATCCTTGAAAGCTTGTATGTGCTCTTCAGCACTTCATGATTCACCATGGATGTACTTGGGACAGAATCTTTCAAGGTTCTTAGGCATGTCATGGAAACCTCCAAGAATAGTCCCTAATGGAGAGGGATTATTCTAAAAGAATGCCATTGGTGGGGGTGGTGGTAGTTGAGCCAGTTGTTGTATGGATTGAATCAATTGTGATGATCATTGAGATGAATTGGATGGTGGATTAATGGGTATCCACTGGGGTATTGGTGAAAATCCTGGTGGAGTGAGTGGCGCTGATAAGGGTGGTATGATGGTTGCCCTAACCTTGTGATGCTTATGTCTTTTTGGGGTCTTGAGTTCTATGAAAGGTGATGGATTCCTGGTTGATCAAAGAACTCTGTGGGGCCTTTCTAAGGAGAAAAACCTAGTTTTATCCAACTTTCCCTTCTAGGCCCTCCTTCTGGCACCAGTTCCTGTTGATGGAAATTTTGACACCACAACAATGCAAGAAATATATTGCTACTCTACTTCTCCTGAAAGAGAAAGGAAACACATGGATGCCTTAGCTCCCAAGGTCTTTGTAGTTGGGTCTCAACTGTGCTGATGTTATTCAGTGGTCAATGCAATAGTAATGTTCAAGGGGCCTACTAGTATTAGCTTCTGGATTGTTCTAAGATCAAGTATGAATTTAAACCTATTCTAACCAGGGATTTTAAAGAAATATAAAAAGATAGATCAATGTTTTGGTAATGAAAAGAATGATATTTCATCTAACTTAACCAAACTTAATACCTTTCAAGGAATTGCTAACTAAAAACTAAAGAACAAAATTAACTTGTGATTAACACATAGTTGCATTCATTCACAGTGCTGATTTCAATAACTGATTATAGATTACCATTTAAACAAAACACAAAGTGAGATTTCATTCCTTGAAATCTTTCAAAAATTAAATGATTAACTTAAGATGAATACCGTTCTGAAACACAATATGAAGTAGATTCAAATCTGGTTGCTTCTATTGTGGGTGAGACAGATAAGCAACATTTACAAATTTGGCACAATCACCAGTGTACAGAAAACCTGTGTCTTTAGACTGCTTCCATCTACACTAAGGATACTAGAAAGATACATTACTTTTTATGTTGAATTTAACTCCTAACTAAGAAGACAAAAGAAGCTCTCATTACTAAGAATCAAGATGCAACTCTATCTCCTTCTGACTATCTGTTCTAACAATTCTCCTTCTAAAAAATGAAAAGACAAAAAAAAGCCCCCCCTTTACAAAGAGGAAAGGATGCAATATATACACCCCCTCTCGAGAAGAGTGTTGGCCCCTATTTTTAGGGTTTACAAAATATCCACGGTGTCAAAGGGTCAGCATTTAGATCTTTTGAAGGGAGTCAGTTCTACATTAAATGCACACTCATGTCATCCATGCTGGTGAAGATTGTCTCCTGGAATGATCTATAGATCTTTTGCAACTACCATATTAACTCCCACGCCTCTGTGTCCATTTTCAAACTCTAGCAGGGCTACTTTGAGTGCCCTAAAATATCACCATTAATGCCAAGCTACCCCTGTCAGTAGACACCAACTGGCATTATGACTCATGGTTGCTTCTTCTTCCTTCAACACTCTTCCTGTTCCAGATCTGCCCTTCTGCAAGTTGTCGATGTAGCATGGGCCAGTTGGTGAGCCATAGAAGCCATATCAAGCTCACAAAGACCATCAACAAGACTGCATTCTTTTGGCAAGACCATATGGCGAAGTCTCTCTTCTCTCAGCAAGTTCTATTTCTTTCGGTGGGGTCCCCTTTCTGTTGGTAGGACATCCACATTCGGCAAGACGTTATGGTGGGTGCTAAGAGTTATAGCAATATGTTCTTTCATTGGCGGGTTCGTCGCTATCAGCAAGACCTTCTTCCTTCAGCCATACACCACGCTGAACTCAGATCCTTTGGTGATACTCCCTCAAGAGATATCTTTAGATAAATAACCTAATCTTGTAAAACAAATTCCTCCATTAGCTCTCAAAGGCAACTTAAAATATCATTATTTATCATGTCTTTAATTTTGTCAAAAAGAAACACAACACCGGCGGAGGCAGAACCAAAATGGGAAAACACTCCCCCTTTTAAACTGGCAGAAGTGGAACCAAAATGCGACTGAGACTGAGCGGAAAAAATTAAATGAGTCCCTGCAAAACTGGGATCGAGACAAAACATGACCCAGAAATGACATCCCTCACCTTCAAAAGCTGGGGGGGCAAGGCCAAAAGAAAATCATAACAGGGACCAGAGTTGGGATGGGAACAAGCCATGGAAATAATCAAAATTTCCAAGTTCATACCTCATCTTGGCTCCGTGTCTGCAAAAGCAACCAAAATGTGCAGGACGGAAGCAAACGCCGCCAGGGTCAAAACAAAAATAGACCTCGAGCGAAGCACAGCAGGGGCGGGGGCAGAACAAAAATTGAAATTGAAACTTCTTCAAAGTTTCAGTTTCAGATTCCATCCCAATCCCGCCTCCGACAATATACAAAGAAAAAAAGAAGGGGAAATGAAGGAAAAACAACACCCCATGACCAAATGATCAGAATCAGGGTAGGACCAAAAATGGATAAAGTGGAACCGGGATCGGAACAAAACCCGAACCAGGAACTTTTTCATGTCTCGGGTTTAGATTCCGTTTTGGGTCTGCCCCTAACATCATTCAAAAAGATAGAAAAGAAGGTCAAGAAAGAGAAAGAGGAAGGGGAAGGAAAACCCCATGACAAAAGAAAATGAAACAAAATCCAAAGAACGACAAGACGCGGAACCGAGATCAGAACAGAACCCGAACCAGAAACTTTTTCAAGTTTTAGGGTTCGGTTCTCATTTTGGTTCCGAGTCTGCCAGAACAAAACGAAAAGACGCGCAAGGAAGAAAAAGACCAAAGCGGTGGAATCGGGACTGGGGAAGAAAAACACAACAGAACTTGGAAGAAATTCCAATTTCAGAATCCGATTTGGTTTCGGGCCCACCAAAACAAAAATAAAGAGATGCCTAGGGCCAAAAACATCCAAGGTACAAGACATAAAAGCCCTAACAAAAGACCAACAAAGGAGAAAGAAAAGTGAAAAGGTGGAATCGGGGCCGGGATGGAACCCGAATGAGAAACTTTGAAGAAAGTTTAACCTTCTGATTCGGACCTGGACCCGTCTCCGAGAAAGAACAAAAGACAAAGACAAAGGGCTGTCAAAACCGGAACCAAGGACGGAATGAGACCAGAACCTAGAGGGAATTTCCAAATTTGGTATTGGTCCCAGTTCTGCTTTTGACATAACTTGAAAGAAAAATGCCTAAGGCAGAAAACCAAAGGCCAAAGAGAAAAAAACAAAGCGGGACCCATTTTGATCCAAATCAAAGTGGGGGTGGTTATGCAAGGCATAACAATACCTTTGACATATTTTAATTTCAGTAAACTTTTGTACAAAATCGGCAAAAAATTGGGTTTGAGTGGTATCCAAATAATGCTTTGGATGTGGCTAACAAATTTTACTACCATTTATCCTTCTTACAACATCTCTTTTATTAGGATAGGTCCTTGTGTTATCCTTCCAATAATCTACTATTAAAGATCTCAAGCCTTGAGCAATTCTTTTATCTTTCTATGGCACTCTACCCGAGAACGCCCATAACTCATTGCTATTTGGTTCCTCCAATATTTCACACCTTCCTTTGGCTCTCATTAGAGATGATCTACTTATTTTCAAAGACTTACTTGTCTTTGTAAGGTTCACCTTGTTCCTTGTTTGAATGCTTAACAGTGTTGTTGTCATCACACGTCTTGTGGCACAACTATCCTTCTGCATGAGGTAGAATCCACACTCTCATATGCACTCATCAAGTTATTTACAATGGAATTTTCACTTGAGTCATTCGAAACTCTCATCCCAAGAGCCTTCATGGTGGTCCTAAATTTGAGTTACTCATCATTTTAACAAATAGTTCGCATCTTCCACCCTCACTTAGCTTCTAAAAAAAAACTCCATATCCTCTGTGCAACTCTTTGGAACGTGCGTTTTGACATCTTATCATGAATCCATTTTAAAACATTGGAATCGATGGGTATGTGCGGGATCATCATGGAAAAAATATGCCCTTAAGTGGCAAAAAATTCCGAAAAATTAAAGTTAGGAAACTTCACATAAAAATTTGAATAAGTTATCTATATTATTTCAAAAATATGTAAGAATAGAATCTATAGAAAATTATATGTAGTCTCTAAACTACTAGGTTTGTTTAAAAAAAAAATTCTATTTGGTGAAAATTTGAAATTTCAATGTAGTAGTACTTAAATTTCAGGGAAAAAATAAGAAGTAGGTGTCTGTCTGACCATCCTAACCAAAATAAAATGATAATTTTTTTTATAAGATTTTAGATATAAGTAGAGGACTCGTGTCCCGATGTGATGCATATTTTTTTGTAATTTCTTTCCATGTAAATAATTAATTATGAATTTTTTATTACAAATTTTTAAAAATATAAAAACTCATATGTCTGACCACATTAACTTGGTCAAAACTTCATGAAATTTTATTTTTCTTTTTTTAATCCTATAGTATGCAAAGCATAGAATGTGACACATGTTTTTTATTCAAAAAATGTGATACCGTTTGAAAACTATAGATTTTTTTCAATCAACCTATCAATCAGGACTTTAGTTGTAATTCAAATAGAAAATGAATAATAATTACTTATTAAATTCAAAGTAAAGCATAATTTATATTGGTGGAAAACTGAGAATCTCCTTTAAAAACCCTTTTCATTTCATCAATTTTGGGTAAAAAAAAGTCATCAGCCACATACCCATCATATTGCCACTTTTTGGCCCATCATGATCCTGCACATACCCCAATATCAATCAAAAATCTAAGATTTATGTTCAAAACTCTAGGAGGAGTTCTCAAATGTAAATTTGTGTCAACATTAGGAATGTCAACAACATCGGGGATAGATCACGTACCTACAACCGGAGGTGCAATTGATGGCATAGCTTGAGATTGACATGTAAATGATGTTGTACCTCCAACTTGAGATTTTGTTTGTGGAGTGACTTCAAATAGAGACATGTTTGCTGACGTACTTTCAAAATGTAATGTTGTTGATGGTGTGTCTTTAACTGTAGGTGTGATTTCTGATGTACTTGGAAGACCACATGTTTTTCTTGGTGTGTCTTCAACTAGAGATGTGCATTGAACTTCACCTATGGTTGATGATGTGCCTCCAACTTGGGGATCCATTTGCGTCCTTCCATGAAATTTTTCCTTGTTTTTCCAATTGTACATATATGTTAGATTACACAGAAATTTCTAGTTGTATGGGCTGCAATTCTTTTGCTTCATGAGCTACAATTTTTTATTTTTCTCGCATTTTTTACTGCATGTTCTTCTAACGTTAGAGGCTTTGGTCATTTCCTCTGCATGACGTTGAATGCTACATATTCACAATCACACATAGAACAAAAGTAATTAATGCATTTTATGAAACATATTGATAATGTTGATTACATTGCATTTTATTGAACACACCAAAGCATTTTATGAAAGAAGGCAGTGAGCTGTTTGGAATTATCAAACATGTCTATATGCTACAACATTTTTCATACTTAAATCTACCAAGGAAGAATGGTAAATGGTATGAATGAATGGAAACTTCCATTAAACCAACTATGTCTTGATTCACTTGAAATTATCTAAGCACACGATTAAGGTGAATTCTTTATGGCACAAAAAACTTAATAGAAACTTGCACATTAACATTGATCAAAGCTCTTAGGTTTTCCAAATTAGTTGAAAATAAAAGTTTTCCCACAACCATCAGTAATAATGAATTTAATGTTCAATTCTATGTGTAACAATGAAGATTAATAAAATCATCAAATGAATGGTCTAGAAATTGTCAAAACAAAACAAAAAAACTTGTGTTAAGTTGAATTCATTTATCTAAGCATGTTGGAAATGGACTACTATAAGCAATGCAAATAGAATTTATAAGAAAATTTGTGTTAAGTTGGTGTCATTTATATAATTTTAAACATGAATTCAACTAAATTATGTCATGGTTTTAATTTTTTTCTTCAAAGTCATAAAAATTAAAATTTTATCTAACTCTCATCTAATTCAATGTTAAATTATATGTCCAATTGTTATGATTAATAAAATCATTAAAGGAATTTAGATTATTGTAAAAAATAAAAAAATATAATAAATATAAACATTTCAATATTACCTAAAATGAATATATTACCTGAGATAATGTAAAATGATGTAGAAACTTCAAAATATCTTCATCTATGTTGTCTGCATGCAAATTGGTCACAAAAAGGTGATGGATCAAGCATAGATTGGTACAACAGGGAGTCAACTATATAAAAAAGGAATTTCTTTGTTGGATTGAGCACTGAAATAGATAAAAGAAGAAGCATGCGGGCTAGAATCATGGGGTGAACTCCTATTTTACCATTTCAAGGTAAAAACACATTTGGTGCTCATTAAATTTGGAGAGCACCAAATTTGGTGAGTGCCAAATGTGGTGCTTTGAAATACTTTCACAATATCAATAGGAAGGGATTGAGACTTGAGATAGAGGGAGAGGGGATATGAGTGAGAGAGATTAGTCCTATTAGCATGGTAGGGATTGAGACCTGAGAGCGATAGAGACTTGAAACACTAAACCTTAAACCATCTACCCTCAACCCTTAAACCGTAAACCTACAACCATCAACCCCCTATCTCTCTCTCTCTCAACCCTACACCCTAAAACCATAAAACCCTAAAATCCTCAACCCCTCCTCTCTCTCTCAACCCTCTACCCTCTAACCTTGACCCTTAGCCCTTCAACTATAAACCGTAAACCCTAAAACCCTAAAGCCATCAACCCCCTATCTCTCTCTCAACCCTACACCCTCTACCCTTAAACCATAAACCCTAAACTCTAAAACCCTTAACCCCTCCTCTCTCTCTCTCAACCCTCTACCCTCTACCCTCTACCTTCAACCCTTAAACCATAAACCTAAAACCATAAAACCCTAAAATCATCAACCCCCTTGTCTCTCTATCTCAACCCTACACCCTCTACCCTTAAACTGTAAACCCTAAAACCCTCAACCCCTCCTCCCTCTCTCTCAATCCTCTACCCTCTACCCTCAACCCTCAACCCTTAAACCATAAAACCCTCAACCCCCTTCTCTTTCTCTCTCAACCCTACACTATCTACCCTTAAACTATAAACCCTAAACCGTAAAAACCTAAAACCCTCAACCCCTCCTCTCTCTCTCTCAACCCTCTACCCTTAACCCTCAACCCTCAACCCTTAAATCCTAAAACCCTTAAACCATCAACCCCCTTCTCTCTATCTCTCAACCCTACACTCTCTACCTTTAAACTGTAAACCCTAAACCCTCAACCCCCCTCTCTCTCTCAGCCATACACCCTCTACTCTCAACCCTCAACCCTCAACCCTCTACCCTCTACCCTCTACCCTCTACCCTTAAACCCTAAACCTTAAAACTTCTACCCTCAACCATCTACCCTCTACCCTTAACCCTCTACCCTCAACCCTCTCTATCTATCTCTCTCTACCATCTACCCTCTACCCTCTACCCTCTACCCTCTACCCTCAACCATAAACTCTCAACCCTCAACCCTTAAACCCTAAAACCCTTCAACACTCAACCCCACTCTCTCTCTCTCTTGACCTTACACCCTCTACCCTTAAACTGTAAATCATAAACCATAAACCCTAAAACACTTAAACCCTCAACCCCCCTCTCTATCTCTCTCAACCCTTAACCCTCTACTCCATACCCTCTACCCTCAACCATCTACCCTATAACATCTAACCTAAACCCTCTACCCTCCACCCTCAACCCTTAAAACCTTAACCCTTAAACCATAAACCCTTAAACCGTCTACCCTCTACCCTTAACCCTCTACCCTAAACCCTAAAACCATTAAACCATCAACCCCCCCCTCTCTCTCTCTCAACCCTAAACACTCTACCTTCAACTCTCAACCTTCTACCCTATACCATCTACCCTCAACCCTCTACCCTCCACCCTCAACCCTTAAACCATTAACCCTTAAACCATCTACCCTCTACCCTCTACCCTCAACCCTCAACCCTCAACCCTAAAATCCTAAATTCCTTAAACCTTCAACCCCTTTCTCACTCTCTCTCAACCCTCCACCCTCTACCCTAAAACCCTTAAACCTTCAACCCCCCCTCTTTCTCTCAACCCTACACCCTCTACTCTCAACCCTCAACCCTCTACCCTATACCCTATACCCTCTACCCTCAACCCTCTACCCTATACCATCTACCCTAAACCCTCTACCGTTCACCCTCAACCCTTAAAACCTTAACCCTTAAACCCTAAACCCTTAAACCATCTACCCTCTACCCTTAACCCTCTATCCTAAACCCTAAAACCCTAAAACCATCAACCCCCCTCTCTCTCTCTCAACCCTAAACCATCTACCTTCAATCCTCAACCCTCTACCCTATACCATCTACCCTCAACCCTGAACCTTCCACCCTCAACCCTTAAAACCTTAACCCTTAAATCGTCTACCCTCTACCCTTAACCCTCTACCCTCTACTCTCAACCCTAAAAACCTCAACCCTCTCTATCTATCTCTCTCTCTCTACCATCTGCCCTCTACCCCTAACCCTCAACCATTAACCTTTAAACCCTAAAACCATTAAACCATCAACCTCCTCTCTCTCTCAACCCTACACCATCTACCCTTAAACTATAAACCCTAAATAGTAAACCCTTAAAACTTCAACCCCCCTCTCTTTCTCTCTCAACTGTACACCCTCTACTCTCAACCCTCAACCCTCAACCATATACCCTCTACCTTCAACCCTATACCCTATACCATCTACCCTAAACCCTCTATCCTCCACCCTCAACCACTAAACACTTAACCCTTAAACCATCTACCTCGTACCCTTAACCCTCTACCATAAACCCTAAAACTATTAAACCATCAACCCCACTCTCTCTCAACCCTAAACCCTCAACCCTCTACCCTATACCATATACCCTCAACACTCTACCCTCCACCCTCAACCCTTAAACCCTTAACCCTTAAACCATCTACCCTCTACCATTAACCCTCTACCCTCAACCCTCTCTATCTTTCTCTCTCTCTACCATCTACCCTCTACCCTTAACCCTCAACCCTTAATCCTTAAACCCTAAAACACTTAAACCCTCAACCCCCTTCTCTCTCCCTATCGACCCTACGCACTCTACCCTTAAACCATAAATCATAAACCATAAAACTCTTAAACCCTCAACCCCCATCTCTCTCTCTCTCTCAATCCTACACCCTTTACCTTCTACCCTCTATGCTCAACCCTCTACTCTCTACCCTTTACCCTCTACCTTAAACCCTTAAACCCTCAACCCCCCTCTCTCTCTCAAACCCCAGGACCATCTACTTTCAACCTTTACCTCTACCCTCTACCCTCACCTCTGGATTCTCTACCTTCAACCTCAACCTTCACTGTGAACCTCTACCTCCAATCAACCCCTTAAACCCTTTACCGAAGTCCTCTACCCTCACCTCAACCCTAAAATTTTAAACTCTCAACCCTCAATCCTAAACTCTACCAACCCGCAACCCTCTACCCTATACCATCTCATTAACCTCTACTCCTCCACCCCTCAACCTAAACTTTAACCTTAAACCATCTACCCTCTACCATCAACCCCACCAACCCTCAAACACTCAACCTCTCTATCTTCCTCACTCTACCCCAAACCCTCATCTCAAACCATCACCCCTGTCCCTTAAGCCCATACCCAAACCTTAAAGTCCCCACCATCTACTCTAACCTCAATCTCAACCCTCCACTCCTCTACCCTCTACCCTCAACCCTCAACCCTTAAACCTTAAAACTTCTCCACCAAACCCCACCCTTAGAACCCTAAAACCCCCACCCACCCTTTACTTTCACTCCTTCACCCTCACTCTCTACCCAACGCCAAACCCTAAAACTATACTTCCTCAACCCTGGCCTTTAAACCCTTAAACTTAACTCTAAACCCCTAAACCCTCTACCATCTACCCTTAAAACCTAAACCCTAAAAAATATTAAACCCTAAACCATAAAACCCTTAAACCCTCTACCCTCTACCCTTAACCATCTAACCTCAAACCCCTCCTCTCTCTCTCAACCCTAAACCCTAAACCCTTAACCCTTAATCCTTAAACCCTAAAAATTGAAACCTCTACCCTCTACCCTCAACCCTTAAACCCTAAACCATCTACCCTTAAATAAAACCTAAACCCTAAACCCTTAAACACTTAAACCCTAAACATTAAACCCTCTACCATATACCCTCAACCCTCAACCCTTAAACCCTAAAACCCTCAAACCTCAACCCACAACGCTACACCCTCTACGCTTAAACTGTAAATTGTAATCCCTAAAACCTAAACCCTCAAGGAGGAGAGGAAGTAGGAGGGATAGAGGTGGAGGGACTTAGAGAGAGAGGGGGGAGAGATACTTGAGAGAGAGGGGGAGAGAGAGCAGGAGGGGGTTGGAGGGAGATACCTAAGAGAGAGAGGTCATGGGAGAAAGATAGAGGGACTGAGTGAGAGAGACTAAGAGAGACCTGACAGAGGGAGAGGGGGTAGGAGGGAGAGACTTGAGAGAGGGAGAGGGAGAGGGAGGGGGTAGGAGGGAGATACTTAAGAGAGTGGGAGAGAGATAGATGGAATGAGAGAGGAAGGGACTTGAGAGAGAGATAAAGAGGCAGGAGGAGAGATACTTTAGAGAGAGGAGAGGGAGAGGGAGAGGGAGAGAGACAGAGGGAGGGAGAGAGGAGGAGGAAGAGAGATAGAGGGAGGATTGTGAGAGGAGGGGGAGGAGGGAGACTTGACAAAGAGAGAGAGGTAGAGGGGGTAGGATGAAGATACTTGAGAGAGAGAGGGAGGGGGAGTGGGAGAGACAGAATGAGATAGAGGGACTGAGAGAGAGAGAGAGGGAATGGGGAGAGAGAGGGGGACTGAGAGGGGGTGGGAGGGATAAACCTAAGAGAGAGGGAGAGGGAGAGACTTGAGAGAGAGAGAGGGAGGGAGAGGGGGTAGGAGGGAGAAACCTAATAGAGAGGGAGAGGGAGAGAGGGTGGGAGGGAGACACTTGAGAAATAAAGAGATGGAGACAAAGTGGGAGAGAGGGGGTAGGAGGGAGAGACCTAAGAGAGTAGGAGAGATAGTGAGTGTGAGATAGAGGGATGGGAGAGATACAAGGAGTGAGAGAGAGAGAGACTTGAGAGAGGGAAAGGGGGTAGGAGGGAGAGGGATTACTCGGGATAAAGGGATGGGAGAGAGATGGAGGGAGTGAGAGAGAGAG
>VDFB02252616.1:27865925-27929267 GCA_007258455.2 Sequoia sempervirens
AGATTTATTTAGGTACCTAGGTGGAAGGGAAAGAGACATGAGAGAGGGGATTGGATTGAGAGAGAGTAGTCTAGGTCATGTGGGAGGGAGTGATACTTGAGAGAGACAAACTTCCTAGGGATAAAGAGTAATCTAGTTAGGGTAATGAGTTAGAGAAGGTATGAAAAGTAAAACCTCAACTATCCATCTACGATCATAAGTTGTGCACTCTAAGAATTATCAAAGTTGTTGACGAAAGAGGGGAAATTTAGGTTTTCTTCAAATCAGTCCATTTGGCGCTCTCCAAATGACACATCACATTTTGCTCATGCCAAATTTGGTGCTCGCCAAATGTGTTGTGCCATTTGGCGAGTGCCAAATTTGGAACTTGCCAAATGACCTACTTTGGATGTGTTAATTGATAGAATTTTCTGAATTTTCTCCTATTTTCATTCGTGATCCTTGTCTCATTTGCATGTCTTTCAATGCAAGTCTATTAAAAAAACCATGATAGCATTGACCTCTCTCTTAGCTATCTAAATATATAATTATTTTTTAATTTTGATTTAGTTAAGGTTTTGATCCATGGCTTCTATTGAAAATGCCTTCTTTTTTGGTCAAAAACCAACATGTGCTATTTTTAGGATAGATTTTTACTCGTTCATCAAAACGTGAAACAAATTACATTTTTTGAAACTAGACTCCATTCTACACATGATGAAAAAAAAATCAATTTTTGATTAGTTTTCAAAAAAATTAGCGGGGAGCACGCTCAAATTTTAGCTTTTCATGATGTGTCCACTTTGAATATTCATAAAATATTATATATTCATTAAAAAAATTATCCAAAAGAACGAGGATAAACTACATGGTGTTATCTAATTTCTCACCATTCGGATTTTTGAAATTCTAAAAAAATGTTAATCAAAAGGGAGGAGCCCTTAGGCGCTATGCTATTTTTTTTTATAGAGAAAGGGCCTTTTTTGGCCCCCCCCTTTTTTAGACCCTTAATCTTCATTAATTTCAAAAAAAATTAGTAGCTTAGAAACTAGACTCAGAGAACTTCAACTTTTGTTCCTGCTGCATCTTGAAATTTTGAGCGTAACTATCTTCATTTTCTCATGCAAATCAGATTTTGTTTATTTTAGAAAAAAGTTTCATCTTAAGAGCCAAAATTGTGTCACAAATCCATGCACTTAACCATATATTTATCATAATAATTGTAAGTACACTTAAAATTTCTCAATAATTGAGCTCCCGAAGAATGAATTTTGAACAAAGAAGAGATAGGGTTTCCTTGCGATTTCACAGGTAAGTCATCTAATCATCTACAACCATTAAAATTTATCTCTAAACTAGTAGTTGCATGTAGTGACATGCAAAGATGAGCTGATTGGAAGGGGGGTAGTCCAAATGGCAGGGATGTGTACACACATAGAAGGAGTTAAGAATAGGATACATATATATCTGCACAGAGGGAATGATAAGCTATATTTTAAGTATTATATGGAACATTGATGTCACCATTGATCACAATGACTAACAATTCCATATGCTGATTTGGATGTATGTCATAGTAGATGCAAACAACATTGATACATACTGACACATTCTTGGAATGATAAGTTGTATTTTGAGTGTTATATGGAACATTGATGCCACCATTGTTCGCAATGATGGACAATGTATTTCGCCTATGTGTAGATTTGTATGTATGCCATAGTAGATGCAAACATGATTGATACATACTAATCCCTATGTGTTATATGGAACATTGATGCAACCATTGATCTAGATGGAAAAACCCACAAAACACAAAAAATCATAGTAACAAACCAATGTAAAACTATCGCCACAAAACACGAACCATAAATGTAGCAATATTGGTTTTAAAAAACAATATAGTCTTTTCTGAACAACATGTTATCAAATATTGAAACAATATAGCCTTTTCAATAGTACCTTATAAAAAATGAAACAATATAGCCTAAGATAGAGAACAACAATCAACAATGCCTTATGGAAATCAACATAAATTGTATAAAATTAACTGTTTTATTGCGTTACAAGCATAGCCACAAAACGAAAGCCAAAAATCAAACAATATTGGTTTCAACAACAATCCAGATGGGAAAACCCACAAAACACAAAAATTCACAGTAACAAACCTATGCAAAAATATATTCTTTTCTCAATAGTACGTTAACAAAAATTGAAACAATATAGCCTTTTCAACAATACCATATCAAAAATAAAACAATATGGGCTAAGCTAGAGAACAAAAATTAACAATATCTTATGGAAATCAACATAAACTATATAACATTAACTATTTTATTGTGTTGCAACCATAGCCACAAAATGGAAGCCATAAGTCAAACAATATTGGTTTCAACAGTGACCCAAATGGAAAAACCCACAAAACACAAAAATACATAGTAACAAACCCATGTGAAAACTATATTTTAAGTGTTATATGGAACATTGATGCCACCATTGATCACAACAATGGACAATGTATGTTCTTGTTTAGTTGTTTTGCAATAACATAGATTGTAAGCTGATCAAAGCTAATCTACATCCAAGCACAAGAAGGTATGTAATAGCTAGGAATAGTAACGCT
Organism: Sequoia sempervirens; assembly: GCA_007258455.2. Taxonomy (NCBI): domain Eukaryota; kingdom Viridiplantae; phylum Streptophyta; class Pinopsida; order Cupressales; family Cupressaceae; genus Sequoia; species Sequoia sempervirens. Next base: position 27,868,528 of record VDFB02252616.1, read on the forward strand.
TGAGAGAGATCAAGTGACCATACATAAAAATCCTCATGGCATCATTAATAACCCTTTTATGATACCATTATGCTAAGATAGTAGAGCATAGATGAGGTTGAGATAGATATACATTATCTCAAAAGGATAATACAACTATGTGAAAGCTTAGAATATAATTGATTTGGAATAGTGCATACAAATGTCAAATAAGTGTATTTACATAAGGTGTGCACAACCATAAGAATAAAGAGATAATTGCATTCATAATATTCTGTTGAAGATTGATACAAAAATTTTAAACTATAATTTTTTATTTTATTTCTAAATCTTTCTTTACTTGCAATCAAAATATATCTTGAGAGATCACTGTTGCATAAAATTGTTTATTTCACCATTCTAACCAATTTTGCAGACATTGATCATTATCAAAGGTCATTTATAAGACATTACTTCCTCAAAATCCCCATTATGTTGATGTAGTCAAGGTAGGAGGATCCAATTAATGGTTGTCCCGCCTTGCAACCTAAACTACCAACTCCATGATCACAAAAAATTTGCAACGAAAATTAATAGCTAGTCAACAAAAAGATAAATGACATTCATGAACATTGAACACAAGATATATCCTAGAAAAACCCTAATAGGGAAAAATCCAGCCTTCAAATATCATTCCTCATTATATTATAATCTCAAAACACATTACATATGCCTCTTGAGCTTAACTAATTCTAGGCCGTAGCCCAGGGATTACAAATAACTTAAATGATAACAATCTTCATCAACTCCTTCGACTCTACCCCACAGTCCTTCTGCTCTAAGGTCCTTCTAGATCAAAATAATTAATCATTGTGCTTCATAATTCACACTATCAAGCACCTTATTGATCCATCTCCTTCTATCCTCTGTAGCAAATCCTCTCTCTTCTATTTATATTATTCGCAAATCATCTAACCATTAACATGTCAGCCTAAATACAACGACTAGTAAGATAATGTGCAAACTCAAATAAGTAAGCCTCAAACAATAAAAATTTTACAATTTGAACCAACTAATGTCAGCCACAAAAAAACAAGGACCCAAAACAACATCCTTGAATAGGAAAAACCTTCAAAATTTATTCCTTGAAGATCCACAACATGCTACAAACACCTTGTCGGCCAATAACAAGAAAATAAGAACTCACAAAAGAAAATCACCAATCGCAAGCACAACAATCGATGTGGACCAACAACACACAATATAGAAACATCCACGAGCATCATGAATCACCACGGAAACATCCACAACAGCTCAAATTACCAGAATCACATCATCTTCTTTCAGGTTCACCAACTACAATGACTAAACAACTATCAGAACATAGATATTTATAACTCAATCAAATCTTCATTCGGACCTCTAAAACTTAACATGGAAACACTAGATATGCTTGAAAACAAACCCTTTAATCCACAACTTTTTATCATCAATAAATTGAGCTGGAAATCAAATGCAATAATTCTGTACTTTGCAACTTTACAGTCAACTACCTCAATTTTTTGGCTTTCAGATGCCCCTACATCATATGCGATTTGAAAATTCAACAATTTTAGGATTTTAATAGAAATTTAAACCATTATCAATGTTGGGACTCCTAAAAACCAAAAATAAGAGTAGTTGATAGAGCCTAACTTAAAGCCTTGCACCAAGGTTGGATTCATAGAAGATCTAATGTCGTGAAAATATCCACAAAACTCATGAATATATGCTAAGATGAAAGATCATTGACTAAGACATTACTATCTTATGTGAAATGAGATTGTTTATCTTGATTATGTTTTGCAAAAATCAAATGAAAATGTGAATTTTAGTGCAATGAACATATGTCATTGGTAGACAATATCTAACTTAGGAAATATAAAGATTTGTATAATTTATAACAAATAATATGCAATGCATGTGCAATAAAAGGGATTAAATAAATAAGAGGTAGGCATACCTTGTGGCTGCAACAGGATGCAATATGAATAGAAGAAAAGAAGGCATGCTCTCCACCCTACCATATTGGGTCATGCAACCTCATGGGTTGTCACCAAACCCCCAAGCAAGAACATAGATTTTCCACTAGTATGATCAATGGAGAAACCAATGTTTTGGCACCTAAGAATTTTCTTTAGTTGAAATCAGTGTTATACATTTTAAAAAGTATATATAGTTGTAACATTTATGACAAAGAATTTGACATGTAGTTATGAAATAAGAGATGGAATAAAGGATATATATCCTTACCTTCTATATAAATAGAATGTAGTTGCAGCTCATACACCAAGAAAAACATGTGATCATAAAGCTATTTAGTATTGTGGAGATGTGTAGTTACAATTGAGAATGTTTACAATCTAAAAAGGTTTCAATAAGATATAGTTAGACACAAGGAAAATGTGAAGTTTAGTACAGTGAACATGTGTCATTGGTAGAAAATATCTAAAATAAGAAATACAAAGATTTCTATAGTTTATAACAAATAATATGTAATTCATCTACAATAGAAGAGATCACATAAACAAGATGTAGGAATACCTTGTGCAAAGAGTGGGATACAATATGTTTACAATTATAACTCCCATATAATTCTATTTTGGTACCTGAGAATTTTGTTCAGTTGAAAGAAATGTTATTCATTTTTAAAAGTATATACAGTTGTATCATTTGTGATAAATAATTTGAGATACATTTTTGAAATAAGAGATGGAATAAATGGAATGTAGTTGAAACTCATCAAGATCTGCAATTACAATTGAGAATGTTTGCAATCTAAATTGGTTAGAATCTGATATAGTTAGAAACAAATGGTTCAAAGGTGAGAGCACTGGTAGTGGCATCATTGACCAAAGAAGAGGAAGGTATTTAGAGAAAAAATAAATATAAACATTATATGGTCAACCAAAGAAGAGGAAGGAATCCAAGTTTGTCATTGGAGGAGACAAGAAGCATAATGCAAGAATTGAATAGCAACTTCTCTTAGTAATCACCATAGGAGAAAAACTTTGGCTAGCTTGGTAGTAGTGATTGCAACTGCACTAAGGAGGAAACGAAAAGGAAGCAACATTAGAAATGGTGGGAATTCTAAATGCATTGAAATGAAGAGGGAAAGGAGGAGCGATATAGTTACCATAAAGAATAGAAACATTTCATCATGATGGAAACACACACAATTATTGGAGGTGATTCTTTTTTTTAATTCGAATTACACTATATTTGTTCGAATGTAATCTAGAGTATCTATCAAAAGAGAAAGTAGGATCTATATGTATTCCTGTTATTGATTTTACATGGGAAAAAGTTGTGAATGTTAGCCATTTTCTTTCTTAGTTCCAATATCTATTGTAGCTCTCTCTAGTGTCAAGCCTTGAGATTTATATATTGTTAAGGCCGAAGCCATTATCAAGGGAGTTGTCTTCAGCTGCCCCATGTGATCAGAAGAATGGGGATGGATTTTGGGTTGTCTTGATCCCATGTCAGGCCAATGTAGTTTGGGAAGTGGACACCAACATATTTAAGCAGTTGAGGTGGTTTAACACCCCTAGCATATATGATAGACTTCACAAAACCAAATGATCCATTAACCAAGCTAGTTGCCACCCAAGATTTTGTTGTTATCACCAATTGCAAGTAAGAGCTCTACTTGAAGTTGCTCATCATCACCATAATCAAGTGTGTTTTGCTAAGTAGTTTCAGTAGTACTAATTGCAATGGGGAAATTTAACTGCTGAAACAATTTTCTATTGTGCAAGGAAACCAACCTATTTGTTTGGAATAAGTGAATAGTTGCATCAAACTCTTGGTTTTTCTTAGCTAAAAGCATGGCATTTTTTTGATTCATAAGAGTTTTTCAATCAGCCTGAGATGCATGACAATTTCTAATATTCAAAAGGAGTCTACGAAACTGTTGTTGTGTATTAGACTATCCATGCTAGTTGAAGATTGTATCGAGCATGACAACAACATTAAAATTGTTCCAAAGAGCCAAGGTTGTGGAGCAAGAAGCATACATAGGCTTGTCCAAAATAGGTGGAAACTTTCCTAGGTCACCCACAAGTATAATAGAGGCACCACCAAATGGTTGCATATGTCTAGTAGGAAATGCTTGTTGCAATTGGCTATCTATTTTGAGTAACAACTTGGGCCCCAAGAAGCTCATTTCATCAATTAAGATTTTCTAGTTTGAAGTTCTCTTGAAATATGGTCAATGACTGTCCTTTTAATGGATTCATGTCTCTAATTGGTATTTGAAGAGTTGAATGTACTATAGAGGCATGTATATTATAAGTAGCCACCCTCATTGGCGTCAAAGCAAGTAAAGGATTCATTCTCTGATTTGGCGATGTATTTAGTTTTCTTTAGATGTTTTCTATAAGAAATGATTTACTTGTACCAATGGTACCTTGAATAATCATACACAATGGTGATCATTAAGATGGTCCAAGATCATGTTGTTCAATGATATTTAGAGAAAGCTTTTTCTTAGAAGATAGTTGATGACAAAGTGTAGGTGCAGTCTGTGGGCAAAGAGTGTCTTCAACTATATGCAATTTACTTGTTGAAATGAACTCTACAACAATGTTATATAGATTCTTAGGAACATGGTGTGTGCCCCACATGTGATTTAAATCAAAGTTCTTCTACCCAATAGTTGCAGTTGGTCAAAGAAAACATTGTTTGTAGCACCAAGGTGAGAAAGAAACTCCCATTTGTATTCATCTATGGGAAGTAGAGACTGGGTGTTGTCAATATCACCATCACCTTCCTCTTCACTGGTGGGGGGAGCAATAACTCTATTGACATGCCAAGGGTGATAGCTAGCAATATGAAATAGCCTCCAATTCATTGTTATACTATCTCTAGTAAAGCCTATATCTACTTCGACATTTCAAAAAGGCTTGTATAGTAGCAATTATAAATAAAAAAATGTTTCAAAGGTATCACTATGCTCGAGGGAGTAGACTTGAATAGTGGGTAAACAATGATGATAGCAAGGTATGGTCGCAAATGCCAACCCCCACCTTTGTGATTTTTTTGATATGTATACAATTGTGCAGATTGAGTAAGGGATATAGTGTCCATTTCAACTAGTCTTTGCATGTAATAATGAATATAACCACTTGCAAGATCATCACCATTATTGGCTATTTTCAAATGGTGGAATGTTTTCCTACTCAGATTCAAAGATAGGAAATGTTGGCTTGAGATGATAAGGGGAAACTTTTGCAGCATATGATATGTTTCTTGTGCACCAATGTTATGATCTAAAACCAAGTTCATCATGAGTTTTTGATAGGAAAGCAATGATTTATCCCCAGATGAATTTTTATTTGCAAGCCTCTACAAGATATCAATATAGATTTTAGACTTTTTTTTCAGATTTTGATACATATTCGGAAATGTAGTTTAGCACAATTTGTCTTGACAAGATTGGCTAGTAATCAACATTTGCTCACTAGATTGCAAGCATCTTAGGGTTTTTGATATTAACATGCTCATAATTTCTTGCTGGCTTATGGGATTTATTCAATTCACTATCAATTTCCAATGTCGATGATGGTTGTGCATTCCATGGAGCTTTGTAGCAACGTTGTAATTGGTGACCTTTTTTCCTAAGGAAAGTGTACTGAATACATTTGGTATGCCTCTACACCATGTTCACCAACTGTTCATAATCCACCACTGGGTCCATGCAAGAAATTTGTGGACTCTCAAGCAAACACGAGTCCTCCAAAGAAGAGTGGTGGACTCTTGATATTATCTGTTCTAGGGAGCTAGGATTCCATGTTGAAACATAGTGATCAAAGAAGTTTTTTGCTTGCTAAAGCTCGTGTTGTTTGGACCAATCAAGCATGTCCAAATTTAGGGCACCTAGAAGCCACAAGAATCCATAGACATGTGTTGATCCACGGTGTTTCCACTCATACCTATACCAGTAATCTTTTGTATGGAAAAGCCTCTCAATAATCTCTTCATGGAAAATAGTGAATCGCAATTGCATGTACAAGGTTGTTATGTGTAGGTTATGGATGAAATTATCTATGAAGCATCTTTGGGAGTATGGCATATGTGGTTGGGAACCAAGACCAATTACCTTGTGCAAATCGGGCCATTTTTTGTCTGTAGAGCTCACAGTGAAGAAGAGAATTGATCTTCCAAGTTGGTGAATCATTTTTGCGAGCTCTTGTTGGAACTTTCCCTTGCAAAGATGCACCAAATCCTTTGTATTGAGTGTGTCCCTTGCAAAGATGCACCAAATCAAATGATTTGGTTAGCTATCTGGCTATCTGGTGCATCTTGAAGTAATTGTCACATAGCAACCATAGACTTTGGGATCCTTTCTTCCAAGTTTGTGTTTTATGAAAATGGAATCCAACTGTTGGCTTTGATGTATCATTATCAAATTATAAAGGTAATATCTAAATCTGACATGCCTCCCAAATCTATTGTCATAGTGTCTCATCAAGTGCAATGCATATTCCTGTAAGTGAATCTATATGCTTCTCGATTATAGGGGCATCACTATTCCAGGGGGGAACAATGTTGGAAAAGTAATGCTTAATAACCCTTCTATATTGTATTCATTGATAGGGTTAGAATTTATCTCAGACCAAGGCAAAATATCTTGACTAATGTCTTCAATCTACAAGGCATCTCTAATTTCCTACAATTCTCGGGGAGGGTTGGGCATCAATGGAGTAAATGATGACGAGTCCTCAATCTCGACTTCCTCATCAACAACACTTTCTACATTTTCCATAGGTTTACGTATGTTATGTATTGGTTCTTTCATTGTGTGCAAAATATTGGAGATGTTAGTACTTGTAGTAGGAAACAAATATAAAGCATCACAATAAATTGCAACATCACTAGAGTATGGATCATTCTTAATTTAGTATATTAATGCAACCGTGACATTATGTTTGTCAACATAGAAATCATAGTTTTTCCCCTAAATTCCAATTCTTTGAACAATCAATACTTCAATATCATGTAGGCGGTGTGGTAACAAAGTTGCAATGGTCATAATGTCTTGAGGGAAGCTTATAGTATGGCCACTATATTTGTATTGGTCTCCTCTAGCATGAGTCACTTGAAAAACTTGAGCAACTCTACCTATAATAATTTCTTCAACCTGAGTAAGCTTTGCAAGGATAGGAGGTTGTGGTCTTGGATCCATCTTGTTCGCTAAAATAAATCTATGGATGCCCTTTTTAGAATCACAATGCAGACAAAAGATTCCCACATTGGATGCTCACACTTTCATGCCAGTGTATCTTTCCTTGCAAACACCACAAACTTTGAAATCAGAAAAACCGTCAATGTGCTAGTAGAAGGATTTCATTACAAGATGAAAGTAATCTCCAAACATGCTACTAAAGTGGTGGGGGGTTGAAAATGCAGATAGAAAGCCATGCTTGGAAAGGGTCTATTGAGATCTACTGTCGCCCATTGTTGAGGCACCTTCACTAGGAAGGTTGTGTGGAAGCTAGCAAGGGATGGAGGGTGTGAGACTATAGGAATGAGCACGCTCTTCCAATGAGTTTGAAAAAAATTGTGGTGTGGCCGCTTGACCAAGCGGGATCAAGCAAGGATGAAGTATAGGGGCTCTTTTCTACAAGTATTTGGCTTGATGACTTGCACAAATCTAGTCTCTATGCTGCACATAATAGAGTTAATTTCTTTGGAATTTTGCTACCTTTTTTTTGGTCCACACTTGATGGAGGATGGGAACTTGAACATGGCTAAGGATCCTACAACCATAATACGAGGAAAATAATAATTTTTTTACAAAAACCAGCTTAAATAACAATGGCATAACTAAAGAGGTCAAGCCAATCGAATATGAAGCAATATAGCCAAAGCTAGAGAACAACACTCATCAATGCCCTATGGAAAACAACATTAACATTAACTATTTTACTATGTTGCAACCATTGACACAAAAAAAATCCATTAATGAAACAATACTAGTTTCAACAATGTACCAGATGGAAAACCCACAAAACAAAAGAATCCACAGTAACAAAACCATGCAAAAAAAAAAAAAAAAAACCATATGTGCACAAATTAATTTTCCAACAATTCCTTATGCAAAAAAATGAAAGCATACATATATTCATATGTATATGTAAATGTATCTATGCATATGCAATGGATTTTTGATGGAGAGTGTAATGAAGGGAAGGTACGATGCATTTTTTTGAAGAAGAGTGTAATTTTTTTGTTGTTTCTACTGCTTATGCTTATGCATTATTCTTTCCTTCATTACACCCTCCATCTAAAAGAACTTCACTTTTTTTATTGCATATGCATATATACATATACAATTACATATACATATATGTATATACATAAGCATATGTATATGTATATACATATATGTATACATATACATATACATATGCATATATTCATAACCATATGCACATACATATACATATCAAACGATGATACAAAGTGTAACAACAATTTTTTATATGTAAGGTTGAGTGTAATTGATGAACAAATTAAAGATGCATATGGAAAAGAGCCAATAGAATTCTCAACAACAAAAAGGAAACAAAGAACAACTCCTAGCAAACCCCCAAGCAAGAACATAAATTGTATACCACTATAATCAATGTTGAGATCAAATATTTAATAATACAATTAGATATAGCCTATTATACATATGAATGTTGTCTAAAAAGAAGGAATGCTCTCCACCCTACCATATTTAATATTTACAATTGGTTTATCAAATATTTTTATTGTAATGCAAACATTATATAGTTGGGAGTGACAAACATATTTCTTGGAGCTATTGTGCTGAAGTAGATGAATACACAACATGCAATGCACAAAACCATCATATGGAAAATCCAAGGAAGACACATCAAAACACTATCTCCCTATAGTGCATGCAACCAGAAATGCTACAAAATCCATGGAAAATAGCATGACTTGTAATTTCTTGGTAAATGCCATGAATTTATAAGTCATGAAAAATGCCATGAATTTTGTAGTATTTTGCTACATCCTCTACAAGAAAAAATAGCTCCTTTGTTTCTTCATCCTCGCAATCTTAAAAGAAACACGTGTTTCCCAAATAATTAACCAATGAACTTCATATCCCATGATTATAGCTATGCAGATTTCTATCTACAAAAGAAACATGCTCATCAAGGAAAAATAGTTTCATGTTTATGAATAAAATGGCATGTCATTCACTATACAGGCTATCACTCTAAAAATTATCCAAGGAAGGACAAGCTAGTGTGGGTGTTTTTTGCAATTATTTGGGCTGACAATTTTCATATATGTAGTTTTTATGCTACACATAATAGAGTTGGGTTGTTTCACATTTTACTGGCTTTATTTTTTCCACACTTGATGTAGGACTGGAACTTGAATACATTTGAAGAGCCTAGAACCATAATATGACGAAGACAATAAAGTGCTTGCAAACACAAACTTAAAGAGAAATAATGTAGCTAAAGAGAAGATATGAAATATAAAATGAAACAAAACAAAAGAAGGCTTGCTCTACACCCTACCATATTGGGTCATGGAGCCGCATGGGCTCTCACCAAACCCCTGAGCAAGAACAAACATTGTCTACCACTTCGATCAATGATGAAACCAATGTTTCTTATCACACTTAATATACAACCTATCATTCTAACAACTCCTTATTGAGTTTGAAAGAAATAATAACTAGAAAGGTGCATCTAACTTGAAATACCTATATATCGGTGTAGAATTTTTTTTGCAAGAACATATGTAGGGATTGCATGCCCTTGATGCATTTGTAGGAATCTATTGTGTAGATATATATACATATAAAAAGAATGTGTGGGAATGTATTTATGTGGAATTACATATAGAGAATAGGTATACTATCTACCACTCTAATAAATACAAAGATCAATGTTTAATATTACACTTAATTTATAGCCTACCATATATAAAAATGTTATATGCATCTAATCTCAGAAACATACATAACTATACATATAGAAAATAATATGAAACACACCAAAAGAAGGCTTGCTCTCCACCATACCATATTGGGTCATAGAGCCTCATGGACTCTCACCAAACCCCCAAGCAAGAACATACATTGTGCACCACTATGATCAATGGTGAAACCAATGTTGCTTATTACACCTAATATAGAGCCTATCATTTTAACAGTTCCTTTTTTAGTCTGAAATAAATTATAGCCAAGCCCTGGAAACTGACATCATGCATTGGATGCATATGTAGGAATTTGTTGCTTGCAAATATACACACTAAAAATGTATTTGTAGAAACGTTTGTATGTGGCATTACATTTAGAAAATATACATATATAGACGAGTGGAAAATTATAGATATACATACATACTAATACATGTGTTGAATAGGGTGATTGAACTTCAACCTTCAGAGAAGCTCACAATCCTAGCTCATAGCTCTAACAATAGGTAAAGCCACATAAGAATGTCCAGCAATGGCTTATTGAAAATTTCAAATAATTTCGCTACCTCTTCTAAGGTTTTAAATGGCAGGTGTTATGACAACCATCTCCACTACATGGAAACCATACAAAAATTAATGTTGATGCCAGGAAAGTGAGCCTCTGTGAAGGTGCAAGTCCAATCATCTATTGTGAAGTTTTTATGAAGGTGCTTGGAGGTTATTTTGTGTTTTTTCCATGGGGAAATGATTCCAAAAGCAATACAAAATTCTTGGTAATAGCACAATTGATCGAAGTGATGGACAATGTATGTCCCCAATGTGTAGATATGTATGTATGTCATAGTAGATGCAAACAACATTGATTCTATAAGGCATTATTGATTGTTGTTCTCTAGCTTAGGGTATACTATTTCATTTTTGTTAAGGTACTGTTGAAAAGGCTATATTGTTTCATTTTTGATAAGGTACTATTGAGAAAAAACTATATTTTTGCATGGGTTTGTTGTTGTGATTTTTTGTTTGATGCCACCATTGATCATAGTGATGGACAATGTATCTCCCCTATGTGTAGATATGTATGTATGTCATAGTATATGTAAACAACATTGATACATAGTGATCCCTATGCTTATTCTCTTGGGACATTCTTGGAATGATAAGCTGTATTTTAAGTGTTATATGGAACATTGATTTCACCATTGATCTAACCCTAGAACTCACATGTAGCAGCAATATACTCTACACTCATCCAACACAAGAAGATTAAAACTATAGAAATCAAATGACAAAATTATGGAAACCTCTAGTTGTGTGGTTTTCCCCTATTGTGTGAACTTTGGATGGAATTTTTGTTAGCCTTCCTAGTTTATAACCCTTCTGACACCAGGATTCTGATTGGGAAAAAGGTGGTGGATTTTTTTTAATTTTTAAATTAAAAGTTTTTGGTGCATCAATAGAGAAGGCTAGCAAAATTAAATGTTGGTTGGCATCAACATTAATTGATGTATGGTTTCTCTGTGGTGACAATGTTTGCAAAGTAAGGAAATAATCCATGTTCTTCTTGAAGGATAGTTGTTATTTTTCTAGACCTCAATAAGGATTTGTTACAATGGAAGGCTATATATTAAGTGTCAGAGGTTACATTGGTGAAATCCTTATTGAGGCCTAGACAAATGGGTATGTGCAGGATCATGATGGGCCAAAAAGTGGCGATATGATGGGTATGTGGCTGATGACTTTTTTTTTACCCAAAATTGATGAAGCAAAAAGGGTTTTTAAAGGAGATTCTCAGCTTTCCACCAATATAAATTATGCTTTACTTTAAATTTAATAAATAATTATTACTCATTTTCTATTTGAATTACAACTAAAGTCTTGATTGATAGGTTGATTGAAAAACATTTATAGCTTTCAAACGGTATCACATTTTTTGAATTTGAAAAATGTGTCACATTCTATGCTTTGCATACTATAGGATTAAAAAAAAAAATTGAATTTCATGAATTTTTGACCAAAGTAAAGTGATCAAAAAAACAATTTTTTTATATTTTTTAAAATTTATAATAAAAAAAATCATAATTAATTATTTACTTGGAAAAAAATTACAAAAAATATGCATCACATTGGGACATGAGTCCTCTACTTATATATAAAATATTATAAAAAATATTATCATTTTATTGTGGTTAGGGTGGTCAGACAGACACCTACTTATTTTTTCCTTAAAATTTAAGTACTACAGCATTGAAATTTCAAATTTTCACCAAATATATTCTTTTTTTAAAAATAAACCTAGTAGTTTAGGAACTACATTCAATTTTCTCGAGATTCTATTCTTACATATTTTTGCAATAATATAGATAACTTATTCTAATTTTTACATCAAGTTTCCTAATTTTGATTTTCTGAATTTTTTGCCACTTGAGGGCCTATTTTTTCCATGATGATCCTACACATACCCAAATAACAACTATCCTTGAAGCCATACAAAAATAACCAACAATGCCTTTTCGAGAAGAACATGAACTATTTTATTACTTTGCAACCATTCCCACTACATAGAATCAATAGATTAAATAATTTATTCAAGGCCGCAAAAAAACAATCAACAATGTCTTTATGGAGAATAGCATAAACTTTTTTATTACTTTGAAAAAAAAGAACAATTTCAATAAATGCACTATGCTTCTCTTGAATAGGGAAACTGCAACAGTCAATTGAAACATATGTACCCATTCTTTTACCAATTGTTGCAACAATTTTCAATGAATGTGGAACACAATGCCAAGCCATGCAAAGAAAAAATAAGTTTTTCTAAAGTTTAAGTATAGTTCTACAAAAAAAATAGTAATTATCTTATGAAAAGAATAAACATAGGAAGGAGTATATATGAATGTTGTCTGCATCTAATTTCACATACATACATATTTGCACATAGGGATGAATGTTTTCCATCTCTAATTTCACAAGCATACATATCTACACATAGGGAAAGTAAAATGAAAAATAAAAAAAGAAGGCCTACTCTCCACCCTTATTGGGTCATGGATCCCCATAGGCTCTCACCAAACCCCCGAGCAAGAACATACATTGTCCACCACTATGTCAATGGTGAAACTAATCTTTCTTATTACACTTAATATAAAGCCTATTATTGTAAGGATGCCTCTTTGAGGATCAAAAAAATAATGACTATATTTGCAAAACAATAAACATGGGGAGGAGTATATATGAATGTTGTCTACATCTAATTTCACATACATACATATTTGCACACAAGAAAATAAAAATGAAACACAACACAAGAGACACATACTTTTTTGTTTGTATATATTTCCAAGCAATAGATTCCTACATATGCATCCCATTCATGCAATAAATATATTTGTAGTTGCAAAACAAAATCTACATCGATATATATGTATCCGAAGTTAAATGCACATATATACACATTATTTATTGTTGTTGAATAGCTCCAAAAATATTATTTCATTTATGATTTCCATATAGTAAAAATGGTTGGAAAGTAATAAAAGAGTCTACATATACACTTAAAAAGGAAGATCTATAGAGATATATAGGCATCTAAAGTTATATGTACACAACACACATATATATCCATAGGTGGAATTCAAACATATGAATGTTGTTTGCATCTAGTGATAGAAACATGTAGATTTGCACATAGGAAATATAAAATGAAACAAAATAGAATGAGGCCTACTCTCCACCCTACCATATTGGGTCATGTAGCCTCATGGGCTCTCACCAAACCCCCGAGCAAGAACATACATCGTCCACCACTCTGATCAATGGTGAATTCAATGTTCTTTATTACACTTAATATACAACCTATCATTCTAACAACTCCTTTTTTGAGGCTAAAAGAAATAATAACTAAAAAGGTGCATTTAACTCTAGATTCCCCAAACAATAAACATGGCGAGTAGTATATATGAATGTTGTCTACATCTAATTTTGAACATACATACATATCTACACATAGTAAAAGAGAAATGAAACACAACAAAAGAAACACATACTTTTTATGTTTATATATTTCTAAGCAATAGATTCTTTCATATACATCCAGTGCATGCAATACATATATATACAGTTGCAAAAGAAAAGATACACCAATACATACATCTAAAATTAGATGCACATATATAGACATTGTTAATTGTTGTTGAATTGCTTGGAAAATATTACTTCATTTATGGTTTCCATGTAGTGGCGATAGTTACAAAGCAATAAAACAATCCACATATATGGCTACAATAATATTAGCATTCTAAAGTCACCAAAGCAATTAAATAGTCTATGTTATTTTCAATAAGGGATTGTTGACTATTGTTCTATAGCTTCAGGTGCTATGAAGATTGTGAGCCACCATTGTGACAAGTGTTTTTGCAAACAACATACATAGATATCCACACCTAAACTTTCCAATAGATGGAAGAACAAATATAGATAAGTTTTAATCTAGATATATATGTTTGTTTCCTGAGTAGAGGAAATAAACATTGCTTCATGTATGTGCTGCATATATTGGCAATGGTTGCAATAATAGGTTGCATTCAAAACTTAACACAATAATTGAGTAGTTTATGCTATTTTCAATAAGGGATTGTTCAATACTAAGTTGTAGCTCTAGTTGCACAACATATATAGTTATCCATGCCTATACTTTTCAATGAATGTGAGAATATATATATATTTGTATAAGTTTAAATGCAATTACATGTATCAACAAGTATAATGTAGATATATATGTGTGTACGTAGACTCAAGATAAATCACAAAAGTATTGTGTAGTAGGTAGACCAAAATCATGATTGAACATCACATAGGAAATATTATAAAAAAAATGAACTTTTATGCAACTTTAATAAAATAAAAGATAACCACATGTGACATGGCTTTATGAATGTAGAGGCAGGACCACATTTAACCGGCATGAGAAGATTATAAAGCACATATATCAGAATATTCTACACTTAGCCAACATAAGAAGATTATAACCAAAGAAATGAGATAACAAAATTGTTATTACATTCTATATTTTAACCATGTGCAACTATTGGACACCAACATTATAGCTAACAACAATTGTGGAGAGGTAAAAGTATGTGGTAATTGGAATAAACAAGATGCAAACAATTATATTGATATTTAAAACAAGAAATATTTATATATAGATAAACACATGACCTCATAGATACATGCGGAAAATTCATACACAGACATACACACTGGAACATACATATAAAATGTCAAATTTGCATGAACATATGCATACAAATTTATTACAGACACATATATCTACACGGTTCTATATCAAGATGTTGTATGCACTCAGAAAACTATTGTCAAGGCAATAGTGAAATATATTTAAACTAATGTATTTTGTTATGCTGCATGTCCCTTGTAGGCCAATGACAGAAAATGCAAGATAAAGTGTGAAGACTACCAAAAATATATTGTACTCCCCTAAATGCTAGACAATTGTGGCTGATTGTGACTTCTAGTATTTGTTGTAGCTAAAGATGGAAGTCCACAGGGATGAGATTTGGGCTAGTGCTTTTGATGAGGCTACAACAAGCTTATCAAAGATGCCAACAAAATAGATTTATATGTTGCAATATGAGTCTTCTAGTGCAATGACTACTCAGTATGTTAGCAATGATGTCACCCACACTTGTTTTGTTTTCACTGGAAATTTTGCTAAGCTAAGCCAAAGTAATGAGATGTTGAAGACTACAACACAACTCTAGAAGGACAACATGACTCTAGAAGCAAAAGCAAGGGAAAGAGGCAACACAAAATGTGCCAATAATTTGCATTTGATATGTAGGAACATAGCTAACTATACATAGTTACAAGATCACACCGACTTCAAAAGTTCATATAATGGATGAATATGAAAAGGAGGGAAAATTCAAACAAGAAGCAAAAAAAAATAGATTTTTGCTGAATACAAGCAAGAAAGAAAATGGAAATGTTAACACATCTCAAAACTAGAACAATTTTTTTCCTAACACATAGGCTGCTCCCAAATGGCTAGCAAATAAAAAGGTGAAGGACACATGTAAATAGCTGAAATATAAATAAGTTAGACTATATATTACAAGGACCGCTAATTGAAACCAAGCAATTTTTCATAATTCACTAAATGCACATGGTAAAGAGATAATACAATTCTCAGTAGAAAAAAGGAAACAAGGAACAAACTTATAGGATTGGTGCCCAAGGATTGTCCATCAGCCTAGGGAGAGCTAGAGTCCATTGACATTGTTGGGGCTGCTCCTTAAAAAGCTAAGAGTTGCAATTCCAGTGGTTGACTATGATCTTTATGCCACAATAAGACAAGGGTCGAATGTTCAATCAAAGCAACAAAAGTTGATGAGCTCTATTCCCAATTTTTTATTTCAAATCTTTTATGTTTCAAATTTTTTGTAGACATTAACAATATGAGTGAAAACATATAATAATATATAAAAGGTACATTTGGAAAACCCTTTGTAGATCATTTCGAAAACACTCTATGTTCTTCCAAAACAACCAACCAAGAACATACATTGTCCATCACTGTGATCAATGGTGGCATCAATGTTCCATATAACACTTAAAATATAGCGTATCATTCCAAGAATGTCCCAATAGAATAAACATAGGGATCAGTATGTGAAACATAGATTTTTGGGACCCTATGGACTACTCTTGCACTTCTACGGTTTTTCACCTAAAAGGAGAGAGATAGGGCTAAAAATGCTAATGATTCACTCAAATCAAAATGTATGTAATGTTGTTTACTGTAAATGAACTTAACTAAATGTAATTGACTAATCTGAATGGCTGAAAATGAATGCAAAAGTGAGATTTATGCCTTGTTTGAAAACACAGTGTGATATGAAAATAATGAAGAAAATGAATGAAATGTGTAGAAAAAAAGAGATGGGTCAAATTAGAGTGCACCTGGAAAAATTTTAGCGATTCTAGGATGTTGTTGATGTCAGCTAAGATCACTAATTTTTCACAATGGGACTCATTCGCCCAGGGTGACGAATCGGTCCCCCTGGTGAAATAGTGTTGAGAGTTGGTTACTGTCTGTCAGGATCCAGAATCTGACAAAATTCAGATTTTAAGTCCTCAGGTGGGATTCATTTTCCATAGGTTCCAAATCAGCCCTCTCCCAAATTTCTAAAAAATGAAGAGACAACTCTGTAGCACCAAATCTGGAAATGTCTGCTTGTTGGGTTGCCGAAGTCAATTATGTAGAAAACAGACAAATAACTCTCTCCAATCTTGAATTTGACTCAAGTTGACTTGAAGCACCTAGTTGACCTAGAAATCAATCTTCAACACCTAATAACCTATCAAATCTGCATACAAAGAGCTTGTTGGAACTATAAATTTCTGAGCTTTTTCACATGTTTGCCATAACCTTAAGTTTCCATTGGAATCCTTTTCATAAATGTAGGGGTTTATTTTCATATAATTTTGCTCATATTTTTCCAATGTTGCCCATTGAAACCATTGAGTCACGCATCTTTTGCATTCTGGTGCCTATTGACGTGATTTCATTAGGCTCTCCCCGATCCATGTTGTGTCTTCAGCTAGCAAAATGTCTGTGTTGCCTATCAGCAAGATGTTTTAATGTCATGGTGACTGAATTTCATTCACTGGCAGTTATCAGCATAATAGTTTCATCGTCTCGACAATGGGAGTGTTCATATCAGTATGAGTCTCTTCGAAGGCTCATTGTCTTGCCGATGAATGGCTTCATTGGTAAGACTTATTTCAGTCGGTAAGAAAACTAAAATGTCTTGGTGAGGTGCCTGGTCTTGCCGATGGAGCATAGGGGGACTTTGTCAGCAAGAGTTTATTGTTGTCTTGGCAACTCGAAAGATAAAGGAACTTTCGGCAGAACAAGGTGGATTCTCTATAAGGTCTTCCCGACACCATTAAGTTATAGCGATAGTGAGTTAGAACAAGGTGCATTTCAGTGAGAGGCTCCTTGGGTCTCGGCGAATGCAAGGCACAAGAAGTACATATTGGCAAAACATATTGTAATCTCTATGATATCTCACCGACCTAGATGAGCTATAAGGAATACGAAGATGAAATTGAAAGTGAATAAAAGAATACTATATGGCTTCGTTGTGACAAACAGAATGCTACAGTGACACGCGGGAGACAAATGGGGTTTTAGGGGTTTTTGATATGATGTCTTCATGACTCGGATGTGTTATGGAAAGGCACAAAAGACCAAAGGGATGATTAGAGATATTGTTGCCTTCGACATACTCACGGGGATGTTACAACAAATGATTGATGAAGTCTTATGCACTGTGGCCGACATGAAAATTCCTAATTGCAACTATTTGCTGATATTGGAATATGAAACGATGTCCCTGTTTAGATACTGATGTATAAATAATCACTCTCAATTGTAAATGAAGTAGTAGGTAAAACAGTAGGATAGAATAGATATAGTTCAGAAGAACACAATGTTCCACAAAAAATGAGATTATGTTGCATATGTAAAATCATGGAGATATCAATGGAAGTCTTTTGATGTGTTGCAATTATTTTTGGTATCAATTGTTGGTCGTGTTTATTGAAAATATTATCGAAGTTGTCTCCAATTGTGATGTTCTCTGATTGTTTGAATTGGTGTAACAAGTTTACCTCCAGTTTGTCAGTACACATTTGCTGTAACTGTGTGATCAATTAATTGGTTCTTTCTAGTAAATATTAAATCCTCTAAGTTGATCATAGTAATTAGAAGATATCAATTGGATCATTTAACAAGAACTCGGTAATTATAATCTTGCATGTTTATACAAGCTATAAACCAAATCATATGCTGAACAACTTGAATTCTTGCCAGAACAGAGTACTTATCTCAAATTTCTCTTGACTCCACATACCCTATAAGGCACTGGTCTCACCATTCACATCATTTAGTCTCATTCATTTTTTTTTACATCTGTTAGTTGAGCATATTAGGATTTAGTCTTCATTTTAGTATACAATTTATTCCAAGTTTGATCCATTTTGTCCACTTCCATATGCTATTGTGGATAAATTGTTGTAGGAAGGAAGATCATAGGTTAAGTCTGCTTCATCCGTTATAGATACACCCGCCTAGATCTAGCAGCACCTGAAGAGTAGAAGGTTTAATTATTTCAAACCTTGTTCTGTTACCCTAAAACGTACCAAGATATTGGAAACCTCTTGAGGTATCCTTCCCTACATTTTTGAGAGCTAACAAATTGGTGACTCTATTGGTGAAACATATCAGAAAAATTAGTTGAAGACCACATTATAGAGTCATTAAAGAAAAGTTTATAATTTGAGAAGATTCAGAAGGGGTGATTCCGCTAGGGAAAAGATCAAAAGTAATCATTTTCCTACTTTTGGAAAAGTAGGTGGTGACTCTGAAAGAAACATTGCATTTGTTCAAATATGATAGGAAAAAGATCCTCAATTATCTAAAAATGGAGGGTAATCAGGGCAGACCTATTGATCATGACACTCCTCAAGTTGATTATGAATCGTTAACTTTTGAGGAGGTCAAAGCACTGTATGAGTCTCAAAGAAAGGAAATAGAAGAATGGCAGAGGAAAAGGCTGCAATTGGACCAGAATAAATATACCGATGCAGGAAGATATTGTGCCCCTCAAGCACCTAATATTACAAATGGAAATTTCTACAATGGAGGCAATACATATCATGCACAGCAGAGCACTTATCCTCCATAGTCATTAAAGCAAGAAAATGCTTATCCTGTTTGGACAAAGATTGGAAAATTATCAAGAATGCTAGTGCGATCAGTGTCAAATGCAATTGGTAGTTATCAAGAATGTCAATGTGATCAATGTCAAGGGCAACACAATTCTGATTCACTTGGAGATATTAGCCAGAATTTGCAACAAGGTATGTATCAGAACCAACAATCTAGAGATGATGAATATTTCAAAAGTCTTTGGGATGCTTTTCTTGACATAAGGAGGTATGGTGGAGAAGATTTCACTTCTCTGTACAATAGAATGAGAGAAATTTGTATACAATTACCTTCTCACCATAGGCCTACAAGGACCATGTTTACTGAGCAATTCATAAAGGTATGGGAGCCTAATTCAGTTCATTGGTCAGAATTATCAATACAACAAGTTTGTGATCACTTGAATAAGTTCATTGATGCCATGGAGAGGAAAGTGTATGGGGACACTACCAATGTTGATTCCAATTGTTGTATTTTTGATGAGTATAGAGGAATTGATCAAGCAATGCATCCAATAGATGATGAGGTATGTGCAAGTCAGTATGATTCCTGTGATAGCTTGCATAATAAAGATGAAGGTACAAGATATCTCTCTTTCTTGACAAATTGTGATAGGGAGAGTAGTGTGTGTTATGAGGGATCAAATGAGTGTTCATATTTTGAAGATACACTTGAGGATTTTGATCTGTAGCAAGGGGATCCTTTTACCTCTTATGAGGATCAGGATGAAGAGGCAATGGGAAATGTTGATAGTGAATTTACAATGCCTCTAGCTGCAGTTGAAAGCTACAACGATACATGCGATGAAGAGGAGGGTTGTAAATTTGAGAATGGTTTCCAAAAAATTTTAGGCCCATGGCATGATGAAGATTTAAAAGAGGATCAGATAATTTTTTGCAAAGGTTTGCCCCAGAATGAATTTTAGGTATTTTCAGATCCACTTGATGTTGAGCAAAAGGTATTTTTAGATAAACAAAGTGATGTGTCAAGTTATGGAACAAGTGACTGTGCTGGTAATTTTTCATTCTCAGTTGATCTTGGGCCTCTTTTTGATGATGACAAAAGTGATGAGTATGACTGTAATAATGAAAATGTGGAAATGTGTTTACTCAGTTGTGAGCAAATTTCAGATTTGATGACTCTTGACTATCAGAGATATACACATTAAGTTGATCCTGAAGTTCTTTATCCAACTTTCATTTGTTTTGACAGTGAAAATTTTTTGTGCAATGATTCATATGATTCTCAGTGCCTTTCTCAAGTTGATAGTGAAACCTTTGAGGTTGGCCAAATGCATGTGTCTATTCAGAATGAGGTATGTGTTTTTGAAATTTCTAACTCATGTGGAGAAGACATTTGTCTACATACCAAGGATGATAAATTTCCAGATTTGATTGGTTCATATATGCTTAATATTGAAGGTTTGAGTCATAGGGGTATCAAAGAAATGCAAAGGGTTTCATATTTGCTTGTTTCAGACAATGTTGGTCTGACATAATTTTTTGTTTCTCAAGAGGGGCACTTTGATTGTGAAATTTTAATATAGCTAAGTGAATGCTTTGTGATCCATAACAGTGAGAAAGATAATAAGGAATATTGTATTTCATATGCATGCATCTTGAATGTTGAAAATAATAGGGGTTTGTCCCAAGATGTTGAAGAATTTGAACTACAGGATGGTGTAGGGATTTTGGGCCAAACCGAGCATGATGATACTCTAAGAGCTTGCAATAATAGTGATAGAAAGGATTGCATGAGTATCTTTAGGAATAATTTGATGAACTCAACACAAAACTAGGTATTTGATAGGGGAAGGCTTGGTTTGGGTTTCAGATTGTAACAGCTCAGGAAAGGTGAAATTGAAACACGGAGGATTGAGGGTTGCCAGTGCATGGACAACTCTTGTGTATCCTCTCTAAATTTCATTTCCATGCACAGTAGTTTAGGGTTCTGGTGCATTTCCATTTTGCATTCACCTCCATCTTGCATTCATTTTGCATTCATACCTTCATGCTTCATTTCCATTTCCATTCTACTCACTAGCTCATTTTGTGTTTGGTCTGGTCTGCTCACCCAAAGATTCTGGATCCTTGCAATGATTTGACTATCATTCATCCCCAAATGGAGCCACTATTGGAACTATAAATTTTTGAGCTTTTTCACATGTTTTCCATAACCTTATGTTTCCATTGGAATCCTTTTCATAAATGTAGGGGTTTATTTTCATATCATTTTGCTCATATTTTTCCCATGTTTCCCATCGAATCCATTGAGTCACACATCTTTTGCATTCTAGTGCCTATTAGCGTGAGTTCATTAGGCTCTCCCCGATCCATGTTGTGTCTTCTTCTAGCAAAATGTATGTGTTGCCTATCGGCAAGACATTTTAATGTCATGGTGACTAAATTTCATTCACTGGTAGTTATCGGCATATCAATTTCATCGTCTCAGCGACGGGAATGTTTGATATGAGTCTCTTTGAAGGCTCATTGTCTTGCGGATGAATGGCTTCATCAGTAAGACTTATTTCAGTCGGTAAGAAAACTAAAATGTCTTGGCGAGGTGCCTGGTCTCACCGATGGAGCACAGGGAGACTTTGTTGGTAGGAGTTTACTATTGTCTTGGCGACTCGGGAGATAAAGGAACTTTTAGCGGAACAAGGTGGATTCTCTATAAGGTCTTCCCAACACCATTAAGTTACAGCGATAGTGAGTTAGAACAAGGTGCATTTTGGTGAGAGGCTCCTTGGGTCTTAGCGAATGGAAGGCACAAGAAGTACATATCGGAAAAACGTATTGTAATCTCTGTGATATCTCACTGACCCAGATGAGCTATAACGAATGCAAAGATGAAACTGAAAGGGAATAGAAGAATACTATATGGCTTCGTTGTGACAAACAAAATGCTACAGTGACACGCAGGAGACAAATGGGGTTTTAGGGTTTTTCGATATGATGTCTTCACAACTCGGATGTGTTATAGTGAGGCACAAAAGACCAAAGGGATGATCAGCGATATTGTTGCCTTCGGCATACTCATGGGGATGTTACAACGAATGATTGATGAATTCTTATGCACTATGGCTGACATGAAAATTCCTAATTGCAATTGTTTGCCGATATTGGAATATGAACTGATGTGCCTGTTCGGATACTGATGTATAAATAATCACTCTTAATTGCAAATGAAGTAGTAGGTAAAACAGTAGGATAGATTAGATACAGTTCAGAGGAACACAATGTTCTACAAAATATGAGATTATGTTGCATATGTAAAATCATGGAGATATCAATTGAAGTCTTTTGATGTGTTGCAATTATTTCTGGTATTAGTTGTTGGTCATTTTTATTGAAAATATTATCGAAGTTGTCTCCAATTATGATGTTCTCTGATTGTTTGAATTGGTGTAACAAGTTTACCTCCAGTTTGTCAGTACACATTTGCTATAACTGTGTGATCAATTAATTGGTTCTTTCCAGTAAAGATTAAATCCTCTAAATTGATCATAGTAATTAGAAGATATTAATTGGATCATTTAAGAAGAACTTGATAATTATAATCTTGCATGTTTATACAAGCTATAAACCAAATCATATGTTGAAGAGCTTGAATTCTTTCTAGAACAGAGTACTTATCTCAGATTTCTCTTGACTCTGCATACCCTATAAGGCACTGGTCTCACCATTCACATCATTCAGTCTCATTCATATTTTTTTACATCTGTTAGTTGAGAATATTAGGATTTAGTCTTCATTTTAGTATACAATTTATTCCAAGTTTGATCCATTTTGTCCACTTCCATATGCCATTGTGGATAAATTGTTCTAGGAAGGAAGATCATAGGTTAAATTTGCTTCATTCGTTATAGGTACACCCGCCTAGGTCTAGCAGCACCTGAAGAGTAGAAGGTTTAATTATTTCAAACCTTGTTTTGTTACCCTAAAATGTACCAAGAGATTGGCAACCTCTTGAGGTATCCTTGCCTGCATTTTTGAGAGCTAACAAAGCTGCAAACAATCTAACCCTTAATGATGCAAGTTTGAAGTAATTACAATGCTTGCTTCAAAGCGCTTGAATTCTTGAGTGAATAGGTGGATAAGTGAACTTGATGAATTGGGGTTAGAATGAGATGAAAATCACTTATTTATACAATTCTTGTGCCTTCGTATCTGTTAATACCTCATCACAGGGCAACATCAAATGATTTTGAATAAAATCCTCAAAGGAAATTTAAAATATTTTGAATTTACGGCCAACGGGGACTCATTTTCCATCCATGGCAAATGGGTCCCACCTAGGACCTAAAAACATGTGTCAAGAAATATGTTGTATTTAATGTTATTTTTTTGGATAACATTTAAAAATACACTTAATTACAACTTACGAGGGCATAAAGGGACCAAATAAAGCGTGAGAAGGGTGTAAATAGTGAAAATATGCCTAAAAGAGCATGAAATCTTGTTACAAGACTTTACAACACTTCAAAATAGGACTTGTTGAGTAAAAAGGTGAATTTTAGGTAAATTATACTAAATAAAGTCTAGAAGAATGTAGAAATGTATTACAACACTTCACAACACCTTCACAAGACATCATTCTTTGAATTTTAGTACCTAAATAAGCATGTTCAAGCCGTGTTACAACATAAAATCAGAGCAACATACTTCTAACACCACGGAACAAGACCTAAAATGCCATAAAAATGAAAAGGGGCCATTTTTCTACAACACATTTAGCCCCCACTTTAGTGAGAGGATGAACCTATTTCAAACTCACACTAAAGTAGCCATGAACATCGAGGGGAGGGTCCAAATGCACTTACGTTAGCAAGATGGAATGATAATGATCAAGAGGGATGATGAAGCCCCCAGGATGAAGATCCCATGGAAAACTATCCATAAGAACAAAGGAAAACACAAGTGTTGAAAATATTTGGATGAAGCTTCAATCATCAATCCAACTAGTTGTGAAAAGAGATCTAGGTTGATTGTTTGAAAAAGAGAATGTGTACTTGTAACGCCCATCGTGCAAACCCCAAAGGACAAAACAATGCACACATTTCTATTTTTTTTAATAATAATACAAAGTAAACACATAATGAACCATTGAAAACATAATTAAATTACACATAAACATCATAAACATCGAGTCCTTTGGGGCACGTGAGGTCACATCGCATAAAACCAACTCATAATGAAAGATTACAAAAAAAGCTAAATAACATAATAAATCATGCATTCACCATAACATTACAATATCCATTTCATAAGTGTAAATACATCACATGATACAACCATATTAAATCTCATAAATCATGAATGGATCCAAGGGTGCATTTACAATACATCATTTTTTAATACATTACAAGTTCACAATAAATGAAATATAATAAAATATCCCATACAAATGGGATAATTACACAATACAAGAATGTTCAAATTACAAGATGAATAACTAGTACAAGCTCCATTTGAAGAATATTGTGAAGAACAAATGTTGATGGGGAACCCAATGGGTGCGGAGCACGTTCCACCCGATCATGTGGGTTTTAGAAAAAAAACCCACCCCCCGTGCTCAGAGGTGACAAGGAAGTAACCATGACCATGAATGCCATAAGACTAACTCCAATAAGAAAATCATAATACAATAACTCCAATAACAAAATTGAGGGATAACATAGAACATAAACAATGATGACCAAGATTCAATCATAATATACAAAAATCCATAAAACACATCATAAATAAACCAAGGTAATAACCATTAACCACATGCCAAGTAAATCCAAAACCATAATCATAATACACTTCCAGAGGAAACCAGGAAAATCAAAGCACAAGGGAAACTAGTGGAGAGTGTCATCGCATAGCCTACATGGGTTATCCTGGCCCTTCCTCCAATATGAGGCATTGGCCCCCATCTATGGTTATCCTGGCCCTTCCTCCTACTTGAGGCGTCGGCCCCATAGGGTGACTCATGTGGAGCCATTAACCTCTCTTGAGGACGAGGTAACGACTTTTCCAACCATGACATTTTCAGTCTACCATTAGTCTGCGATAGCCCTAATGGATAGATGAGGTATCCAAGATTATTTTACTATTTTATTACTACCCATCCCCCTAAGTTCTAATATTAGGTTTTCACTTGTTAATCTACTCTTACGTGGGTTATCCTGAGCCCTTCCTCCTTTTGAGGCACCAGCCCCCATGAAGAGCCACTCTCCCTGAGACCCCAAACATAACAAAATCAAAGCAAGGGTTGTACCATAATGAACAAAGCATTAAGTCTCAATAGAAGACATGTGAGGTATTACCCATCTTGCTAAAACACAAAACTAGATTCTTAACAAAACCCCGTACAACCCTTCCAAAATAATGATACCAATATCTTGCTACATCAAGAGCACATAACACGAGGATAAACATCCAACAATAAAATTAAGCCTCTGGAAATCTAAGGTTTGCAACATCAATAATCGGGTTCATAAAATCAACTGGGTTCCCACATCAAAAATTGAAAACAACAAACCACAAGATGTTATAACTCAAGAAACCCTTTTAATTTTCGTACATTGTTTCCGCAACTCCAAAATAAACCGCTAGTTTAATTGCATTAATAATCTTCATTTTCCTTGATACAATTTGAAATAAGAGTTCAATAATAGTTTTGACATAAATATTTAATTTGCTTCTTTTAATTAACCAATATAACTAACTTTCATAATTTCACAGTTAAACCAGAATCAATAAATCCTAACATCTATATATATATATACATATAAAATATATGTATATTTACTTTTCTATTTTATTCAAATTTAAAAATAATCTAAACTGGCTGTTGGGTACCCAAATCATACCCATGTCAGTACTTTATAAAATAATATAATATATATATAAATATAATTAACAAAACAAAAACAAGGGTTTAATTCGCATATACCGACCGACCGCAGCTAGTCGCATGGACTGTTGTGGTAGTACCATCCACCACAAGGGTGGTGGGTACAGCCCAGCGGTCCCCCACCATAGCATTAAAATTTATAAAAAAAATTCAAAAACAAATAGGGATGCAACATAAAAAACATGCTGACGTAGGTTTGGCCTAGAACGAAATTCAAAAATACATAAATTAAGAGGTGTAAATATATATTTATATATTTATACTTGTATATATATATATGTATATACATCTTTTCAAAAGTGTATATATATATATATATATATCCAAAAAAAATCTATTGATTTCAAAGGGGGAACAATTTTTTTTTTATATCAAATCATAGAAATACTAGACATATTTAGAGGATAAATTTCTCTCATTTGTTTCCTATCCAGACGAATTTTCTAAAACCCCATAAGAATTTCCTTTCATAGAAAATGTAAGGGAAATTTAGGGCATCTTAGAGAAACCTCCAAGAATATTAGTGCCTTTGGTAACTTTAATTCT
The DNA here is from genome assembly GCA_007258455.2 of Sequoia sempervirens. NCBI lineage: Eukaryota > Viridiplantae > Streptophyta > Pinopsida > Cupressales > Cupressaceae > Sequoia > Sequoia sempervirens. The sequence continues at coordinate 27,895,718 of VDFB02252616.1, forward strand.
AATTAAATTACCTCAAAGACACGTACAACTATGTCCTAAAGCGGAAACAAACACAATTCATTTCCCACATTAATCCTTCTTAGAGAAGCACATGTAAATTCAACATCAAGCAATAACAGTTTCTAGAAATAGAACCAACACAAATGAAAGATAAGACAAAAAATTAGAACACACAGATTTATGTGGGGAAAACCCTTTCGGGTAAAAAACCCCACCCTCCAAATTTTGAGCCATTATATTATTCAGCAACAAAAGGTTACAATACTATTTCAGGCTCTTAGCCTTTTCAAAGATTACATCTTGTTCATTCTGGATACAACCTGGTAGAAAACTCTCCCCTTTACATTTCCTGATCAATCTCTAAACCAAACAATCTTCGCACTGTTGCAATACCCTCAACAATATACAATACAAATCGACACGAGAGATCAACCATGGCATTTGATTCTTGATCAGGAGAGATTTTGGCAGCATAAACCTGCCTCTCTCTTTTCTTTGTTTCAGCCTCATGACCTCAACCTTTCAGCCAGCCACTTGGCCTTCTCTCTTCCCTCTCTTCCTCTCTACTTTTCTTCTGAACGTCCAATGCATACATGTATACATTTTTTCTTCACTGCCTCTATGAATCGGTTCATTTTCAACTGTTAGATCACAACAACAAACGGTTCACATTCAGCCCTCTCTGATAGGTCCAAGTCGCACCATGTAGGATAGTCTTTCACTTAGTCAAAGGCATTCAAAATGTATTCACATGTCGGTGAGACACTTACCATGTCTCCTTGGTGCCACAAAGCCCAACCGTCGATATCGCCAAGTGTCTTCACTATTGGCAAGACATTATATGGAGTTCACAAGTCATATCGACGTCAACAATCCCATTGGTGAGACTATCGCTATTCGCTAAGACATCATATCAAAGTTCACAAGTCACATAGACATCAGTATTCCCTTTGGTGAGACTATCGCTATTCGCCGAGAGATCATAATGAAGTCCTTAAGTCATATCGATGTGAACACTGTCGGCAAGGCTTAGGCTATCACTGAGAGGTAATACCAATCCCTCAAGTCATACCAAGAACCAAACAGTCACCAGGAGTCATACCAACAATAGAATACCCTATCGCTAAGACAAACATCCATCGCTAAGACTTCATACTGAAGCCTTTATGTTATCCCAATGACTCCGAGTGTATAGCTGTCGGCGAGACATCTCCCTGTCGCCAAGAGTTCCTACCGAACCCTTATGTTATCCCGAATGTAACATTGTCGGTGAGACATCTCTTATCACTAAGACACATTCTGATAGGAGCAAGTCATACCGATTACTGCATCGGCCAGACAGACCAAGGGTCATGCCAATATCTACCAGACTTTCTACCGTCGCTGAGACAACATTCTGACTGTCCCAGGTTATGCCGATCACCAAGACATTCAGGAGGTCACAGCGACAGTTTAGGATCAACTAGCAGATCAACCAGACATCTCAATAGTCACAACAACCATGCTTTGTCAGAGGTTTTAACTTGTGAGATTGAGGCAACAATTCCAACATAAAACATGTTTATTTATTTGTATTTTTATTTTTCTTTTGAATCAAAAAAATAAAGAAATAAGAAAATGGAGCCTGGAGTCCTGCGCCTGTTGAAATTTTGATGAAGCTTTGCTTGATCCAAATAGCCTTTTCGATGAGCTCTAGTTCCTTCCTTCAGAACTTCTCCACCCGATTTCCTTGATCAATCTTCTAATCTAAAATTTAATCTCGAAGAACCTCTCTTCCACAACAATGAAAAACTAATTAAATTTCTACAGAAAAAGAACAAGAGAGAATCCAATTCCAAAAACTCAATATTTTTGTGTAACTTTTGTCAATTCATGTGAATGAAAATCTCACAATTTTGCTATTAAATAAAAATATCTTCTTTTTCAAAAACTCCATAAATCAAAATTAAAATAAATTTTCTAATTTCATTCCTAGCTTTACAACCAAAACTCAACATTCATTGGTCCTTTTCATCTTTTCCTTCTTTTATTGATTTTTTTCTATTTAACAACACTTTTTTGTTTTAATTTTGATTTTGTAGTTTTACTTATAATCCACACAATTTCATTTATTTAATTAATTAATTTCATAATTATCCTTAACATGCTCTTTTAATTAAATTATCAATATAATAATTTTAAATAATTTAATTTACACTTTTCAATCAATTACACGGCTTTTGGATTTAAATATTTTTATATTTTAATACAATTATTCCAATGCTATTATCACCATTTATTAACATCATTTAATATATATAAATCACATCATAGAAAACACCAACGTAAAATAAATACCAAAGGTAGACTCACACAAACCACTATAATAAAATGCAAAAATGACAAAGGTTAAAGACACACAATACCACTAAACAAAAGAAGGGTTGAAAAAACATGGGATGGGGTGACTTCATTGCCATCTTTGTTTCAACTTCATGCCCATTGGGTTAAATTGATGCTCGCCCTGTCCTGCCAAAGCAGGTGGAATCGAGACTTTGTACCTGCAATTCCTACATACAAACAAGGTTGTGTATAACATGTATATACATATATAATCAAAACATCACATCGTGAGAAGGAATTGCAGTCTAGCAGGGCACTTGTACACGAGTGGTGCTATACTGTCCTCTCACTAAAACTATACTAAAAATTTCAACATTAAAAATAAAGTAACATTGCTAAACTAAACTAATCACATCATATCATCATAAAATGATTATTAATCCACTGCATCACAATATACTACTGAAATCAATTAAGCATCACCAAACCAAATGTAACCATAATGTCATATCATAATATCCATGTCATCAATTGAAGTAGCATAATCATCAAGCAGTCTAAACTATCCAATCCACCAATCCAAACAATAATAGTAACTATCAAAGTCTCAAAGTATCAAGAAAAAGCATAGAAAGATAACAAGTCCATACAACAACATGAGGGGTATTACGGTACTCACTTTGGGGCAAAAGAACTTCAAGCTATCTGTAGGGTGAGAAATCCCAACTATATACTCACTCTGGGGCCACAAAACTAGTTTTCTGTGGGGTGAGAAATCCCAAAAAGGTAAGATACATAAGCTAGTTGGTATGCACTCACAAACACAAAAGTGGCTATGGGAAAAAGTCATGCCACTAGGTTGGCTTCCCACTCAACCATGTCAAATTTATACCTCCTGATAACTTTAACAAGGCATCATAAGAAAATTGTCATGAACAAAAAGAAAAGGTACCACGGTCATGCAAGTTTCATTGTGCAAGGTGGAAAAAGAAAATGTGAAATGTAAAAATACAAAAAATGTAAAGATGTAAAATGTAAAAGGTGTTCAAAAAAGTCTTGTTAAGTTCATGGAAGGTCAATTACTTAGGGAACATTGTGTGTAATGTCTCTAAGAGAGGACCAATAAAATAATAGTATATTCACAACTTAGGGGATGTAGTGAATCGCATCGGGCCACCAAGAGGAATGTAATATGCTAAGATAGATCACACTTATGAAGGACATTACACCCAATGTCATCCACAAAGTGACGAATGCATCATATAAACGAAAAGGCTACACTAGGAACCAAGAATGCAAATGGATTATGGTAATGTATGCCCCTCACTTTAAAGGAATTTCTACACATCATTATGTGATCAATTACTTTAAAGTAAAGAAGAAAATAAAATGCAAAAAGAAAAAAATACATGAGATCCAACTTGAAAAGCCCTATGCCAAGTCATATGTTTCTAAGTTAGACTACGTCATGTCAAGGAAAATGAAAAAAAAGAAAGGTTGTATGTCACATGTGAGTTAATCTTAAGACATGTCATTCACATCTCAAGCCTTCTCTTTATGTTCATGAAAATTTAATGAGTAGTCGAAAGAGACAACAACAAGTGACATACAAGGGATAAGGCTATCTAACTCTTTTCCCCCCACTTAGTGTCAGACAAAGGTGAGCCTAGAATGGATGAGGGTATGCTGCCCCTTGTGATGGATTTAAAACATGCAATGGTGAGTATGCTATGATCCTACAACTATTGCATGGCAAGGAGCAACAAATAATGTTATTTATGTGAATAAGGAAGAATCTTGGAAGAGTTTTGTGTGATAGTAGTGATGGTGAGTGAAGGTTTAGTTATCTGAATCATACAACAATAGCCAAGACCATGAGTTGTTTGTTGTGTTAAGCTCTATAGGGTTACAGATACCTTTCTCTCGAGCACCACATCCTTTTCCATGATATCCTTGTTGTTTAATTAGTTCATACCCTTTTCCATAAAGCAGTTTCATAGCTTTGGAATCGGGTGGTTGTTCGTTATTGTGTTCATCAAGGGTTATTGTGGATTTTGATTTATTTTCTAAAGTGTTGGAGGTAGATTCTTTTGAAAGGTTGTCTAAATTTTGCATTGACATGATAGTTGGTTGTCCTTGTTTCTCATCTTTTTTTTGTTTGACTATGTATTCACCCATAAATGATGGTGTGAAGTCTAAGGATCCCCAATCGTCACTGAATAATTTAGATGGTGATCCTTCATCGTTGTGTTCAATTTCAGGATGATCTATGTTAGATGTTGGAACCAATGTTTTCAAAGGACTTGTAGCTCTATTTTCAAGGTGCAAGCAACTTTCAGGCTCGGGATCTACTTCAAATTGATAAATGTTATTGTTATAGACATATTTCATTATCTGATGAGGGGTTCAAGGTACTACATTCATCTCATGAATCCATGGTTTGCCTAAAAGAAGATTGTATGAAAGATAACAAGGCATGAAATGAATAGTTGTTTAAAAAGTAACCACCCCAACCATAATAGGCAAAGTGATTACACCAAGTATTTGCTTTGTTGTATTATAAAATCCTTGAATAGAGATAGAATTAGGTATTATTTGTGACCTATCAAATTTTAATTGATCAAGGAGACTCACACTACACACATTAAGGGAAAAACCATTATCTATGAGAGTGCATTTGATACCTATGTGATTGAAGTGAGCAATTATCATAAAGGAATCATGTTGTTTACACAACTCCAAATGAGGGAGCTCATGTTGATGGAAGGGAATGTCAAGATTCTTTTTATGGATGGGAGCTACTACATCATTTAGAGTTGTACCAGGAGGAATTGTGATTTATTTTAAGGTTGTTTGAAGAATGTTGTAATTTGGTGAGTTTTGAAGTAAATCCCAAAGGGAAATATTTGCAAGATTATTCTTTAATTTTTCAACAAGATCATATTCCTTTGTGTGTGGGCTATAGCGAGGAGAACTAGGTGGATTAGGTAAGGGTAAAGAAGGTGGGGTTGGTTTTGGCAGTTGCGGATTGTTTCAGATGTTATATGTATGATCAATAATATTATAACTTGGTTGTTGTGATACATTAGTTTGAGGTGGGAGGTGGGTGTAGTGAGTTTTATTGGAAGGATGAAGAAAATTCCAAGGTGGGTAAAGGATAAGCTTAGCTTGAATTACATTAACCTCCTTGATTTTAGAGGTGTCACAACAAACCATAGCAGATGAGTTGGATGAGATGAAGTCTTGAAGAGACTAATCTACCAAATGCAAATCATCACTACTAAAAGGTGTGAAGGGTAAATAGTCATCAACTAGTTTAGGATGTTCAAGAAAAGAATTAAAGGTATGAATTTTTGTTATATCAAGTTGGTTACCACAAATCTTAGTGGATGACTTATGCGAGATGAAGTCTTCAAGGGATTCATCTAAAAAATCAAAGTCATTGTAATCAAAAGGTTTGAGGGGGGATTTATCATTAGGTTTCTCATTACAAGTATTAGAGAATGAAGAGAGTGAGAGGAATCCCTTAAGGGATTCATCTAACTTATCAACATCATCACTACTAAGTGGCTTGGATGAGATGTTGTTTCAAATTTGAATAATGTGTTTAATTGGATCATTTGATATGTTGGGTGATTGGCTTTGGATATTTGCTAGAGTTTCCTAAATGTAAGTTGATCTGAAAGGACTATGAAATATGATTGAAAATGGAACTTGAGAAGGTACAAGACTATCCATAAATTCCATGAAAAGAAATGAACTTTATGCTAGGAAAACAGAAAGAACTGAACTCAAACAAAAATGTAATGACAGAAAATAGAAAGATGCAATGCAGGAAATTAAAATTTGGAAATGCTAATGAAAAACTATAAAGGGAATGATTCACCCTAGGTGGTGAATGAGTCCCAGGAGATGAAATTTTTAATTTTTTTCTATTTTTTCTTGTATTTTCTATAAAATTTCAACAGAATGCAAATGCAAAGATGTGGAATAATGGAATGATGTAAAGTAAAGAATGCTTTCACTAATGCAATGTTTTTAAGAATCCTAAAACAATGCAATATCATGAAATAATGAAGACCTAAGGTGCAATTAGAAATTTAAATCAGAAGGATATGATGCTCAAAATTTGGGCTCACCAAAATAAAACATAGATTTTTGGGACCCTATGGACTACTCTTGCACTTCTAGGGTTTTTCACCTAAAAGGAGAGAGATAGGGCCAAAAATGCTAATGATTAACTCAAATCAAAATGTATGTAATGTTGTTTAATGTAAATGAACTTAACTAAATGCAATTGACTAATATAAATGACTAAAAATGAATGCAAAAGTGAGATTATACCTTGTTTGAAAACACAGTGTGATATGCAAACAATGAAGAAAATGAATGAAATGTGTAGAAAAAAAAGAGATGGGTCAAATCAGAGTGCACCTGGGAAAATTTTGATGATTCTGAGATGTTTTTGATGCTAGCTGAGATCACTAATTTTTCATAGTGGGACTCATTCACCCAGGGTGGCGAATCAGTCCTCCTCTTGGTGAAAAAGTGTCGAGACCTAGTTTTTGTCTATCGGGATCCAGAATTTGACAAAATTTAGATTTTTAGCCCTAAGGTGGGACTCATTCACCATAGGTGGCAAATCAATCCTCTCCCAGTTTTTTGAAAAATCAAGAGACAACTCTGCAACACAAAATCTAGAAATGTTTGCTTGTCGGGTTGTCGAAGTTAGTTCTATAGAAAATAGACAAATAACTCTCTCCAAATTTGAGTTTGACTCAAGTTGACTTGAAGCACCTAGTTGACTTGGAAATAAATCTTCAACACCTAATAACATATCAAATCTGCATACAAAGAGCTAGAAACAAATTAACCCTTGATGATGCAAGTCTGAAGTAATGCCAATGGCTACTTCAAAATGCTTGAATAGTGAATGAATTGTTGATGTAAAATGCTTGAATGCTTGAGTGAAAAGGTGGATAAGTGAAATTGATGAATTGGGGTTAGAATGAGATGAAAATCACTATTTATACAATTCTTGTGCTTTAGTATATGTTCATAGCTCATCACAGGCCAACATCAACTGATTTTAAAAAAAATCCTGAAAGGAAATTTAAAATATTTTGAATTTGGGGACAAGGGGGACTCATTTTCCACCCATGGAAAATGGGTCCTACCTAGGACATAAAAACATGTGCTAGGAAAAATGTTCTATTTAATGTTATTTTTCAGGATAACATTCCAAAATACACTTAATTACAACTTATAAGGGCATAGAGAGACCAAATAAAGCATGAGAAGGGTGTAAATAGTGAAAATATGCCTAAAAGAGCATGAAATCTTGTTACAAGACTTTACAACACTTCAAAATAGGACTTGTTGATGAGTAAAAAGGTGATTTTTAGGTAAATTGCATTAAATAGAGTCTAGAAGAATGTAAAAATGTCTTACTACACTTCACAACACCTTCAAAAGACGTCGTTCTTTGAGTTTTAGTACCTAAATAAGCATGTTCAAGCTATGTTACAACATAAAATCAAAGAAACATAGTTCCAACACCATGAAACAAGACCTAAAAGGCCATGAAAATGACAAGGGGCCATCTTTCTATGACACAGTATGTATCAATGTTGTTTGCATATACAATGACATACATACATATTTTCACATAGGGGAAATACACTGTCCATGACTGTGATCAATGGTGGCATCAATGTTCCATATAACACTTAAAATATAGCTTATCATTCCAAGAATGTCTCAGTATGTATCAATGTTTTTTGCATCTACTATGGCATACATACATATCTGCACATAGGGGAAATAAATTGAAACACAACAAAACAAGGTAGTATTCATCACTATGATTAATGGTGACATCAATGTTCCATATAATATTTAAAATACAACCTAGCATTCCCTAAATGCAGATATTTATGTATTTTTTGTTTTGTGGTGATGGTTGAAACATAATAAAATAGTTAATGTTATACAATCTATGTTGTTTTCCATAAGGCGTTGTTGATTATTGTTATCTAGCTTTGGCTATATTGTTTCATTTTTGATAAGGTACTATTGGGAAAAATAATTGTCTGCATGCATTGGTTAGTTACTATGAATTCTTCTATTTTGTGTGGTTTTTCCATCTGGGTCACTATTGAAACCAATATTGTTTCATTTATGGTTCACATTTTGTGATGATTTATTGTGAATTCCACTTTTGTCTATGACATTGTTGAAGTCAATATTGTTTCATTTATTGTTTGCATGTAGTGAAAATTGTTTCTTTGGTTTTACTAATGATCACAATGGTGGAGAATTTATGTACTTTCCTTAGGAACTATTGAGAAAAGATTTTATTTTTTCATATGTTTGTTATTGTGAATTTTTGTGTTTTGTGCATTTTTCCATCCGGGTCATTGTTGAAACCAATATTGTTTGATTTATGGCTTCCATTTTGTAGCTATGGTTGTAATGAAATAAAATAGTTAAGGTTATACAATTTACATTGATTTCCATAAGGCATTGTTGATTGTTTTTCTCTAGCTTATGCTATATTGTTTCATTTTCAATAAGGTGCTATTGAAAATGCTATATTGTTTCAATTTTCGATAAGGTGCTATTAAGAAAAGACTATGTTGTTTGTTAAAACCAATATTTTTTGATTTATGGCTTCAATATATTGCTTTTGCAATCATCAACCCATGAAAAAAACACAAAACAACCTCCATCCACCTTCATAGAAGCTCAAAAATAGGTGATCAAACTTGCACCTTCATAGAAGCTTTCCATTGTGGCATCAACATTAATTGTTGTATGGTTTCCATGTAGTGGGGACGGTTGTATAGAAGCTCACCATTTTTGCATCAACATTAATTGTTGTATGGTTTCCATGTAGTGGTGATGGTCATAATAACACCTTCCATTTTAAACCTCATAAAACATAATGAAATTATGTGCAATTTTCAATAAGGCATTGTTGGGTGTTGTTTTGTGGCTTTGCCTACTATCAGAGCTATGAGCCTAGGCGGCGAGCTTTTCTAAAGGTACATGTTTGATTTCCCTATTCAACACATGTATTAGTATTTGCAACTATTTTTATATATACTTGTGGAAATGTTTTTTTTCATGTATACATATACATATGCATATACATAAACATATATGCATGCAATTGAATTGTATGAGTGTATACAACATGTTCATACAAACCTGTGTAGATATATGTGTCTGTAATGCATTTGTGTGTCTACATGCATGGAGGAGTAGTATCACTAAAGCCACAGGTTAACAACCACCAATTCCTTATAGATAATAACATGAACTATTTTCATACTTTTCAACCACCACCACTACACAGAAACCATACAACAATTAATGTTGATGCCAACTACCATTTTAATTTCACTGGCCTTCTTTATCATCCTTCCAAACTATATTAAATGCAATAAGAAACATCGGTTTCACCATTGGTGATAGTGGTGGCCAATGTATCTTGTTGCTTGGTTTGTGTTTGGTGGTGATGGTTTTGCATGGGTTTGTTACTATGAATTTTTGTGTTTTGTGGGTTTTTCCATATGGGTCGTTGTTGTAACAAATGTTGTTTCATTTATGGCCTTCATTTTGTGGCAATGGTTGCAACACAATAAAATAGTTAATTTTATACAGTTTATGTTTTTTTTCCTTCTTTTGTCATGTGCCATATAATTTTCCCTATGTGCAGATATGTAGGATTTTGAAATTAGATGTAGACAACATTCATATGTATGAGATCCTATATATTAAGTGTAATAAAAAACATTAATATCACCATTGAATACACTGGTAGACAATATATGCAGGCCTACCATAAAATAGCATAAACTATTTTAATATTGTTTGATTTATGGCCTCCGTTTTGTGGTGATGGTTACAATGCAATAAAATATTTAATCTTATATATTTTATGTTGCTTTGCCTTCTTTTGTTGTGTGCCATTTAAGTTTCCCTACATGTAGAGATGTATATTTGTGAAATTAGATGTAGACAACATTCATGTGTTTGACAACCTATATATTAAGTGTAATTAAAACATTGATATCACCATTGCATACACTAGTGGACAATGTATGTAGGCCTTCCACAAAATAGCATAAACTATTTTATAACTTTGACAAGTTTTAAATGCAAGGTCTAAAAAACTAGAATGAAACATATCAATCAATAAGAGAAATAGTTATGTATCTTTGAGTGATTCTATTATGAATTAATTAAATCGTGAAAATATTATTATAGTTAAAACTAATAATATCTTTTTGATTGAACCTTATGGTTTTTATTCTCAAATTCCATGATTAAATTTGACACTTTCAAAAATTGTTACTTTGTTAGAGTTAGACATGACATGGGATCACATTTATTATTGGCTTGTTATTGATTCTAATGAAGATATCATGAATTAATTGTTGGTTTATTTTTGCATAACCATATTATTATATCTTGAAGTTCATATACATGCCTTAGTCAATGCTTTTGATTAAATTTAAAGGTATGATGCATTCAGGTGTTAAATTTTCTTGCACCACAATTAGTCAAAATGGAAAGAAACTAACATATTAATTTCTATAACACATTAGTTCATGTATAAATTTGGATAGGAGGTTTTATTCTAATGAAGCTATTCCCAAAAAATAGAACAAACCTACAGCACAACAATTTTTTTTAAATGGTGGATTGGATGGGAATAACCACAAAACAAAATAATTCATAGCAACAAATAGATGCAAGGGGGGAACAAAACAATCCCAAAAACATAATCTATTCAATTACCTTGCAACCATCAAAACCACATGGAAAGAATGAATGAAACAATATTGGTTTCAATGATGCCTTATTGAAAATGAAACAATATATCCAATGCCATAGAACAATAGTTGACAATGCCTTACATATAACATCATAAACTCTATAACATGCACTATTTAATTGTATATAAAAAATGAAACAATATAGCCAAAGCTAGAGAACAACAGTCATCAATTCCTTATGGAAAACAACATAAAATATATAATATTGCAACCATCACCACAAAATGAAATCATGAAATGATAGAAAATAACTCATAGCAACAAACACATGCAAGCAGGGAAAAAAATAATCTTCACAACATAATTTGTTAAATTTCCTTGCAACCATCAGCACCACATGGAAAGCATAAATGAAACAATATTGGTTTCAACAGTGCCTTACAAAAAATGAAACAATATAGCCAAAGCTACACAACAATAGTTGAAAATTCCTTATGAATAACAACATAAACTCTATTACATGTACTATTTCATTGCGTATCAAAAATGAAACAATATATGCAAAGCTAAAGAACAACTTTCAACAAAGCCTTACGGAAAACAACATAAAATGTATAGTGTTGCAACCATCACCACAAAACGGAAGCCTTAAATGAAACAATAATGGTTTCAAAAAAAACCTAGAAAATTATTTATTGAATAGCATCTTATAAAAATGAGCATATACACACATACACACCCATACATACATATAAACATTCAAAATAGAAAACAACAATTGTGGAGATATAAGAGTATGTGGCAATCAAACTAGGCAAGAAGCAAATAACTATATTGATATTAAAAACTAGACATATCTATATATAGATAAATGCATGACCTCAAAGATACATGTAGAAAATTCATATACAAACATACACACTCACACCTTAAATAAAACAATAATGGTTTCAATAGTAACTTATCAATTTCTTTTTTTCAATAACACGTTATCAAAAAGGAAACAATATAGGCAAAGCTATAGACCAACAGTCAACAATTCCCTATGGAAAATAACATAAACCCTATAACATTTACAATTTTATTGTGAATTGACTATGAAACATTATAGCAAACTCTAGAGAACAACACTCGACAATTCCCTATGGAAAGCAACATAAATTTTATAACATTAACTATTTTACTACGTTTCAACCATTGACACAAAACAGGAGCCATAAATGAAACAATATAGCCTAAGATAGAGAACAAAAATCAATAATGCCTTATGAAAAATAACATTCAAACTACATAACATTAACTATTTTATTGCACTGCAACCATCACCATAAAATAGACACCATAAATGAAACAATAGTTGTTATTTGTATAGACCTCAATAAGGATTTGTTACAATGAGACACTGTATATTAAGTGTAAGATGAAATATTGGTGAAATCCTTATTTCTCAGCCTAGACAACTAACAACTCTCCTTGAAGCCATATAAAAACAACAAATAATCCCTTTTAGAGAACAACATGAACTATTTTATTACTTTGCAACCATTCCCACTACACAAAAACCATAGATCAAATAATTTATTTGAGGCCACAAAACAAAAATCAACAATGTCTTAATGGAGAATAGCATAAACTATTTTATTACTTCAACAAACAAGAATAATTTCAATAAATGTACTATTCTGCTCCCGAATACAGAAACTACAACCGTTAATTGAAACATATGTACACATTCTTTTGTCAATTGTTGCAACAATTTTGGATAAATGGACATAGTGCCAAGCCATGCCAAGTAGAAATAAATTTTTGTGGAGAAGTTTGAGTATAGGCCTGCAAAAAAAATAGTAATTATCTTATGAAAAGAATAAAAATGGGAAGGAGTATATATGAATGTTGTCTGCATCTGATTTCACATACATACATATCTGCACATAGGGATGAATGTTTTCCATGTATAATTTCACAAACGTACATATCTAAACATAGGGAAAGTAAAATGAACAACAAAAATAGAAGACTTGCTCTCCACCCTTCCTTATTTGGTCATGGAGCCCCATAGGCTCTCACCAAACCCCCGAGCAAGAACATATGTACATTGTCCACCACTGTTATCAATATTGAAAGAAATATTTCTTATTATGCTTAATATAAAGCCTATTATTGTAAGGATTCCTCTTTGAGGATGAAACAAATAACAACTATCTTTCCAAAACAATAAACATGGGGAGGAGTATATATGAATGTTTACATCTAATTTCACATACATACATATCTACACACAAGTAAAGAAAAATGTAACACAACAAAAGAGACACATACTTTTTTGTGTGTACATATTTCCAACCAACAAATTCCTACATATGCATCCAACACATGCAATACATATATTTGCAGATGCAAAAAAAAATCTACATTGATATATATGTATCTGAAGTTAAATACACATTTATAATCATTTTTTATTGTTGTTGAATAGCTCAAAAAATATTATTTCATTTATGATTTGCATGTAGCGGCAATGGTTGGAAAGAAATAAAAGAGTCTACATGTAAACTTACAAAGGAAAATCTATATAGAGATATATAGGCATCTAAAGTTATATGTACACAACACACATATATATCCATAGGTGGACTTCAAACATATGAATGTTGTCTACATCTAGTGTTAGAAACATATAGATCTGCACATGGGAAATATAAAATGAAACACAACAAAATGAGGCATGCTCTCCACCCTACCAAATTGGGTCATGGAGTCTCATGGGCTCTCACCAAACCCCCAAGCAAGAACATACATCATCCAACACTCTAATCAATGGTGAAATCAATGTTCCTTATTACACTTAATATATAGCCTATCATTCTAACAACTCCTTTTTTGAGGCTAAAAGAAATAATAACTAAAAAGGTGCATTTAACTTTAGATTCCCCAAACAATAAACATGGTGAGTAGTATATATGAATGTTGTCTACATATAATTTCACATACATAAATATTTGTACACACTAAAAGAGAAATGAAACACAACAAAAGAAACACATACATTTTTTGTTTATATATTTCCAAGCAACATATTCCTACATATGCATCCAACAGATGCAATACATATATATGTAGCTATAAATTAAAAGCTACAAAAGCTACACTGATATATATATACATATGAATGAATGAAATTAGATGCACATATATACGCATTGTTGATTTTTGTTGAATAGACTAGAAAATATTATTTCATTTATGGTTTCCATATAGTGGTGATAGTTTCAAAGCAATAAAACAATCCACATACACAACCACAATAATATTTAGCATTCTAAAGTGACCAAAGCAATTAAACAACTTATGTTATTTTCAATAAGTGATGCAGGAGCATCCAGTGGTGTAAGGGCAATCTTGCATCACCCAAAAATAGTTAAATTTTAAGTTTCTTGGTTTTTAGATGTTTTTACATTTTTGGATACCCTTCCCAATTTACGGTTTTAATTTTCTATTCCTGGGTTGAAAGATATTGCAGTTTTAGTTTCACAGATTTGCACCTAAAAATCTTCTGAGTTAGATTTGAGGCACTTAGATTTCCTGTATTAGCCCCAAAACTTTCCAAAATTGGCATAGCCAATTTTGAGTACGTTTTTGACTTTGAGACCTTTCCAACGGTTCAAACGGTTTGCGAATCGGAGTCCCAGATCAAAAGTTATGGCCTCGGGAAGTTGGCGCACTTTCTAGAAGATACAATTGCAAATGTTCTTTTGAAATTTGAACTTCAAGTTGTAATTTTTTGGCACCAAACCGCCTAAACTCAAATTTGAATGTTGTTTTGGCTCCAAACTAAAGAGGAGCTCTATTTATGGGCAGGTTTTTAATTTTTGGGTAACTTTTTGGGGACAAGCTCACATATTACAAAAGGGTGATTCTGTAGCTTTCTGTAACTTGCATGTGTTGTAGAACTTGGGGATTTGAGATCCTCTACATGTAAGAAGCTCCATTTTTTGAATAATAAAATTATTCTCTTGTTTGTGGGTTATTGTCTAAGTCTCAGGTTGTGCCCTCATCAAGTGGTATCG
The DNA here is from genome assembly GCA_007258455.2 of Sequoia sempervirens. Taxonomy (NCBI): domain Eukaryota; kingdom Viridiplantae; phylum Streptophyta; class Pinopsida; order Cupressales; family Cupressaceae; genus Sequoia; species Sequoia sempervirens. The sequence goes on from VDFB02252616.1 coordinate 27,910,893, forward strand.
AGCGGGTTTTTGTGAGGAGTTCACACAGGACCATGGTTGTGGGTCGAGGTCAAGAAAGATGCCTCCAAGAGTGATGCCAGTAGGCGTGGTGGTGCGAGAGGTGGTGAGGCGGCATAAATGCTGGTGGAAGAGATGCACTAGCAGCCCTCAGAGACAGATTGATGTGTTACAAGAGCAGTTGAGAAGAGGGTTAAACCTGAGGGAGGAAAGTGAGGATGAAGGAGAGGAAAAAGGTTTGGATGTAGAAGAGGAAGAAGAAGTAATTGATCAAGACCAAATGTGGCTAATAAGGGCCATTTCAAAGATCGGGAAAAGACCTAGAGTAGAAGTCCCCAGTTATTCCGGAAGTCTGAACCCGAAAGAGTTGATCGATTGGATCAACGAGCTAGAAGAATATTTTGAGTATGAGGAAATAGAGTATCCAGATTGGGTTAAGTTTGCGAAAATGAAGCTGAAGGGCCATGCGAGTATTTGGTGGAAAGAGGTCCAGTTGGAAAGAAATTGTAGAGGAAAAGGAAATATCACCAAATGGGATCACATGGTAGAGAAACTGAAGAAGCAGTTCATACCAGTGGACTACGAGTTAGATCTATTAAAGAAATTGCAAGGGTTAAAACAAGGAAGTAGATCTGTGAAAGAATATACTAAAGAATTTCATAAGATAATCATCAGAATGGGCCACATAGAGGCCAATAAGGAGAAGGTAGCCCAATATCTTAATGGGTTACGACCGAGCATTCAGGAGGAATCAATCCTAGTCAGAATGACCACCATTGAGGATGTGTATCAGTTTGCTCTAAAGGTGGAAGAGAAGATGAACAAAAGATTTGATGGAAAGAAAAAAGGACGAGGAGGTCAAAGTGGAAGGGGCAATGGAAGACCTTCAGGAAGCCGAAATGATGATGAAAAGAAAAGTGAAGATGTGGGTACCAGCCGAAGCCAAAGGAATGATAACTTCTACCACCCTCGTGATCAAAATAGTGGTGATCAAAGAGGTAGAGGATGAGGGAGATATGGACAAGGATCTGGAAGAGGTGGTTTCAAAGGAACATGTTTCTAGTGTGGTGAAGAAGGGCATCGAGCCTATGAATGTCCACAACACCAAGGAAGGGCAGACAAAAGGCAAAAAGGTTGTGGAAGGGTTGCGCATGCAGATGAGGAGGCCCAATATGAATATTCAGATGGTGTTGAAAGGGTAGAAGCTCTAGTGATTAGGAAAGCCCTAATGACTGAGGAAAAAGAACCAGAACAGAGGAAGAATCTATTTTGCACAAGGTGCAAGTGTGAAGGAAAATGTTGTGATGTCATTATTGACGGTGGGAGCACCGATAATCTGGTGTCAGAAGAGATGGTCATAGAGTTGAAGCTGAAGAGGGAAAGGCACCCGCAGCCGTATCGGATTTCCTGGTTGCAGAAAGACCACAAAGTTTTGGTCAATGAACAGTGCCTAGTAAAGTTCAAGATTGGAAGCTACCCATGTGATGAGGTACTCTGTGATATCATCCCCATGGATACATGTCACATGTTGTTGGGGAGGCCATGGCAGTTCGATAGGTGAGCTATACATGATGGCCATGAAAACACTTATTCCTTGACAAAGGATGGGTTTAATCACAAGCTGAAACCCTTGAAGGAGACCAAAGAAAAGGTATGCAGTAGTGCTAGAATTTGTTATGTAGATGGAAGAAAATTTTTAAAATGTATGAAGCATGAGCGTGTGTTATGCATTGATTCCTAGAGTGAGTAAGGAGGATAGTGAGAAGGTTCCAGAAGAAGTTTTTGGGATGTTGGATGAGTTTCAGGATATTGTTTCTGATAATGTACCTGCGGGTTTACCACCAATAAGGAAGATCAGTCATCAGATTAACTTGATTCCTGGAGCCAATTTTCCAAATAAGGTAGCTCATAGAATGACTCCAGCAGAAAATGATGAGTTGAATAGACAAGTTCAAGAGTTGTTGAGAAAGGGTTTGATACGGGAGAGTTTGAGTCCATGTGCAATACCTGCAGTACTAGCACCAAAGAAGGATGGGGAGTGGAGGATGTGTACAGATTCCTAGACCATAAACAAGATAACAATCAAGTACAGATTTCCCCTGCCAAGGATGGATGACCTGATGGACTGTTTGAGTGGAGCTCAGTACTTCACAAAGATTGATCTAAAGAGTGGATATCACCAGATCTAGATTTGAGAGGGAGATGAATGGAAGACTACCTTCAAGACCAAAGAGGGCCTGTACGAGTGGTTAGTCATGCCTTTTGGGCTAACCAATGCAAACACATTCATGCGGCATGAACGAGGTACTAAAAGAATTTCTAGGAAGTTTTGTTATTGTGTATTTAGATGATATTTTGATTTTCAGTAAGACATTGGATGAGCATCTGATGCATATTCAGAGAGCCTTTGAGAAGTTAAGAGAAGAGAAACTGTTGATTAATCTGAAGAAGCAGTTTTGTGAAGAGGGAGTTAGTATACTTGGGGTTTGTTGTTTCAGAAGGTCTCAAGATGGACCCAGAGAAGGTGAAGGCTATTATGGAATGGCCTACCCCAAGAACTGCTACCGAGGTGAGATATTTCCATGGTTTGGCTAGTTTTATAGAAAGTTCATTAGAAACTTCAGTATTTTGTGAACCCTTGACTAAAACAATGAGAGGGGATAAAAAAGAATTCAAGTGGAGCAGTGGAGCGGCAAAAAATTTTGAACTGTTGAAGCAAAGGTGATAGAGCAACCTGTTCTAGCCCTCCTAGATTTCAACAAGGTGTTTCAGGTGGATTTTGATGCCAGTGGTTGTGCCATTGGAGCAGTGTTGAGCCAAGAAGGTAAGCCCATTGCCTATTTCAATGAAAAGTTAAATGATGCCAAGAGAAAGTATTCTGTATATGATCAGGAATTTTATGCAATAGTCCAAGCATTAAAGAAATGGAGACTGTTGACGCCAAAATTTGATGAGATAACAGTGCCTTATGGGAAACTCAGTTCAAGGGGGACCCCTTTGCGCCAAACTGAGTGACCTCCAGATTTTAAAGAAGCCAGCTTCTTCTATAATGGTTTTTTGGAAAGGGAAAATGAAGCAGATATAATGAAACAAATATTAATCTAAGGCGATGCGCCAAAGCTTACTAATAGGCATGATAAATCCTAGACTTAAGGGCCTGAATGTTATAGTTATGTTCCAAAACATCAGAAAACTTAAAGCTATAGCATAAACAATTCATTTAATTGACATAAAACAATATCGCATATATTCTTACTGCTAAGAAGAGTCATTAAGACATGATTTAGACCAGCAAGTTTGCATTCAATATATAGAAGTCTCCTCAAATGAAATGCTTAAGACAATAAGAAGCACAGTTTACAGTTTAATCAAAACATGAAAAATAGAAAGGTCGAACAATAGGCACAATCTGAAAGTTTTCTGCGAATAAACATGCAACAGAGGCCTGGAGTCTCTTACTAAAAACTAGTATTCTTTCTAAAAATCTTGGACCTTTTCTCCTTCGACAGAGAGAGTATATATAGCTGGGGAAGAAAATCCCACCGCTTGGAGAGTTGTAACAGAAAGATCCCACAATCTCCCGTAATTATGCCCAAATAAGAATATTCCCAATGTTGTTATGAGAGCAACCAGTCAGAGCACAGCATCCAGTTGATCAGTTACAGGCGTGCCCTTTGTAATAATGGCAGTGGTCCCAACCAGGCTTCGAAGTGACAAGTGCCACCTACCGCTTCAGAGAACCATGATGAGCAGCACTCAATAACACTATCCCGCTCGGCCATCCCATAGCTTGCTTGATAATCAATGTAAGGCCTGTGGCAACAAATCGCGGCCCAAATGAAAACTCCTCCTCTATCGACCAAGAGCTTGTGGAGAAGTGACACATGTTCAAGGGACTGAGGTCACTTTGAAAATGGGGGAAGGTCGTATGAACCGGGTGGCGAAAGATGTGTGGCCGTGTTTCGCAACCCGTGGTGCTCTCATCCCTGCTTCTATTTTAAAAGCTGTGAACCGCTGACACGTGGGAAAAAGTTGGTCCCGCCAAGAAATAAGGAAGGCCTATAGAAATTTTTTCGCAGCCCGTAGCAGCATAATCTATCCCTGCTAGGAAAGTTTGTGATACGCCGCCACATACCAAGATGTGGGCCCCTCGATCTTCTTAGGAGTACCGAACCTTTATGGAAGGCTTAGCAACCCGAAGGAAACACAAAGCAACAGAAAATGAAAAACCCCATAGGCAAGACACGTGGGCGCCCAGCGCAACATTTCAGGAGCCGAAAGGGGGGCCGCCAGCCAAAGTTGCGAAGCGAGGAATGTGCAGAGGGAAAAATCAAAACCTGCAGGGAAGCCGAAGAAACGCGGAGACGCACAGGCCAACGCACGGATATGGACCAAAAGGAACCCGGAGGGAGCTGTTTGAATCATTATTTCAACAGCTTTTGACGACTAACAGGGGCATTTTGGATAAGGAACGGAGAACCCAAAATTTTCTAGTTCTTCAGACCAGAGCCTTCATCTATAGGGCGAATGAAGTTAGAGCTTGGAAAGTGCAGCCTGCAAAGGCACCCATTCATTTTCGGATGGCTTTGCCATGCTGCACAAATTCTCTTGTGCCCCACGGAGATCAATAGCTTCTTTATGAGGCAGCACCTCTGGCAAGCCAGCGCCTGCTTGGATATGGAAAAGCAGCTGAGAGAGTGGATGAATGATTGCCTCGATATCTGCTGCTGTTGGGGGGCTGACGAATTCCTTGAATGCCTCTGGATTGTTCTCCTTCTATTCAATAACCTCCGTAATCTGTGCAGCCATGGCAATAGTGCCATCATTAAGGAACAGAGATGGTAATCCCAACCTACTCAACTCAGAGAAACTCCCTCGAATGCCATCCAGCGCTTTGTTTAGAAAAGCTGACGCTACCTTAGTACGCTGGAAAGCGGAGTGGCAATGAATGAATCTATTTGTCATTTGAGCTGTGGTGTCCCGATCTTCGATGCCCGTCCTAGCAAGGATCTCGTCTAAGACTGAGTATAGCTTATTTAGCAAGTCCCTTGCCTCGAGAACTTTTTCCAGGATGAAACGTGGGAACTGTTTCATTGTGTCATAGGCTTCTTGATTGAGTTTTAATGCCTTGTCGATGAACCGGAGGGTAAGCTGCAGATTTAGGCAGAAGGCTTTGATTTTCTCCTAGTGAGAAATGTATAATTGCCTGACCAGTGGGATGATATCAGGTTGGGCAGGGGCTGGTAGCAGAGAGGCCTTAAGCGAAGAAATCTCCACGTCTCTTGAAATGAAGGCCTCGGCGAATTCTGTCTTCTTCTTTCTCTCGGACACCAACTACTCTTCATAACTGTTCATTTCTTTATTCCAAGTTTGTTCAGCTCTGGAGTGGTTAGCCGATTGCTCTTCTAATGAAGTTTTTGTCTCTCGGAGCTCATCTTCTAGCTTGGTCTTTGTCTCTTGGAGCTCCTCTTCCAGTTTAGTCTTCAGATCCTGGAATTTAGCCTTTTTTTCTTGTACCTTTTGTTGATACTGCTCTTGTAGGCGTTCCATCTCCTCACCTTTCTCTGTCAGCCTCTGACTATACTCAAGGCGAAAACGTTCAAGCTCCTCCTCTATCGACCGTAGGCTCTGTCGCACTGCTTGGTTTTTATTCTGTAATTCTTTTAATAAGACTGGGTCGGCTACTTGGGTCTTCATAATTTCGCCCTGAAGCCTGTTTCTCTCATTTTCTACTGTTAGCACCCTTTCTGTCATTTGGGCGATATCCGCCTCTAAGGATTTTTCCTTTGCCTCTAGAAAGCTCACCTTGTTTTTGGCTGCCTTGAGTTGTTCATCCTTCTTCTTTAACTGGCGACCAGTTTTTAGGAAGTCGGAAGTGACCACCCGTTGTGTCTCCTCCATGATTTTGACTTTATCTTGTGGCCGGGCTACCTTCATGTCCAGTCCGACAGCATAAATTTCATAGTCCTCTGGTTGTATTTCTCCCTAGGGCTTGTTTATCCTTGGGTACATAGTTGCAAATTTTAATTCTTAGCGGGCCTCATCATACGAAGCCTGTACTCTCGGCTCGGCGGGGGCATTGTCATCTTTTGCCCTGCGTCACCTCATTCTATTTGCGTGTGCTTCCTTCCCACAATCTATCTGTGCAATGAACTCAACTGGTGATGAAACTAGCCCACCTACGAAAGGAACACCAGAAGGCAGGGTGTAGGGATAGGTAACTTTCATAGGCACGTGCATTTATTTCTTCTGGAGGGTGACGGTTTGCGGAGAAAAGTGTGGCACGTTCCATAGCTTAGCCTGGGGTTATCGGCAGGGTTAGACATTTGTAATGGCTGAACCAGAGATTCAATCGTAAGGCCTCTTGGCCGAGGAAAAAGAGTCACTGCCTGAGTATCGGCTTGCTGCAATGGGAAGGGATCTATAAGTATCTCGGAAAAAGAGTGTAGGCCAATGGGAGGAATATTTTTGGAAAGTGAGGTGAGGAAAGTATGGGTAGCAGTAGTAGGCATTAGCATGCTCAGAGGGGTAATTACAAATGGTTGGGCTTACGAATACTGGGCAAATCCAACGGAATAAGCCAGACTAGAAATAGAGGGTGGAGGGCTCGGACTAATGGCAGGAGTTGCTAATTGAGTAGGGACGGACGTGAAAGAATAAGATGTAAGAGAGGGAGGAGCAAAATGTACCTGTTGACTGGTCGGCGGTGGCTTCAGAATTGTTCGGGACTCGCCCGCAATCTCTGGCATTTCACTAGCAGCGGGTGTTTCCCCTTCGACCGGTTCATGTGAAACTGTCCTGATAATACTTTTCGTGCGTTACCTTTTTGCGGAAGGACACTCACTAACCTTGGCAGTCAGATCCTTCTGCTGGGGCATTAGCCTGACCAGTTTAGTAGCCCATGTGAGTGTAAGCGAGCCCCTTGATATGTTAAAACGCACATTAGTGCCCACATAGGCGGCATGCCCGGAGGCATCACCCTCCTGCGCTGATGTCACCGTTTCTTCCTCCTGCTCCTTAGATCCTTCTGCTTCGCTTCTGTTAGCACTGGAGATCAAGCTGGGATGGCCTTCATCCCACCATCTTTCAAATTCTTGGTCATCCTTTAATTGGTTATAAGGAGCTTTCAACTGTCCTGTTTCCTGGCGGTATCTCTAGAAAGCTTTTATTTTTTCATCGCTCCATTCCTCGTCCACTTTCAACTTGTTATGCATGTTGCGCTCTATCGGAAGGTTGTCCTTGGCCACGACCACTGGAAAGTAGAACTTGTGCCATGGGCCCCTAGTATCCGGCGTAGGGATTTGTGCTAATTCAACCAGATCTTCATCTTTATTGGTTCGATTATTACGCCGCTTCTCCCAGTATGGTCGGGGAACATGTGTAACTTTCATATGCGGCTTAGGTAGGTCATTGAAAGGGTTGTAATCCCACTTATCATTTACTAGTACTAACCCCAGGTGTGCCAGCTTGTCCCCTAGCAGCTCATGCGATCATTTTTTAACAAGCGTTATTGACTTGAAACTCTTCGGGCAAGTGAAGAATCCCTCCCTCTTGACACTTTTGCCGCTACAGAACACGAAATCAATGATGCATACCTGCCGGTAAACCTCCAGCGCGAGCACTCTATTGGTGATGCAAGCTGGGAGCAGGAAAGACCTACCAATAAAGCCCCTTATTCAAAGGATCGTGAAATCCTTGCCCAAGAACCAGTCACAAGCGGGGGTGTAGCCTTGCAGAAATCCAGTCTGCTCAGTGTTAAGCCGGACGATATCACCCTCTCCGATCAAATCATTTAGGACCGGGGCTATGAAATAGTCCGCAAAGGCATAGTAGTCATATGTTGTGGAAAGGTAGGGTGTCCATGTAGACACCGGCTTTCTTTTGTTCTGCTCGTCAAAAATTGATAGTGGGACAAATCGGGCGAAGAAATCCAGATTCTGATGCAGGAACATGTGGACCAGGTAGGAAAGAAATCTAAATTTCTTCTCTGCCTGATAATTCTCTATTTGCTGTATCATTTCTTTGACCATGAACTGAACGAAATCATACCAGAAAAGTTCACGCTGCTTGCAAAATTGTATTGCAGGGCCCAGCTGAAAGGCCTCGATCTTCTCATCGGAATCTCGGCCGCAAACAAATGTCAGCATGGATATGGGTTCTTGGAGGTCATCGCAGAATGAACCATGCGATAGTGGGATACTCGGAGTCTTAGTAGACGCAACACCCTTCTTATTAGTCTCTTCTAACAGGAAATCGGAGCCGGTTTTCATCATTTCCATATCTTTTCCCCTTTGCTTGGGCGGAAATGCTCGATATTCTCCTTTCTTCTGCTGGGATCAGGAATACATAACATATGCCAGATGGCTTCCAGGCCGATATGAACCCTTAAATTGCGACCTTCAATGCAGCGGGTCTCTGGATTATAGCGTTGAACAGCTGCGTCGACCACCTCCGGGCAATAATGCACCAATGGGACCATGTATTGTGGAAGACCACTAAACCAGACTCTACTTGTCGTGGCTTGGTCCACCCCTAGCGCTGACAACCTTGCGCAAGCCGCCTCTCTAAGAGATTTAGGGTTCTTGGCAAGTTTTGGATTGTAGATATTAGCCCACTTTTCTCTAACATTTTTCAGGTTATTCCACTCTTTGGGCCTCTCCAGCTCCTCTGTGTTGGCTCTTTTCACCCTCTTGGGTATACCAGGAGTGGCATATGCTACATCCTCGTATACGTAAACCTCGGCCAAAGAACGAATAGCCGAATACAGTTCCTGGCTAATCCCTTCTTGCATTGGCTGAGCTGAAGATTCTGACATTTTTTCTTTGCGGCAGAACTTGTAAGCTCTCCGGCCTTTGAATACGCTTGCACTGGATAACAGACAGAAAACACTTCGCGTCCTCCTTAGCGTTTGGAAAAAGACTTAGAAACATTAAGCATTTTCATGCAATAATAGCAACTTTCCTCAAGGTGGTAGGCGAGCGCGAGCCCCTTGCATTAAATTCAGCATCTACCATTAACTCCACAACTCGTGCAAGATGAGCTGATTGCTTTTTCGAGGTGGTCGGATTTCATCATTGCTTTCAAGAGATCGTGTGATACGCCCTGATCTCCTTGGAAATTGAGCTTGCAACTGACCTTCTCACCTTGTGCTAGCATGTACCGGTAATTAATATCCTGGCCGAAATGATTATGCCAAGCAAACGATCACCGCCTTAGAAAGATACGAATATCGCCTCGGGTTCTGGGATGTGCGTGAGATTTGACACCATAGTGTACGGCCATACGTCCCTTCATCAACAAGTGCCACCTTTTTAAAGCTCAATTAATTAACTTGATTTAATTAAGCATGCCTTGAGCTGTGCTATCATGCATGTACTAGCCCAAAACGTGAACAAACGCAGACTCGGCCATCGAGATTGCGGCCAATATACATCACGTTGCTTATAGGCAGATTGGCATACGTCTTGTCAATTTTCTATAAATAGGCCAATAGATAGCGAACATACACACTTTGTGTTTAAGAAGTGATAGGCCAGCAGAATACTGCTTAAGCAAGTCTTTTCATAGGTTAGGCGGTGAGCAGATTTTGGCATTACTCAGCAGATTTAGGAATAGTGTTAGGAGAGATGGATACCCTTATTCGCCTAACCTCCTTCAAATAGCAGATGACGTTTGTAGGTGAGATCTCCACTAGAAGGCTCAAGAGAATGATGAAGAACAAGCACTCGCTAGTTCTAGTAGCCATTAAGTGGGTTTTGGGAAAAGACTGTGTTGAATATGAAGATAAGTATCGGGTGAACACCGACATGTGCTCACACTTTGTAGCGTCCATGCTGGACATATGTGTCCCTCGGCCGCTTGTCTTGAAGCTGGTCAAAGAAATCTTCCTGAAGAAGTACCTGAATGGGCTCGGCGAGGTTGTTACACACGCTGTGTATGGGATAGGCCTGCCAACAGCTAGTGACCTGCGTCACTTTATCGAAGAAGAAGCTGTCGTCGTTTGACTGCCATTCCTAAGCGGATTCCGCCTGCACACCCGTGGCCAGCACTAGCAAAGGGTTACCCAAGCCCTTCACTTCTTGTTCAAGAGCTACAACGTGATACCCTTCTACGATGTAGAATGGTACACTGACTTCAGGAACCTGGTGTATCCACCACCGACGACAGCTGTGCTGAATGATGCTGCCAGTGCCGCTGAGGAGCCTGTTGACGAGGAAGAAGCCGACGCTACCTTAAATGCGTCGGTTGCTACCAGCCATTCCTGCGGATAGATGATCCCCTTCCCTTGGTCCTTGTTGATGTAACCCACCTGCTCCATATAAGCCTGATAAAAGGCCATCATATATATATGCTCTAATACTTGTAAATTTTGAAAATGGGCATCCATGCCATTTTGTAAACTAGGAACATGTATATAAATATATACTTCTCTTTTTTTTAAAGTGAAATCTATGCTCCTGTTTGCTTCTATGTGCAATTTTTCTAGGTTTGCCAATCTTGTATGTTTTGTCTCTATTTACGAGCATACTTTTGCATTTTCAGAAACTCCGGTGTTTTACCCATTAATGATGATAAGCGAATGCGTAGCAAGTCAATTGATTTAGCAAAAGGATAGGCCAAAAATAGGAAAGAATAAAAAAACGTTATTTACAACTATACAGGGTAGGGCTTGATGCTTAATGGAACAATTTAAGGTGAATCCCATTAATCGAGATTCTTAGAGGCTCTTGTTCCATATTTTTCAGCTCAAAGGCATTGTATTGCATGCACCGAATGATTTTGAAGGGTCCCTCCCAAAGGCTATCAAACTTACTGTGCTGACCTGGCTTCGCAGCCCTGCTGTCGTATTTTAGCACTAAGTCTCCACTTTTTAGGCCTTGGTCGGAAGCCTTTTTGTCAAACCACCGTTTGACCACCTGTTGATGGCCTGTCATTGCCTTTAGGGAATTTTTCCTTTTTTCTTGCACTTCCAATAGTTTGGCAAGCCAAACCTCCATGGCATCATTTTGTTCTATCTCGAGAGATTTAAACAACTGTATCGCTGGGATCTCCATAGAGATAGGCAACAGTGCCTCTTTCCCATATACTAGCTCATAGGGCGAAGTCTTGAGGACTTGTTTAGGAGTTATGCGGTTGGCCCAGAGTGCTTTTCGGAGATTTTTATGCCATTCCCTTTGGTGTTCTAAGCCAACCTTTTTGAGGAGTCGGACTAAACTTTTATTTGTTGACTCGGTTAGGCCATTTCCCTATGGATAGTAGTTTGATGATGTTTTAAGGAATATGCCAATTTTTTAATGCAAAGTGACATACTTTTGTGCCTACAAATGCTCTAGCATTGTCCGAAATGATTGTCTTTGGAGGGCCGAACCTTGTCACCAGAGCCTCGAGGAAGTCTACAATCTCTGCTTCCGTCGCCTCCTTAAGGGGAACAGCCTCCGCCCACCTTGTGAAGTAGTTTGTAGCTATTAAAATCCATTTATGTCCGGAGCTAGAAATTGGGTTGATCATCCCGATAAAGTCCAGGCCCCATTGTGCAAATGGTTCATCCGCCATGATAGGTTTGAGGGGCATCGCTGAATTCTTCCTTCTGTCGAAGAATAACTGACATTTTTTACAAGTCTTTACTAGAGTGTAGGAATCATTGAAAAGTGTAGGCCAGTAATATCCAGCTCGTAGGACCTTGATGGCGGTAGTTTTAGTGGAGAAATGTCCACCTTCGTCGCTATTGTGAAATGCGTCGAGGATCCTCCGCGCTTCCCCTGAAGTAACGCATCGTAGGAGCACACCATTGAAATTCCTTTTAAAAAGAACTCCTTCTATCAGCGTGTATCCGCAATTCTGAAGCCGGTAATACCATCTTTTTTGGGATGAGAGGCCTGGCGGATACCTTCTGGTTCGCATGAAGTTTGTTCTAACTTTCAGCCAATCATCCTCCGATCCTGATCCATTTATCAGGACAAGCTTTGGCTGTTCCTCTTTAGCAGGCATCTCCTCGTCCTGTGCCATATACTCACACAGTCCTCTACCTTTAATAGTCCTGGTAGGCCTGACCTCGATGTCATATTCCAGGATCTTGGTGATCCAATTAGCCCTTTTCTCTGTGATCTCTCCCTCCATGATGTATTCCCGCACACTAGAATGTGCGACATATACCAGGACTTTGTTAGAGGAAATTAGATGGCAGAACTTTTTAAGTCCCTTTACTATTGCGAAAGCCTGTCTTTCAATGAAGTTATAATTCGCCTCATATTCCTTTAAGGTTCGGGAATAGAACGCAACTGGATGCTCTCCCTTTCCTTCTCTATCCTTTTGAGTCAGAACAGTAGCGATACTGGACTTGCTACTGAAGGCATACATTATAAAATCTTTATATTGATTTGGATTAATTAACACTGGGGCTAAGGAGATTGCTTCCTTGACCTTTTCAAATGCCTCCCGAGCCTCCGTTGTCCACTTGAAAATTTGATCCTTTTTCAACATTAGGGTGATCGGCCTAATTATTCCCACAAAATCGGAAATAAATTTACTGACGAAATTTACTTTGCCCAGAAAAGACTGGACACCTTTCTTATTTACCGGGAGAGGAAGCTCTTTTATAGCCCTTACTCGTTCGGGGTCAATCGAAATACCTTCCTTAGACACAACATGTCCTAACAGCTTACCCTGAGGTACTCCGAACACACATTTCCTCAGATTTAAGGAAATATCGAACTCCTGGCACTTTTGAAAAACCAACTCCAAATGATTGAAATGATCATCTTTAGATTTAGAGAACACAGTAAGATCATCCAAATAGATTAGGATAATCTTATTGATTAGTTCACTAAATGCGACGTCCATAGCTCTCTGGAAAGTTGCCCCTACATTAAATAAACCAAAAGACATTTTAGCATATACAAATGTCCCCCACTTGGTGGTGAATGTAGTCTTGTGCTGATCTTCCTCTTTTACTCGAATCTGGTTATAGCCAGAGAAGCCATCTAGTAGAGAGAACATTTCCGATCCCGCGACAGTGTGGAGGATCAACTCCATAGAAGGCAATGGATAGTGGTCCTTCAGAGATGCTCTATTTAGGTCTCAGAAATCCACACATAAGCGGATATCACCATTCTTCTTTTGGACTGGTACCAGATTTGATACCCAAGTACTATGTTTAATTGGGAAGACAATACGTGACTCAATGAGCTTGGTTAGCTCTTGTGCCATCAAGGCTTCAATTTTAGGTTTGATCGGCCGCTGTTTCTGTCGGATTGGTTTCGCACCTTCCGTTAGCTCAATAGTATGTTGAATGATGCCAGGATCATAACCTTCCAGATCATCGTAGGACCAGGCCACTACTCTATATTTCCCACAGAAACTGATAAGCCTTTCTCTATCTTGCTGTGAGACATCTTTTCTGACCCGAAGGTTCTTGTCATCGGAAACCCGAAGGTTTTCATAATCACCTTTTTCCGCCAGGAATTTCCGCTTATCATTTTGGACGTCACTACAATCAAAAAATTTTTCGAGAGTAACCAATCCTTTCGGAAGCTTATTTGACTTTAGCTGCATAATTTGTCCTTTGTAGGCCTCGGCGATCTTTGGTTGGAGTTGATCAACAAATTCCCCTAAGTGTTGAATAAACGAGGCGATGTGTTCGTCGCTCTCAAAGACTTGCCAACTTTGGTCATTGTCGGGTATTGCTGGTCTAACAAGCACTCGCACTGAGTATTTGTTCCCAAGCAAGTCAGAGACAGGATCAAACTGAGCACCGATTACCGCCATGCGATCTGCATTGCCATTCTGTGCTCGGGGAATGGTCAGGATGTTGAAAGCTTCAAAACTTTCCACAAGGTCCTAGACTCGATGTCGATAGGATCTCATGCAGATATTCTTTGCTGCTGAGATCCCTCGGACATGATTAACTACCAGTTCTGAATCTCCGAACACAATCAATTGCTTGATACCCATTCGTTCCGCTAGGCTTAGGCCTTGGACTAACCCCTCATATTCAACCTCGTTATTTGAACAGGTGAATTGGAATCAGAAAGACCTCAGCAACTTTTCATTCTGTGGGGATATTAGACATATCCCTGCTCCAGCTCCAACTTTACTCCTTGATCTGTCAAAATACAATGTCCACAGCTCACTTGCTTGGTCATCATCGGGTTCTTTGACAACCTTTGGAAGAACTTGGTCTTCATCATAAATCACATATGTGCCTAATCTGGTAGCATGATAATTTCTGAAAGGATCATTGTTTATATGTTCACTCAATAGAGCATCTTCCTTATCACTTCGGTCTCCGTTCACCTTCTCCTCCTCTAGCAGTTCAACATTGTACATGTCCTGCTTGGTGATGGAGGTATGTGCAGCTTCAAAGTTAATCAGGGCCTCATTCACCACATGTTCAGAATGCAAAACCTCCAACTCTATCTTCATCTTCGCGCCATGTTTGGTCCTAAGTATTAGATGTGACCAATCTAAAGACAAATAGCCGCCCACCTTCGAAGTAAACTCTCGAGAAAGGTAAAGACCAAACATTGGTGGAACATCTATGATCACTGTATCTTGTGGGACCGTGGTACTTGGGCAGGCAAATAGAGTTAGCGGAAGTGCTTTGATGACACCCACAGTATCAACCTTATTTCCATCTAGCTGCATCACCCCTTTCTTCATAGGTTCGTAGCTGAGTCCCAAGGCTTCGGCTATCAGTTTTGGCATAACCGTTGTACTAGCGGCAGAATCAATCATAGCGTTGTGTAATAGTTTCTCCCCTATAATGAGGGTCAAGAAGGGTTGAGGTTTTGGCCTACCTCCGTCATGTGTATGGGATTCCTTTTCTTTGCTTGCGAGAACCTTAGCCGGTGACATTTGATAAACCGCCTCGGTACTGGCCGAAGGCTCGGTTAGCGCTGGGTCCATCTGTTGCTGAAGCGCCTTTTGGAGTATGGTTTTCTGTTTTGGGATAGCTAGAATGTCCCATAAAGACACATTAGCAGATGATTTCTTTAATTACTCTACCACATTAAAAGGTGAGGAGCTCAGAGATTTCTACTCCTTTACTTTTGTTATAATAATTTCCTTCCGCGGTTGAGAAGGCAAAGAGACGGTCGGATTGCCAGGAATTTGATCTGAAACATCTTTGCATTGCGGGTTGTCCGAAAGTGAAACAATGGACTCGCCGGTGAATCTTCTCTTGGAGCGTGTGTTATAGTCGGAATGTACCCGTGGCGTTTTGGCTGTGGACGTGTCATTTGCAAACACCATTTCCTCGTCTTCCATCCATGAGAAGAGCGCATGATCAGGAACAATATCGGACTCTTGCTCTAGGGACATTCCTTGTATTTGCGCGGTAAGGACCGCATTCTCCATTGTTGGGGCATATATGTACTCTTCGTTCTCTGTCGCAATACCTTGACTACGTTGCTCTGCTATCCTTTGTTGTAAGTTGCCACGCGGATAATTTCGGGGCATATGCACATCATTGCAAGGGAAGCACCATGGATTGATGTCATCAATAAGATTGTTTTACCCCGCGGTTAATTCTCTGCTAGGGCTCGGCGACGCACCTGCCAGCGGTGTAGGCACCAGAACTATTTGGTTTGTAGCCACTGCCAGTGAATTAGTGTGATGTGCATTCTGATATTGATTTTGCTAATAGGTAGGTCACCCACCTTGATAGTTCTGATATGCAGGCTATGGAGGCATTGCTTGGTTCCACTTGAGAGTTGTTATATCGTTAGCCATAGTCCGCAACATCTCCTTGAGGTCGCCCATCTCATTCTTGGGAGCACCCGATGTAGAGGACAAGTTTTCAGGAGCGGCTGCATATGAGTACGCTGACTGGGGAGTCGCTGGCGCATTGGTCGACATAACCTCTTGTGTTGCATTTGATATCTCAGGAAATATCAACACAATAGGTCAAGGAGGCAATTTCCCACAGTCTATCAAGTGATTCTCTGCTTTGATAGCGGTAGTATATGCATCTGGTAAAGTGGCTCCTCCCAAAGATTTGATCATCATAGAAATGTCGGGATTGATGGACTTTAGATAAAACATTAACGCCAATTCTGGAGTCGGGCGAATGCTCACAGGAATCCTCCGCCAACTTGAGTGAAACCAGGCATTGAAGTTCGTCAGAGCCTCCTGGGGTGCTTGTTTGATGACGGATAACTGATAATATAGCGAAGAACGATCTCCGTCATTTGAAAACCTTTCATAGAATGGATCTCCGAGGTCATCCCAAGTGCGAATGGTATTAGGAGTCAGTGTTCGGTACCAATCCAGAGCTTTGCCTTTGAAGGACGCAGCAAGGAGCCTCAGGGCTACATTCTGCGCTATGATACCATGTACCAGACATACATCCACTACGTCCTGCAAATGCTCTA
This sequence comes from Sequoia sempervirens, assembly GCA_007258455.2. Taxonomy (NCBI): domain Eukaryota; kingdom Viridiplantae; phylum Streptophyta; class Pinopsida; order Cupressales; family Cupressaceae; genus Sequoia; species Sequoia sempervirens. The sequence goes on from VDFB02252616.1 coordinate 27,927,260, forward strand.
CTGGCATTTTTGTGTTATCTCCGGTGAATTTAGGAAGAGCTTTTAGGGCCAAAACCAGAATAGTGCCCCAAACAGCAGGCGCTACCGGAGCTACCAGCGGGCTTCCAGCATCCCATGCTACATAATTTTTGTTCGCGACCGGCAACATGGTGAGAGGAAAGGGTAGTGGGAATGGAACGGTTACTAACTAATTTGCGGCCTGGACTGTCCCTAATGGAGGCACTAGTAAACTTGGGTTATTTGCAGTTTGGGATCTAGTTACAGGCCGATGGCTCATACACCCTTTTAGAAGACGATTTCATTAGTTTGGGTCCCACCGGGCGTGCCAGAAAAAAGGTACAAACTGTTGACGCCAAAATTTGACGAGATAACAGTGCCTTATGGGAAACTCAGTTCAAGGGGGAGCCCTTTGCACCAAACTGAGTGACCTCCGGATTTTAAAGAAGCCGGCTTCTTCTATAATGGTTTTTTGGAAAGGGAAAAGGAAGCAGATATAATGAAACAAATATTAATCTAAAGCGATGCGCCAAAGCTTACTGATAGGCACGATAAATCCTAGACTTAAGGGCCTGAATGTTATAGTTATGTTCCAAAACATCGGAAAACTTAAAGCTATAGCATAAACAATTCATTTAATTGACATAAAATAGTATCGCATACATTCTTACTGCTAAGAAAAGTCATTAAGACATGATTTAGACCAGCAAGTTTGCATTCAATATATAGAAGTCTCCTCAAATGAAATGCTTAAGACAATAAGAAGCACAGTTTACAGTTTAATCAAAACATGAAAAATAGAAAGGCCAAACAATAGGCACAGTCTGAAAGTTTCCTGCGAATAAACATGCAACAGAGGCCTGGAGTCTCTTGCTAAAAACTAGTATTCTTTCTAAAAATCTTGGACCTTTTCTCCCTCGACAGAGAGAGTATATATAGCCGGGGAGCAAAATCCCACCGCTTGGAGAGTTGTAACAGAAAGATCCCACAATCTCCCGTAATGATGCCCAAATAAGAATATTCCCAATGCCGTTATGAGAGCAACCAGTCAGAGCACATCATCTAGTTGATCAGTTACAGGTGTGCCCTTTGTAATAATAGCAGTAGTCCCAACCAGGCTTCGAAGTGACAAGTGCCGCCTACCGCTTCAGAGAACTATGACGAGCAGCACTCAATAACACTATCCTGCTCGGCCATCCCATAGCTTGCTTGATAATCGATGTAAGGCCCGTGGCAACAAATCGCGCCCCGAATGAAAACTCCTCCTCTATCGACCGAGAGCTTGTGGAGAAGTGACACGTGTTCAAGGGGCTGAGGTCACTTTAAAAATGGGGGAAGGCCGTATGAACCGGGTGGCAAAAGACGCGTGGCTGCGTTTCACAACCCGTGGTGCTCTCATCCCTGCTGCTGTTTTAAAAGCTACGAACTACTGACACGTGGGTGAAGGTAGGTCCCGCCAGGAAATAAGGAAGGCCTATAGAAATTTTTTGCAGCCTGTAGCAGCATAATCTATCCCTGCTAGGAAAGTTTGCGATACGCCGCCACGTACCAAGATGTGGGCCCCTCGATCTTCTTAGGAGTACCAGACCTTTATGGAAGGCTTAGCAACCCGAAGGAAACACGAAGCAACAGAAAATGAAAAACCCCGTAGGTGAGACACGTGGGCGCCCAACGCAGAATTTTTAGGAGCTGAAAGGGGGGCCGCCAGCCGAAGTTGCGAAGCGAGGAATGTGCAGAGGGAAAGATCAAAACTTGCAGGGAAGCCGAAGAAACGCGGAGACACATAGGCCAGCGCACGGATATGGACCAAAAGGAACCCGAACGGAGCTGCTCGAATCATTATTTCAACAGAGACATTATTTATTGTCGAAGGAATTTGTTCTATATACTGATCATCAGGCCTTGCAGTACCTAAATAGTCAAGGAAAATTAAATCAGAGGCATATGAAATGGGTAGAGTTTTTGTAGAGTTATACCTTTGTTTTGAAACATAGGAGTGGGAAGTCAAATA
>VDFB02252616.1:27929367-28089583 GCA_007258455.2 Sequoia sempervirens
GCCATCCTGTCAAAGAGACATAATGTCACAAAATCTAATTCTTAGATTGAGCAAGGTATATTTGAGTGGGATAAATAGTATAGAGTATGTGAGGGTTGAAGCTTGTGAGAGGTTCATGGATAGTGATGCCTTTGTCAAAACACAAGCATTCCAAGAATATGTATGGAGAGAAATGAAATATGAGTATGTGATGGAAGTTGAGAATAAGGCAAGAAAAAGCCCTGAATTTCAAGAAATTGATATTGAATCTAAGGTACATAATGAAATTATTACCAAGTATTTGAATATCACTACAATTGAAGGAAAAGAATTGGTCAAGAAGAGGAGGGTCTTGTTATTACCATAATGGGATTTGGAATCAACTATAGCTTTTTATATGGTTAGAAGACATGACGCTTCCATATTCAACACTAAGGAGGATGCCACTTTGGTCTTACAAGGATCAACTTTAAGCTCCCAGTGGGACAACTAGCCATTTGGGCCTTACCTCCAAGCACTAATAAGCCAAAGGTTGTTGAACTAGCACTAGGAGTTAGTGGAGGGATAATCATCAAAAGAGTATAAAACATCTCATCCCTTGTAGTGGCTATAATAAATGCCAATGTAGCTCAGTTTAATAAAGCCACACTTGAGTCCTTGATTGAAGAAAGGGACAAATTCAAAACACAATATAATGACATATTGGCTGAATATAATGTGAGCCAATAGAAAATTGTAGAAATACAATTACAAATGACCCTATGGAAGGAGAAAATCTAGTCTTTGCAACCATACCCATCTCAAGAAACTATTTTTCCTCCACCATCCCCACAAGCTCAAACTCCACTTTCCCCAATTCTTTCACCACCTCCAATCCAAGATGAGGCTATGCCCCCTGATTTTGAGGATTTCCCCATTGCACAATCAACCCAAGATACTTGAAATTCACCTCAAATAGAGGAGATCATCAAGGAGGATTTGATGGAGAAACTTAAGAACTTGGAGGAGAGATGTTGAAAATATGATTATATAGTTCATGTAAGAAATTTGAAGATTGTGATGGTGGTACTAGAGCATCTAAATAAAAGGGATTGATAGAAGATTGATTAGTATTCATTCCAATTATTCCTCTATGTTTAATGCAATAAGAATATTTTATATGGATAAGGAAGTTTCTATCCCATTAATGGATAGATGGATCCCTAGGTCCATTGGGTCAACACATGAAGCTAATAAGCCTTCCAAAATTTTCCCAAATGTTAGGTTTGTGAATGAGATAAAAGAATCTTGAGGGTTGATTAAGCCTCTAGAAATGAAGATTAGGGAATTGGTGAAGAAGTTTGATGAGTGGAGCTCCAGTCTACTTCTAGATATTGAGAGATATGGCCATTGGGTCAACACATGATGCTAATAATCCTTCCAAAACTATCCCAATCCTTAGGTTTGTGAATGAGATAAAAGAATCTCAAGGGTTGATTGAGCCTCTAGAAATGAAGATTAGAGAATTAGTGAAGTTTGATGAGTGGAGCTTCAGTCTACTTCCAAATATCTTAGATGAAAATGGTGAAGTTATGCCTTTTCAAGAATGGAATGACCAAGCAAATACGTTAATAGTCACTCAAGGAAAATTAATATATGATGGAGAGATGTGGACATGAAAAATAGTATGGATAAGTTAACCCACATAGGAATCTTCCCCGAAGAGTTTGATAGAGAAAAATTAGGTGGTAGTCAAATATAGCCCATACAAGAAAATGGAAGTTAAGATTATGGGGTTTGATTGGCCTATTGAGGAAGAATTTGAGATCTGGAAGTCTAGATGTGTTGACATATTGGACCTATAGGCTACTATAGTTGTGAATGGTGATTGAAAATTTTGGTTTGATATCTGCAACAATAAAGGTTACAACAAGAGAACTATAGTACATAACCTAGAACTAGTATTAATGAGGTCTTAGATATATCAACATTAATATATTGTACTCTCTTAAGTTCAAATGTGATGGCATGGGATGCAGACATGGAAGTGCACTAGTCTTTTTTTCTTTCTTCATTTTATGCTTTTTCATCTACAAGTTTTGGAGCATGTGGAACAAGTGCATTGCTTGTTGCACCAGATAAAGAGCCTTTTGGAAGGCGAGAGAATATTCATCAAAAAATGAGAAATGTTTTTTGTCTTATGTGAGCTTCTCCCTTGGATTTTTGGAAAATATAACTACCTTTGAATGTAAATGTGATTGTCAAATGAAAACATGACATATGTACAATTTGGCCCAAATATTGTTTTGCTCCCTTGTTCTTATAAAAGGGAATTCAAGGCCAATTGCACAAGGTTGCTAACAGATTGATCTCAAAGAAGTTTTGTAACTAGGTATAGATAATAGAATATGATTCTATCTAGGATCTAAGATTCTTTTGGATTTTGTAATGGTGAATATGATAACAATATTGTCATATTCTAAAATACAAATGGAAAAATATTCAAGGCCAACATTATCCATTGTATACTTTGCATAGATTATGAATATAAAGAAATCAAAGATTACTTTGATTCATCTTCTTAAATTTCTTTTAATGTTTATTCAATTTTATTATGCTTGCTCAAAGAATGAGTTAAATTTGTATTAACATGAGTGAAGGTTTATGTGAATGTATGCATGGATCACTAAGTATTGTTGGTTAAGTTTCTGGTATTAAAGGTGTAAGGAATTGTAAATAGGGAAAAATTCGGATTTAAAATGTTGAAAACAACAAATTAACTAAACCCTATCAAGCACCATGAAGCAAAAAATAGAATGAAAATGCAAATAAATAAAAGAAATGCAAACCAATTTTCAAACTAGACTTGATTGACTTCCATGGCTCTTCTCCACCTGCATGAGAATGCAAGATTTTGAAGGTTGATTGTTGGATGAATGTTGGTTGCTCAATTCAATAGCATAACATTGACATGGGAATGATAGATGAATGACAATAGATAGAAGTGGACGAAAGACTCAAGAATGATTTTGACAATATAAAGATACTTGAAGAATCAACCCCCCTAAATGGCTTATGAGAGAGTTTATTTATAGGAAATGTCTGATTTGGATTGACGGTTGAGATTGGATGTCAATAAGATGTCTAAATCAATGGCCAAAATTGAAAGTTGTAGTATGGACTAGGGTTAGGTCAAAATTAGGGAAATGACAAGAAATGAATGGCTAAGATTGAATTATAAGATAATTCAATCAAAGGCTGAAATTAAATGAGATGTCAAGAGATAAGATTTGATTTGGAAGATAAGATTGGCACGGACAAAGAGGTGATAGGAGAAATTAAATAATTAAAATTATTTAACCTAGGTGACCAATGAATAATTAAAAAATTAAAATAATTATTTAATTATAGAAGAATCATGACAAAAGTAATTATTAAACAATGATTTAATTCAAAATTCATTAAGAGAGTGGACCAAACAACAACAAAATTCACTTAATTTATGAGAGAAGAGGTTAATGAATAATTAAATACCAAAATAATTATTTAATTATAGTGGATAGTGGACAAAAATTAAATAAATAAGAATTTATTTAATTTTAGAAAGAAGAGGACTTAATTAGTGACACAATTAAATAAATAAAATTTATTTAATTAATCAAGCAAGAAATAAAAGTAGGAATGAATTAATTAAATAATTAAAATTATTTAATTAATAGAAGGTATAATTAAATAATTAAAAATTATTTAATTAGCAAAGACAAAAGGGGAAATAATAGAGAATTTAGAAATCGCAAACCTAGGACAATTTTTAGTGTCTACAGGAATCATTGATAGGCTTTGTTATGACAAAAATAATGTTGTTCTATGTTTCCAATTATATGATTTATAATTCTCCACCCTGGGATAAGGTATTGGTCATGTTATCTTATTGTTTCCTAGATCTTTCATAACAACTACATTCAAAATCAATTTTAAAATCCATTTTTTGTTTGAATGTATGTCAAGCTGAATTATAACATTTTATCATGCTTAAATATGATTTTACCATGAATATTAGCCAAATATTTAAGGAATTTCATATATTAAGTAGCTAAAGGAGAATTTATTTGTCAATTTACAATGTATATGATAATTGGCACAAGAGTATCTAAAGATACATTATAGGGATCACCCTCTCAAGTTTTGTAGAGCCCAAAGTGTAGAGGGAAAGCCTAGAAATATTTCACCTATTCATTGGCCAATCCAAAAACTTATTGAAGATTTAATTTGAAAATTCATAGATAACTAATGAGATAAATTTGTCTCATTAAAAATAACCAACTGGATATATCTATAATCTTCTCATCTTCACTCATCTTCAAACTTTGAAACTCACCTCTATATGTCTGAATCTTGGTGTGCTCCTCATTTTCATCACCTTCATACATCCTCTTTAACTTGTTTGAAACATCATGTGTAGTTTGATAGTGCATGTCTTTGACAAACACCAAAATTAACAACCCACAAATAATTGCATCCTTTTCCTTAGCATTTTCTTCATACGCCTTCTTTGTAGCCTTAGTACTTAGAGGTGTAGCAGGGATTGTGTATCCATTTACAACTAGCATCCACACATCAAACCTTAAAGATCCCAAATATTTCTTCATCATAATACTCCAGAAAGAATAATTTGATCCATCAAATCAAGGTGCCTCATTTGTAGATAAGCCTTCTTGACTAGCCATTTTGTGTCCACTCATCCAAGATCTACCCAAGCTGATTAAGCTTTTCCAAGGGAACCAAGGCTCTAATACGAATTGTTGGAACACAACAATCTATTGAGAGGGGTGGATGAATCATTAGGTCAATTAAAACTAATTCCTTTTATCCCTTTGTGGGGATTTACTAAACAAGCAGAGAAATAAACATGCACACACATAAAATCCCATAACACAAGATATACGTAGAAAAGCCAAGATGGGAAAAACTATAGTGAGAAATTATACTAGGATCTACTATCCTAATCTAGCCTCACAATGCAAATATTCTGTTACAATGTTTAAGGGAACCAACCCTAAGGAGACACCAATCCCTTGGTTTTAGGAGCACCCACTCTAAGGTTGAACTCACTCCCTAATCTAAGCACCTACCTAGATATCTGATGGCACCCACTAATCAAATTTACAATTCAAGATGTTAGAATTTTTTGTATTGAACAAAATTCAGTGATGCAACTCTCTTTGCAACTACTCACACTTTGTTACAATCTCTACAACACAAATCTCTACTATGCACTTCCCTTTTTTCTTCTTTACACCTCAAAATGCTAACTGCTAATGATGGTTTTATTTTTGTTTGGGTTTCACTCTAACTCATCATGTGCATTCTTTGTCCACTATTCAGCTCACCCTCTCTCTACTACATCAAATCAACCAACCTACACAAAATTTCTTGATTTTCTTATTTTGCATACCTTCACTGACCTGCAATAATTGCCTTGAGCAATCCAACACTGTCCAACACATCTTAAAGCTTCTATTAGGGTTTTATCACTATCTTCTTTAGGAAGCTATCTATTCATCAAGCAACATGCCATTAAATTCAATTTTTGGTTCTTTGTATTTTTTAAAAATGGAAACCTACAAAAATACTAACCCTAAAATACATTAAATTCATTCTCTTGATTATTTGATCTGATTCTTATCTCCATCATCTTGGAAATGTGTCCCATCGCTCTACAAATCACATTTTCAATCAACTACTCGCTAGGGTAGGTAGATTATTTAATTTCAACCTTTGTGTTGGCTGCTAGTAGAAAGCCACATTCATAGTCTTAGCCATTTGTGATATTCAAATATAAACTTGGACCATAAATCTATTTCTTCATGGCATGATCCATTGATTATCCCTTCATCACAATATCTTTAAAACACTACCTTTTGATGGACTTCTCATTAAACTAGAACCACTAATCTCCTTCACTTTGTACACATAGTCATACTCTTATTTAACGTATCATGGATTTTCCTAGGGCACCAACCTCCAAATTCAAAATGTGATGAGATATTGCAATCACCATCAGATCTTCAACTTTTAATCTTAGTCATCCATCACATCTTCATAACGTATCACTCCCTCATCAAGGGCATTAGTTTTTGTTTTTGCAATGTGAAGTACTTTAGTGATATCCATCTAATCTTTGTCTAATGATCTTAACAGTTAAAATTCCATTGCATTCACTTAGTACATCACTACTTCACTTGGTGTTGGTTTATTTACAACAACAATGTGAATAAACATGGCGATGCAATCATTTCTCACCACATTTCCTTTGGGACACTTTTCAACCTTATCACTCCATCATAGATATGTCTTAGGGATTCGCTAACTCCTTTCATCATACATTTCCAAATTGTATAGTGCACGAGGTTATCAAAGTATGATGTAAACATCCTTCACGATGTAATCTCCTAACACCACCTATCTTGGCTATCATCACATTCCACTAACTCCCATCATTCATCGTTGATCACTCAAATTCTTTAATTAGTGAACATATAAACTGCAATGTGAAGAACACATGTGATGCAATCATGACACTCCACCTATCTTTCAATCCACATGTAGCAAGAACACCATATTGCAGGGATGAGCTAGGGACCCACTAAGTCATCAATGAGATAATGCGCAGTTCCCACCTCTAGCCACTAATGTCTTCCATTACCTCTCATTTATCATTTCTTTCCTTGATGTTGTTTTATTCATGACAGCGACATGAATAAATGAGGCAATGTAATAATCCATTACCACCTGTCCATTGTTGATGTCACATTCCACTTCCATCACTCATCGTGTAGAGAATAACTCCTCGTGGCTTCACAAAATTGATGTGAAGCAAGGGCATAATATCCTACCATGTGTCACTGATAATGTCACCTTCCATTAGCCAAGCCAGTCACCATACTCATTTGATATTACATGTATCCTCAGCCCACTATATTGTAGGGCTAAAATCGAACCCACCAAACATGTTGCAGACTAGTAGGAACTGTTCTATTTAGTAAGGTTGATCACTATCATTAATTAACCTTGATTATATACAACTGATTGCAATGTGAAGGAGTAAGGTATTAGCCATTTGATCCTCCATGCCTTGATCTTCACTATTGACAACCCATCACATCCTTCTAATGCATCAGTAAAATTCTTCATTTTTCTTCACAACAATAATGTGAAGCAATGAAGAAATGACCATTATATCTTCCTTTTCTTGATCTTCACCATTGAACATCTTCATCGCATATTGCATAAACAACACTCCATGAATTACATCAAAATGTGATTCAAATAACACATGCAATAGCCATTGGATCTTCAACCATGAACATGCACTGTTTGATCTTTCATATAAACCCATCAGTCATTGTGGTTAGGACAAGGTTACTAAGAGTGCAAAAAATGATATGAGACTATTATGATAAAAAATTCATAGATGAATTGGTGGTACTAGGAAAGAGGCCCAGTCACATAGTGAACTCAATGACATAGGATATAACTTGAACAACCTACAACCACCAACTCCCAGTCAACTTAAAAACATAAAATTTATTCACCACCATGATTGCAACACTTAGTGTTTAATTGTAAAAATCCAATTCTAACTGAGAGCATAAATAATTCCTTTGTGAGAGAACCACTAGTCATCAAGATCTACAAATTAAATCTCTTAGAATCTCTCAAAAAACCCACATCAAATTTTTCCTTTTTTTTCACCTCTGACATCTAGAAGTGGCCTCTGCAATAACATGACAACATTTTAATGACAATATTGCAACATATTGAGCAAGTTTGCAACTTTTACAAAACATGCTCTTCTCTTAATCATGTTTCACCAACTCTTCTAGAATCTAATCCATTGAGATCCATTGCATCCTAGCCTTCACTAATCTTCCCTCTAACATTATTGATAATATTATGCCAACACTCTCAACCTATTTAATAATTTTCTAATGTGCCACAAATTTTCTTCTCTAGTCTTATTGAAAATTATAATATCATCCAAGTAAAGAATGACAAACTTAGACAAGAATTTATTTTGTGCCTTTTTCATCAATCTCATCAAAGTGCTCAGTGCATTGGTAAATCCAATGGACATTACTAACCACTCATATAATCCTTCATTCGTCTTAAATGTAGTCTTCCATTCATCTTCTTCTTTGATCCTACTCTGATAGTATCCACTCTTTAGGTCAATATTTGTGAAATACTTTTCTCCACTCAAAGAGTCCATAATGTCATCCATCCTTGGCAATGAAAATCTATACTTGATAGATATCCTATTGATTTCTCTTGAATCTATACACATTCTCCATTCTTCATCTTTCTTTGGTGCAAGTATAGAATGTACCGCACATGGGATTGAGCTTTCTTTGATCATTCCTTTTTCCAACAACTCTCATATCTTTCGATTTAATTTTGCATTCTCTGTTAGTGTCATCTTATGTGTTTCCTTGTTTGGAAAACTTTCTCTTGATATTAAATCTATTTGATGAATAATACTCCATATTAGAGGTAATCCATCTGGTACATTCTTTGATATGATATATTCATACTCAATCTATAATTCTTCTACCTCTTCATTCTTTGAGGTAGAAATCTCTACCTCCAGTTTACCACCCTTCTTTGAAATCAATACAAAACACATATTTTCATGCATCAATACATCTAGAAATTTCCTTCCATTCACTAGACATAGTCTCGCAATGCCACAAAATTCAATCTTCTCCTCTTCCTCTAAAGGTATCAACTTGATTCTCTTGTCATTTAAAGTCATATTTTAGGTATTTTTTCTTCCATCATGAATTTCATTCTTATCATATTGCCATGGTCTTCCTAACAATAAATGAAAAGCATCCATAGGCATAATATCCCACATTACTTCATCCTTATATGATCCTATATGGAATTTCATCAAAAATTTCTCATTCACCAAGATCTTATTCTCATCTTGAATCCATGTTATCCTATAGGGGTTTGGATGTTTCAATCTCTTCAAACTCAACTCGGTTACCATCTCTTATGAAATAAGATTATCAATGCTACCACTTTCAATGATAACTTTACATGTACCTTTTCCCTGGACTTACATATGGTTCTAAGCAAACTCTTCCTTTGTGGTGGTTCCTCAGTCACTTATTTATGCATCAAAGCTCTTCTCATCACCAATGAATTTCCTTTCTCAGGGTTCTCGACTAAATTAGGGGATTATACAAATTCCCCATCCACTAAGGCTGCACTTTTGGCATGTTTTTTTTCTTCTTCTGGTAATTCCTTGATGACATATAAATGTTCTACATCCTTCACCTCCACACTTGAAACAATGCTCTTAGACCTCTTTGTGGACACGAAAAAAGCATCCCTTTTTTCTTGTTTTATTTGGGAATATTTGACAAAAAATTGGACTTAATGAGGCCTTGATTTAGTGTTGTGAGGTGTTTTACACATCCACACTAGGTCTTGGACCCTTGCAAATTGAATGGAATACATTTGTCAATGTCTTGTAAACGTGTTGTAAAGTGTTGTAAAAGACTTTCACGCCTCTCTAGACTTAATGGACCTATCTTTCCCTAATTCAATATTTTAAAATGTATTTAATTTCATTATCACATCAATCTAGAAGGCTTGTAAATTGAATCTGACTCTAATCTAGTGTTGTAATGTGTCCTACACATTCACATTGGATATTGTGCCTTTCTAGGCTACGTGGACCTCATTTTAGTGTTGTAAAGTGTATTTAAGCACACTTTCACATTGAATTTTGTCTCCTAGGCCCTAATTAACCTTTACATCATCATTAATAGGCCTCTATGGCCCCATATTATGCATCCCAAGGCATAATTTGATCAAATACCTAATGAAATCAACATAAGAACTGAAATTCCTCATTCCCCAACATTCCAACTGTCAAAAGGGATCCTTTGGGACTAAGTCACCCATCTGGGTGAATGAGTCACTGCCAGGTGGGACTAAGTCACCCAACATGGCGATTTAGTCCAATTTGGCCTATTTTCAAGGTTTGAGTAGGAAATTTTGGAGTTTAAGTTTATTTTTCTTTCATGTTGGCCTTAGGGATCCAATTAACAAGAAAATAAGGTGAATTTCCTATAAATATAAGTCTCTAAACCCTAAATCATAACCAATTCATCCATTCTTAACTCATCACTCATTATTCTTTTCAAGCAAGCTAGGGTTTTAGCATTCTAAGTCATCAAAATAGCTTCCAAGGACATTCAAGGGAAGATTCTTCATGTTTTGTTGTAGAAATTCAAGATCAATCATCATGGGAAGGTATTGACTCCATTGTTTCATGCTTCATTACATTGTTTCTTCATTTTTGTTTAGTTACCTATAAAGGGGTTTGACCAAGGCAAACCCCCATGCCCTAACATCCGATATTTCTTCTCTTCTTGTGTGTTTATAGATTTAGGCATCTTTAAGGATTGGAAGTCCTTAAAGATCAAGTTTCAAAGTTGTTGAAGACATCTCCTTGTTGAGCAAGTTAAAATATCAATAAAAGTCATGTATGATCTAGTAGTGGACACTTTAGTAGTGGATCATTGGAATTTTTTTTATTAATAGGATATCATTAGTGAATGATGGACCAAAATTTCTTTTCTTATGTTAATAAATACCTACAATGCCAACAACATAGTATATTAATCCAAGTGACAACATAGGAACTTTCTACCCAAGCTTTGCATTGCCTATTTTTTTGTATGGTTTTAGGATATACTGATAAAATATATTTATATTTGTTCTAAAATTCATATTTTCATCATCACCACTACCAACTATTTCATGAGTTAGGTTGAAGATATTTAGTTGAGTTTCACTAAGGCTGAAGTAATTTGTAGATTTATCATAGATAACATAATTCAATTCTTTTTATTATAGGTTCTACTTTATTTTTTGATAATGGTTCATAATTTAAGAATAAATAAGTGAAGAAATTACTAAAGAGATTTAATATTTAAAATTATTTTTCTACACCTTACTATCCTCAGTCTAATGGTCAAATTGAGGCTTCTAATTAAACCTTTAGAAAAATTCTTCACAAAATGGTTAAGAAACATAGAAAATATTGGCATATTGAAATCTCATATACATTATGGGCATAGTGCATGAGTATTCATATGATACTAGCACTAGCCCTTACAATATTATGTATGGTACCAATGTGATTATGCCCTTAGAGATGGAAATTCATTCATTATGAGTTTCCCTCAAAGGATTTATTGATGAAAATACTTATGATGAATAATATCTTCACTAGATTGAAATTCTCAATGAACAACACCTAAATGATCTAAAAATTATTCAAGTTTATCAAAAACCTCTTTCTTGTAACTACAACCAATGTATTCTTTCTCATTCTTTTAGATAAGGTGATTTATTTATCTATGAAAATCAATGTAATGTACATGCATCCACTAGTACTAAAGGAAAATTTATCCCTAACTAGTTGGGTCCTTACATCGTCATCTCTATTTATGGTTTTTGGGATTATGGTATTTCTACGAAGGATGGTAACCCACTTAAAGAAAATATAACTGAGATGCATCCTCATTATTTTTATTCTTAATTTATTTATGTGACACTATTATTTTTAAGATTGATATTGTTTATCTAATATCATTCATTCATCAACACAAATCATTTTTATTATGATATTCTTGTATATTTTATATTATTTATGAATATAAGATCCACATCTATAGTACATAATGCATTAGATTTTTTAAATGTGTAAAATATTTGTAATTCTTTAAATTCTTGTTATTTCTATTCTTGACACATTATGGTTTGTTGAAATATATTATTACTTTTCATTCTTTTTAAGAATTAATTGATAATATTTATTGATTATAGCTTTAATTTATTAAATATTTTAATTAATTATTTATCTCAAATAGCCATAACTTTCTTTCTCATTTTCTATGATAATAATGTTGCAACAAGAGCATCCATCTTGGTTTCTTTGAGATTAGTACTAATATCAAGGATTAAATTATTTGATGAATTGGGAGAAGAACAAAATAACATAATACACTTATCCTCTTCATAAATTAAATGTATTTAAATGATCATGTATTCAATCACTCTCCTTCACTTTAAGAGATTTTTTTTATGAAACTTATTTACTAGACTCTTGGCTTTGTAGATATTGTTGGGAAAATGTGTCTCATCCTTGCAATTATATATGATTTATTGTTGATAGGATATATATATATATATATATATACCATAGTTACACTAATAGGTGTATACAATGGTAGCAAGGAGCAAAGTGTTAGTGTGTTAACTTTTTCAGGAAACTCCTAAAATGACCGACATACATTAAATAATGATATATTGTAAATCTAGACCATTCATTGTTAGGTTTTAGATCTATTGGTAGATTTTTTTTGGCCTATCTTTCCCTAGAATATAACCCTACTTTATGAGGGAATTGTATTACAATTGTGGTAGAGATGGGGATGTATTCTAAGAGTCTGATAGTGGTCATATTATCTATTGATCTCTAAATGGTGATACTCCTATGAGAAGCTTACTTTGCAAGTATATTGTAATCTTTGTGATTTATTGAATAATATATTGTGCACATTTTGGAGTGTGGGATTTTTCTCCTAAAAGGGTTTTCCCCATGTAAATCATTATGTCATGGTATGCATGATATTTATATTTATTTCTATTTAAGTTTAGGAACTATTAAAGATCTATAATGCTTTGCATTATTCTCCTCTCAAGATTAGTGTAAGAAGTTGTTTTGATAATTTAGCTTCCTTAAGAGTGGCATCAGAGTTTGATCACCTTTGGTTTTAGTTGTGGGTTGTTGGGTTTTTTGAACTAATCCAGATTTGAGTGGGAGCTTGTGTAGAAGATACTTTGTGATATTTTTGCTTGAATTTTTAGATGGAAAGTTCATCACAAAGAATAGAGGTAGAGAAATTTTCTAGAAATAATTTTGAGATGTGGAAGCTAAAGATGGAGGATTTGTTGATAGATAAATATTCATGGGATGTTGTTGATGAGAATGTTTCAAGGCCCAAAGATCCTACTCAGGTTGCTCAATATGTAACGCTCGAAAAACATTCTCATTCCAAAATAAATAATTTCCATGAATAATGCACATCACACAACATTTATTTCCAAGCATGCTCAAAGGCAAGTTCATTAAAGATACTCAGTACATATAAAATTACTACATTATAATTTCAAAAGAACTTCATACATTAATGAGTTACTAGGTATATCAACACAAGGTCATGCCTTTAGCAAATCTAGCCTTAAAGGCTTACACATGAATCATCATCATCATCTTAGAAAAACATGTAAATTCAAATAATGTAAAGCAAATTAAGGAAGTAACAAGTGCACAAATGCATCCACAAAGAAATCATCACACAAAGATTTTCATGAGTGGAAAACCCTCGTGGGGGTGAAAAACCACTTGTAAAATTGCCTTACTGGCTTAATGAAATGCCTTGCTGGCCACACAATCTCAGTGGTTAGAAGATGCCTCACTAGCAATGAGACAAGATGCCTCTCAGGCCATGATCATACCATCTCCTTGACATGACCATCTACAATTTCTATACACATTTCTGAATACTAAAACAAACAACTACAAAAGATCACACAATCCATTTGTATTACAGTTATCTTCTAACCACTTTCTCATTACATACCTATTATTCATAAGAACTAGAATCTTATCATAAAAATGGGCCTCTATCCTGCACGTAGTTACAAGATACTTTTTAAGTTTTATCAATGCTTCATCCTTGCATATTGGATTATGGTAATGTCAACACTTTCATGAATCACTTCCAGGTATTGCAAAGGAGACAATTCTATCTTCAACAAAGTAATCCTAGCACTGCTAGTATGCACACATGCCAATACAATTATAACTAGATGGTTTGCTTGTAAAGTCATAGAGTTCAACAATAACAGGATAAAATTAACAAAGAGTTAAGAGATATGGCTATACTTAGAAATAAAAGATAACCTACCAAAATTATTGTGTCGTCCTATCTCAAGTCCACACATATTAATCCTATTAACTATCCAATAGGATTTGAGACAATTATATTATTAACAACTAAACACTTATTCATACTCTTTCCTTTAATAATAATCAGATTGCTAACCAATTTGAAAACAAAGTTTAGTTAAGTTAATATCTTGAAGTCACTTAAATTATACTATCAAAGTTTTACCAACATACATTCTAATATACATAAATGTCTCGAATTACCTTCGTATTATTATGGAGAGTAAATTCTTGTCAAACCCTGTATGCAACGATATTATGAAAACCAACACAACTTCATCTACTAATTTGCAAACTAAAACTGTACATAATAGGACAGAACAAGCACAAGGATGTTTTCCCTTCATTTCTATATTGAATTATATATATATGTATTCTTATCGATACTTTCATCTTTTATTAACTGTTTAAATGATTGCACATAATTTTACATTTATAGAATGTTTTAGGGATAACTTACTTAACTTGCTAGATCACCTTCTATTCTCCTCATATTTGTATGAATGTTACAGTTAGTTCAATGACAAGGGTGAATTGAATACATAACCCAGCTACAATCCACACAGGTTAGAATCCGCTACACAACTTTCAGATTATATGGAAAACTAAATCAGTAACTTACTCAAGTTGCACCTATTAGTTATGTCAAAGGAATATAGTGTAATTACCCCGGGAGACTGCATACTCTATGTGGAGTTATCATTTATATAGGCTTTTCATTTGAAGTTAAATTCCAAAGAACCGAAGAAATGTATAATTACATACTTGCAATATTAAAAGACAATTACAATTTATGGAAAAATAGATAAAGTAAACATAACTTGTCAAACTAGCACAACCGCGATGCATTTGACTCAACTTACCATGTCTGGTGTGTGCTGCCTCTAAGGCCACATTCATCATTGCTCGGAATGACTTATCTCTGAGTTACATCGTACCACCTACCTCTCATTGAACATCGCCAACTAACGAAGGAAAGCGTTGGTAATTTTCCCATAGTTGAGTGGAGCAGATATTTAAGAGTGGCAATGGAATGGAGGATTAGGATTCATATTACAGACACCATACCCAATATAGTTACAGTCACATGTATTCTATTAAATTCCTACAATATAATTTATATGAATCACTATATATGATAAACACACACATATATATATATATATATATATATATATATATATATATATATATATATATATATATGCACATTAAAGACGCAAGGTATGCTCCACTAACCTCTAAAATGTAAGAGTATAACTAACGATCCTTAACTCACAAAGCAGCGGGATAGAGATTAATAAGGTTTTGAGTTTTATAAGACTATTCAGCAGCTGAAAGAAATGCTTAAGTAGTTTGATTCTATTTTTGTAAAAGAAACACTTTATGATCCACTATGAGTATCCTACTCTTTTCTTATGCTTTGATTAAAATCCTTTCTATCCTATGACCGAATCAATTTTGGCATGGTCAAGAGAATTGCTCAGGTTTGATTTTTGAGTCAGGAACAACAGCGACCATTTTGGCAAAACCTTTGCATTCTACTTCAGTATAGTGACTATGGAAAAACCCAATGATAGGTAGAGTGGTTTCTATGGCTTTTGTTCTTGCAGGGGCGGCTATGATACAAGAAAGTACAATCTCAAGCTAAAACTAAGCAATAACTCACAAACACAAAAGAATGTTAGCAGCGATAATCAGAATAAAACGCAGAGATGCAAAACAAATAAGTCATTATCAATAATAGAATTTGAGGGGATTTCTTATTATCGATTATCCATTCGAACAATTGCTTAGGAGGGAATCGACTTCAGGCCTTCAAGAGTAACAAGAATGTCCTCCAAGAATAGGTCATCCCCGACAAGAGATACAAAAATGACTAACATAAGTTTTCTAGATTCACCCGGCGAGGAGAGTAACAAAGGCATGTATTTTTAAGGCACGACCATATTACACAAACTCCCAAGAAGATCTTTAATAGAATTAACTCATACCAGAATAAAAAGAAACTTTACCTTCACCGTGATCTTTTGAATTATACGATGAAAGAAAGATACTTTTGTCATGGTTGAAGGAGCTAAAAGGGGTAAATATCCACGTACCTGCCCAAATTGCCCAGAATTGGCCCTGCACCAGCTGCTCTAGCTTCCCTACCATCTTTAGTAATGTCACATGCTATTGATCTAGCACCCACCATGAGAACACTACCAACAAGCTTCCTTGATGTTCGACTTGCCATAAATGATTCATCAGAAACAACCAACCAATCTTTTCTCCCTGCTAAGCGGCTACCATCAGCTATCTTCAGTGCCTCTCCATAACTTCCCCCGGATGAATGAGGAGTGGAGACAATCGTCTTCCCCTCCTTACTTAATTTTCGCTACTTTTTGCACGACTTCCTCCCCCCCCCCCCCATACCGTTTCATAAGGATTTTGTAAATTAAACAAAAAAAAATGTTGTAAAATAACTACCTTCCTTCTTTTCTATTTTTGTTTTCTTTTTTTTGTTTTTTTTAAAGTTGACATTATCTCAATAAAAGCGATTATATATATATATATATTTGACATGAATTGATATTACCATAAAATAATGAAACAAATATTCATTTATTTTATTCATGGGAAATCAATTTCTTTCACAAGGAATTCACTAGAAGAAATTACATATATATATACATAATTTTTAATTTTCTAAGTCTATTTTATTCTAATTAAAGGATAATTAAATCTTTAAATAACAAAATATTGCATTTGCTACTACCAAATCATATGAAGAAACTTCTATTAAGAACAATAAATCAATTTATCATCATAAGATTATTCATGAAATGATAAAGTGCAATGAAATGCAACTATCTGATTTCCAAGTGTATGTGCAAAGTCTTTCACCACAGTTGCTTACCGACTACTAAACACCCCCTCCTCGTTGACATCCTCTCTCTGCTGAGAGTAAATTCCATGTTAGGCACATGATTCAAGGTTTGATCAATGATCATTAAAAAAAATATAGTAATATTAATTTGAAAATTAATTATTGAAAATAAGGGTTATGACACAATATGATGTTATGGTCTGTGAAATAAAGGGTCTAATCAAATTATACTTGGCATTCTCTATTTTAATTAATGTCCATGAGGAGACCTTTGCACATAAAATATGGAAGAAGCTTGGTGAGATGTATTAGGCCAAATATTTAGTGAAAAATATTTTCTTGAGGAAAAATTTATGTTCCTTGAGAATGGAAGAGGGTGGATGAATCAATGACCACCTAGAAGCTTTCAATATGTTGGTGGCTCAATTGGCATCAATTGGTGTAAAAATGGATGAGGAGGAGAATTGTTAGATCTCGCTATGTTCTTTGCCTAATTCATGGGATTCTCTTGTTATGGCTATTGGGAGTACTTCTATTATATTAAAGACTGAAGATGTGGTGGGTTCTTTTCTTTCTAAAAAAATGAGGAGGAACATATCCATCACTGCCAAGCAAGCCCTAAATGTTCATGGAAGACCTAAGGAAAAAAGTGAGAAGAATGAGAAGAATGACAAACCCAAGTCCAGGGGAGATCTAAATCTCCTTGAAAGTACAAAGTTATTTGTTGGAACTAAAATAAGCCTGGGCATGTTCGTAAGGAATGCAAAGAAGAAAAGAGGAGGAAAAAGAAGAAATTTGATTCTAATTCTAAGTTCTAGAAGGAAGATGGCGATAGATTCATTGCAACTTTGGAAACTCATGCAAGTAATGATGCATGGTTAATTCACTTAGGTGTAGCTTTACATATGACCTTTAATAGAGATTGTATTTTTGAATATGAAAAATTTGATGGAGGTAAGGTGTACTTGGGTGATGATTCTCATTTAAACATTGTTGGCCATGGTAAAGTTAAAATCAAATTTCTTGATGGTAGAATAAAAAGCATTAATGGTGTGTTGCATATCTCTAGATTAGCACAAAAAATGTTATATGTGAGAAAATTAATAGATGTGAGTGTGCAAGTAGTATTTTGTGATGCAGGATGCAAGATGGTCATCGATGCTATGGTGATTGCTAGAGGTGTCAAATATGTCACATTGTATAAGTTGTATGCATGCATTGTTGAGTGCAATATTAGTACTTCTATGAAAAGAAAGTCTATGGAAGAAGTGAGGGTTTCACCTTCAATAGATGGTCATGGCTTTTGGGTACCCAAAGGTGCTCTTTCTTTTGAGTCAAAGTTACCTATAGAGAAAACTATGTTATGGCACCAAAGACTTGGCCACATTGGAGAAAAGGGTCTAAGGACCTTGAAAAAAAAAAATTGTTGAAATTTTGTCTGATTGTAATCTTGAATTTTATTTTTGTGAGAATTACATTTATGGAAAAAAAACCACATTCAGTTTTACTCGAGTTCTCATAAATCTTGTGGTGTATTGGATCTTATTCATTATGATGTGTTTGGTGTTATATGCATTCCTTTGATTGGTAAATACACATATTATGTTTCATTTATTGATGATTATAGTAGGACATGGGTATATTTTCTAAAGAGTAAATTTGAAGTTTTAGCCAATTTAAAGAATTTAAAGCAATGGTTGAGTTGTAGACTGGAAATAAAATAAAATATTTGAGGACTGATAATGGTAGTGAATTTTTCTCTAATGATTTGATAAATTCTGTAAATATTGTGGTATTCATAGATAGAAGACAACTTCATATTCTCCACAAAAAAGTGGAATTTCTTAAAGAATGAATAGGACATTGATGGAGAAGGCTATGAGTATGTTGAGTGGTGTTGATCTAGAACAAAGGTTTTGGGTTGAAGTTGTTTCCACTACATGTTACCTGATTAATAGGTCTCCTACATTAGCTCTTGTTGATAAGATGCCTATAGAGGCATGGTCAGGTTGCAAACCTTCATTAAGACATCTTAGAGTTTCTGGTTGTGAGGCATATGCACATGTTCTAAAGAAGAAGTGAACAAAGTTGGAGAAGAAGGCTGTAAAATTCATCTTCATCAGATATAGTTATGTTGTGAAAGGATAGATTTAGAATCCTATTGCACAGAAGGTAATACATATTAGAAGTGTTATTTTTAGGGAAATTAAGCCTTCTTCTGTTACTTTATAGCCAAAAAAAAGTAAACAAGAAGATGTGATTCAATTTCCTTCTACACCTAAGAAAGTAGAATTGAGGCCCATAGATAGACAAGATGTTGAGGAGAGATCATATAGCTCTGTATATTCAAAAGAGAAGGAAGAACCTCCAAATCAACTTTTTTGTAGGTCCACAAGACATAGAAAACCTCCTGAAAGGTATTCACCTAATGATTCGAATGTATTTTTGCTTTGAATACTAAAATGGATGAACCTAGATTTGTAGAAGATGAACTAGGTATGAATGATGCATAATCTTGGAAAATTGATATGGATGGAGAAATGGCACCTTTGAAAAAGAATGATACATGGGATCTTGTACCATTTCCTAAAGGAAAAAATCCTATTGGTTGCAAATGTGTGTTCAAGAAAAAGATTGGTTCATATGGAGGTATTGAGAAGTACAAGGCAAGATTTGTTGTGAAGGGTTACTCTAAATTTGAGGGTGTTGATTATGGTGAGATATTCTCTCCTGTTGCAAAAATGATATTTGTTATTTTTTGCTTTCTATTACTCCTGCTTATGATTTAGAGGTTGCACAAACGGATGTGAAAAATGCTTTCCTTCATGGTGATTTGGAGGATGATATTTATATGACACGACCAAATAAATACATGGTGAAAGGTAAAAGTAAGTTGGTTTGCAAATTGAAGATATTTTTGTATGGCCTACATAGAGTCCTAGGATGTGGTACCAAAAATTTGATACATATGTGTTGAGTTTGGGATTTGAGCATTCTAAATTAGATCATTATGTTTATTATAAAATTGATGGTGATTGTATCTAAGGGTAAATTTTAGGTTAGATTATCAAATGAATAAAGCATATAAACCCAAAGAAAACTATCAAGCACAATGGAAACTAAATAAAATGATTATACCTATCATCAAAGCTTCTTTGATTTACCTTCATAGCACCTTCTAACTTGTTGATTGTTGTGTTGCCCTTAGATCAAATGTACGAGCAATGACTATGACGAAGTCCTAAAGAAGCTTAGAAGGATTTTAAGCATATGTCTATGCCTATGAGAAAATGCCTAAAATGCCTATGCCAAGAAATGTCTAAAACTTGATGAAATCATAATACAAAAATAAAATGCTGCAATATCTGAGAATGAGCGTAAGTCTGACTAGTCAAAAATGTGAGTAAAATTGGCATTTTATAGAAAATGCAATTTTGGACGGACGGACAAGATCAACTTTTGAGAGAAACCTAAAATCAGAGGACAAGATTTAATGTGATAATCCCTAATCAGGGTTAGGGAAAAATCATTAAATGAGTGGTTGAGATGTCATCTGAGAAAATCTTATCGGCGGTGGAGAATAGATGAGATAATTAATTAGAAAAATAAAGATTTTTGAAAATCAAGAAGATAAAGACTGCCTGATTTGTGAGATTCAAAAAATCAAGACGATAAGAGTTGAACTGAAGATCAAATTTGGAAAATCAAGAATCTGCTCGATTGCTTGATTTTTGGAAGAAAGTTACCATTTTGAATTAAATTAATTCAAAATATGGATTTTGTGTGATAATAAATAATCGATTTTCAGATTATTTACTAAAATGAATTGATAGTATGGAATGTAAGATCATTTTAAATAATTTCATTTATTTAAAATGAGGGAAATGATATTTTTGACAATTAAATAATTAAAGATAATTATTTAATTTAGAAGATATGATTAATGATTAAATAAATTAATAAACTCATTTAATCATGAGAATTAGTGACATATTAAATAAATAAATAAAATTCATTTATTTAATAATCAGGAAGAAATAAATGAAGAAAGGTAACTAAATAAATTAATAAATATATTTAATTAGGGGAAGACTTAGACAATTAATGATGTATTTAATAAATAAATAAAATTTATTTATTTAATAATCATGGAGAATACAATAGTCATGAATTAATTAAACAATTATAAATTATTTAATTAATAGTCAAATGTGGACCAAGGACAATTAAATGTCAAAATTATGCTAGGACGAAAGTGGTAAAAATAGAACTTGCAGGCCTAGGTCATTTTTAAGTGTCTACATTTTGCCTCTCTTTGCCATAATGTAGCATGTAGCGTTGTGACAAAGAAGATAAGTCAAAGCCATGCCCCAGTGAAGCTACAGAGTATCAATGCCCCCTCGGGAAATTTTTCAAATTTTGGGCCGACGGTAGAAATTTTTTGGAAAGGGTCCTGATAAGTCAATTTGATGAGTAGAAAGACAGTGGCATAGACAGTTTCAGATTCTGACATGTTTAAGGCAGCCAATGGGGTGGTCAAAGTTGGTCAAAGGAGACTCCATTAATAACCTAGTTGACAAATGCCATTTTGACTTTATAAATAGGTTGACAAAGGGGTAAAAGTCAATTCATTTTCACTATTTACTTTGGCAAGTTTTAGAGCTCAGAACGAAGAGGACTTCTATGAGGATGGTGATTCCAGTGATTGAGCATTGTGGTGAGATCATGTGGACCTACAGGCGGCTAGAGGGCTCAGAGCTAGCAATATGTACCCCTAACCCACTTTGTCATTTTTTTGTTTTGCATGTCAAAATTAGGGTTTTACGGTGAACTAATGCATTGCGATGCATATGCATAAGTGTAAGCTGCATTTGACTCCACGTTCAACTCATTTGATGCATCACAATGCAAGTGTAAGGATATTTTAGGGGAGGCTGAGGATGTGTAACACATTTTCCAAAAAGTATGATGCATTCATCATATCGAGCCACAATCGATAGTTAGAATGCCACATGTGTCATTTTGTGGCTCATTCACCTGTTTGAGCGACACATTTGAATGAAATGACACATATGTCATATATCGTGATGCAAGTGCTTTGATGCAACACAATTGAGCGATAGAATGACGCATTTGAAGTATAGAATGACACAACTATTGTTTCGTGACACAAGTGCAGTCAACGTGACACATTTGACTTTGACTTTGACTAGGGCTAATTCTGATGCTTTTCAAATTTAAAATGCTTTTTGATGATAATGACAAGTGCCTAGAAGGTACTGACACATTGTTTGGCTTTGTACAAAGGTAGCTAGTTGCCATACATACGCGAGAGAGTAGACCATCAAATTTTCAGTTTGGTGATCAATTGTCTCCATGAGAGCGACGATGGTTGATGTGGCTAGGTCTATTTTATGCTAACTATATGCTTTCTATTCAAAACAATAGGGGACTATTGACTACGTTATGTGAGCAATGGCATTTAGAGACATGCTCCTTCCACTTGCCGATGGGAGAGCCGACAGTTACACTTGAGGATGTTTACTGTATTCTACGTCTGCTAATCTGAGGAGAGCAGATCATTTCTGACCCTCGCCATGGCCATCAAACTTTCACAGTGTACTACTAGGATGAGGGAGCAGGACCCAGCATTCAGGGCTATGAGATCCCCTAGGAGTTTATGGCAGAGCATTATGCTTAGTTTGATGCATTCTTGGTGACACTAATTGGCAGGATACTGAATCTTGACCGTCATGGGCATGGGTTTCCCATTGGTTGGGGAGATGTGATAGTGGGGATGAGGTGAGATAGGACAACATATTCCTGGGGCCCTATTTGTTAGGTACACTCTACCATCAGCTTCATGAGGTGGTGCATAGGAGGGAAAAGAGAATTTCATGTGGCACCACACTTCTGATGATCTAGGCTTGGGAGCATATAGAAATATTCCAACCTCCCATTCAAAGACTATAGTTAGCAATGGACATACCCTATTCCGATTACTATGCCAGTGCCTTGCAACATACACAGATGGGAGAGACAGTTTGGTGGCGCCATCGGATTGATACCATGGTGTCATTCATCTGGAGACCGTATAAAGACTGCCAGTAGTGGGATGATGAGGTTGACCATCTCAGCCTTTATAGACAATATCATTACCTGATTGGGAGGATAGTGCAAAGCCAGTTGATTATAAAGATGTATCTATCATAGCGTGTCCTCAGATAGTTTGGAGAGCAACAGGGTGTACTTGCAGGCATAGTCAAGTATACTCTATCTTCCAGAGAGTCAGCTTGTGGGCCAGCGATTCCTGTAGCCTTTGCTGAGCAGTAGATTGATGGGCTAACAACCCAGTAGTGGGGATGGAGAGGTGGGATTGTAGATCCCAGGACCACAGCTGATTATGACTTATGGTGGCAAGAACATAGACCAGTGCCATTGATAGATCCAAATGGACTAGTACCTATGGATAGGAGGTTAGTTATACCTCATGTACTGAGAGTCAAGCAAGGGGGAAGAGATAGTGATAAAGGTAGAGGCCAGGGAAGGGATGGAGGTAGGCATGGAGGTAGGGGAGGGATGAAGGCCAGGGTGGAGGGCGAGATGGGGGCAGGGATGAAGTTCAGGGTGGAGATGATGGAGATGATATGTATGATGGAGGAGACAGCTAAAGACAAAGGAGAGATGGCATGAGGCAGGGTAGGAGGGTGCGATCACGTGTGGCTAGAGTGGCACTAGATGCTATCCTAGAGGTAGCCAAGGAGGGGGAGAGAGAG
Organism: Sequoia sempervirens; assembly: GCA_007258455.2. Taxonomy (NCBI): domain Eukaryota; kingdom Viridiplantae; phylum Streptophyta; class Pinopsida; order Cupressales; family Cupressaceae; genus Sequoia; species Sequoia sempervirens. The sequence continues at coordinate 27,953,072 of VDFB02252616.1, forward strand.
GAGGAGGAGAAGCTAAGGCAAGAGTAGGAGGAGGAGAGATAGGAGGAGCCTGTGGCCAAGGAGGAGGTTTGAAAGGAGGAGGATGTGGCTGAGGAGGATGTGGATGTGCCTCAGGATGAGGGAGTCGGTGGAGAGGATGTTGTAGAAGATGATTATGATGATGATGATGTCATGGATGAGGCCGAGAGACTCCTGAGATAGAGGATGGTGGAGGGAGAGGAGGAGATACCGTCTTCCTCGACATTCCCCTAGGACTCCATGATAGACCAAAGGGTGGAGGATCTTTAGAGGATAGATGAGAGTGTGGCCAAGGTCAGGGAACTACGGGCAGAGCTAGAGGTGGCTCAAGTAGAACGAAATCAGGTAGTGATCCGCCAGCAGGAGTTGACACAATGGTGTGTGGATTTTGTAGCTCTATGTTTAGGACCTTCTTGGGATATGGCTCGCGAGCTTGCTAGGGTGAGCACTTGGTTTGGGTAGTATAGAACCCTATATGAGCAGGCAGTGCCTCTCGAGTGATGAGATCCTACACTATCACACTCACAGACGAGGATAGGTAGCTATCACAAATTAGGGAGTGGGAGCAACAACAAGAGTCATACTAGTACAAGAGAGTCTACCTCTTTAGGGTACACATCAGAGCACAGGTCCCACCATTCTCACAAGCATGCCTCGAGTCATCATTCGAGCCATAGTCATGGGTTTACTAGTTCAACAGAGGTTAGCACAAAGGCATCCACCAGTGATAGATCCATAAACATCACAGAGTCAGGTCGTAGTGTCATCACAGGTGCCTATTACCGTGGAGATGATGTCATCAGTGTCAGTTCCATTAGGTTCACAGATAGAGGCCATTACCATTCCACCTATGATCTGAATGCCAATCACAGATCCTTAGCTGCCACACTCTTTGCCATGAGGGGATGATGAGAGCCTTTCCTAGGGGCATGTTTGCTACATTTTCTTCTATGTTATGACACATTATGTATAGACCACTAAGCCTATGAGCTCCATTTTTGGGATATCTGTTGACTCTATCCTATGAAATTGTATACTTTTGTGAGATGATGCTGTATGATGATGTAGTTTTGATGTGGGTCACATGTGTGTTATGCGATGCTATTTGATTTAAGCATTATAATATATGTGATGTGATGCTTTATGTATGATGTTGATTTATGATGTATGATGGTACTATTTATATGTCTTGTCATGTATGCCCTATGATGCTTACTTATGATATGATGTCATGATGATGCAATGCTTATTTATTTGAATGGATGCCATGTTTATGATTATGTTAATGCAATATGCAATGAAATGTATATAATTTAATGCTATGGATTATGTATGTATGGACCTAATGCAATGTTTATATGATCATGTATGCACTTATTTTTTTGTATGTCATAGGATATCATCGTGAGATGGATGAGAAAAGATGACCAGACTGAAGGAGATGCATGTTAGTTCCTAGACCAAATTTTTCAAAACTTTACCATAGGACTTTAATATTTATTACTCTTAATCATCATTGGGAAGACTATTGTAATGGAGAACAAACACTATGATATGACATAGATCAAGGTGTACAAGGTTGTACCTCATATAAGACAAATAGTCACAGACAAGAATGATCATGACTCATACGAAGAGTGTGATTTCCCTAGTATTTTTTTCATAAGCAACCACAAGCAAAAAAGACAAGGACAATTCATGAAACGTCGTTGCTTCTCTAAATCCTATTTCTAGGACATCCTTGAGAAACTAGCACCATGATTTCAAAAATACAAAATAGAGCCATTATCATGATACGTCATTTTTTTTCTAAATCCCAAAATCAGGACCTCGCTGAGAAACTAGTAATCATGCATGTCAAAAGTCAAGACAAACGTCATGATATGTCGTTACTTCTCTAAATCCTGTTGTTGGAATCTCATTAAAAACCTAGTAACATGATAAAAATCCAAAAGACAAGAGCCAAGTGTTTTCCAAGTGTGTCTAGACACCCATTGTTCTAATGTCAAGATGTTAGGTTTGATGATGTTAATATGCCAAGGTGTCAATGTTTTGATGATGCCAAGATGATGAATGTTGAAGATTGCCAGATTCAGGAAGGACACATCTTGAATAATGTTGATGCCGAGAGGATTGATACCTAAATGTCAAAAGGGATCCCTCGAAATGCTAGGTGACAGTGACGATGACAATGCCTAGGAAGGACACATTCTAAGGAATAAATGACAAAGTTTGTTCTTTAGAAGAACACATCTGAAGAATACTGATGTCAATAGGAGTGATACTTAGATGTGAAGAGGATCCCTCAAAATGTCAAATGACAGTGACAATGCCTAGGAAGGAGACATCTAAAAGCTAACCAAGAGTTGACAGTTTGATAGGTTATGAGAATTTGACTTGTGTTGACCATATGTCGATTTCCTTTGACATGCTAATGTGATTGTCATGTTTGAATAAATGATCGCCATAATTTGTTTTAGGAGTTTCTCCATTTAGAATATTATTTGTCTTGACTTGAATACTGTTGGCATGTATGTCAGTGTAATGCCATGAACCCTAATGGACTGACCTAGTGCGGCCTCGGGGGCTCATCGTCAGATGGCCTTGCCTATGTCATGTACTCAGAGACCTCATAGTTTGACATGACCAATGAATTTGTCTTGATGACCAAAGATTGCACCATGATTTTATTTTGACAAACCTAAAAGGACTAACCTAATGTCTTGGGGACTCAAATATGAGTCCTGCCTACGTAGCAAATGCGTAGAGACAACGTAGTTGAGATGAATGATGAAGATTTATTGATTGACATGATAGACTTGACAAGGGATGACTTTGTGTTTGCGTTGTCTAGACATTGTGACCTTTTTGGGGTTTCTTTAGGACATTTTACAATGTTTTTGGTCTTTTTTTAGGAATTTTTTTGATGTTTTTGTCTTTATTTAGGACTTTTTGTGATGTTTTTGGTCTTTTTTTAGGACTTTTTGCGATGTCTTTTGTCTTCTTTTTTTCACGACATTTTCTGATTTTTTTCTTTTTCCAGGACATTTTCTAATGTTTTTGTCTTTTTTCAGGACGTTATACAATTTTCATGCTATGTACGATATTGACTACCGTCACATGATCAAAATTTTCCCCTAGTTAGGTCCAAGACTTAGCCAATTTTAAATGATGTGAAAGGGATGTTCCTGTAGTACCAAATGGATAGTATAGAGGACTTGATGTCAACCATTTATCAACCATGAGAGGAAGGGTATGATTTCATGGTGACTGTCATGATAGAGACGAGAAATGTGTTCCAACCTAGGCCTAGGCAGATGAAGTAACAGTAGATGGCCAAGAAATGATTGACTACGCATGGTGCTTGTTGGACACATTTTCACCATGGTACTTATCCAAAGCACCTGTTTACCAAGTTTTCACTGTTGGATGAATTATTTTTCTTTACTATTTTTGTCATTTTTCTTATTTTTTTGGTGCCACCAAGACGCCTGTTTGCTAGATTTTCATCAGAGCAATAATTTTTTTACCATTTTTCTTTTTTTTTTGTATTTTAAGGTTTTCAGCTTGATCTTCTGATGCTATGCATAGAAATTTTAGAGATATAGACTATTGATAGGCTCTATCAATTGTTCACCATCTGAAGTAGCTAGTTGATATGCTCCATAACCAAAAAAAGATACAATGACATAAGGACCCAACCAGTTTGGTTCAAACTTGCCTGAATTTTCTCTGTCGACCTGGTTCTTAGGGTTCTACATGAGGACTAAGTCACCAATGATGAACTTCTTGACCATGACTCTCTTGTTGTAACTGTGACAGAGACAATTTTGATATGCTTGTAGATGGTTTAGGGAAAATTTCCTTCTTTCCTCTAACATCTCCAGCTTGTGTAGGTGCGAATGTCTATACTCCTCATCATCAATCAGACCCTTCAGCAAGACTTGTAAAGAAGGAATTTCAACCTCAATGGGCAAGATGGCCTCAGCTCCAAAGACCAGGGCAAATGGAGTGGCTCTTGTGGGTGTACCAATGCTAGTGTGGTAAGCCCATAGAGTAGGGTTGAGTTGAATAGGCCAGTTATGGTCAACGTCATTGATAGTATTTTTCAAGATTTTGATAATGGTTTTATTTGATGCCTCATCTTGACCATTTCCTTGTCGGTAATATGGAGAGGAAAAATGTTGTTGGATGTGAAATCGCTCACATAACTCATGAACGTCTTAGTTTTTAAACGGACGTCCATTGTCAGTGATGATGGATTGTGGAAGGCCATACCAGAAAATGATGCAGTTAAGAATGAATTCGAATTTTTTTTACTAGTTATGTATGTTAGAGGGATGGCTTCGATCCACTTCGTAAATACTCTATGGTGGTGATAATGAATTTATGGCCATTAGATGAGGTAGGATGGATCTTACCCACGAGGTTGAGTCCCCATTGAGTGAAGGGCCAAGGAGAGGTGATCGGCCAAAGTTCCTATGCTGGAGCGTGGATCAAATCACTGTGAATCTGGCATTGGTGACAAGTCCTAACATATTCTAGTGCATATTTTTCAATGGTTGGCCAATAGTACCCAAGTCTCATTATCTTCTTGGCCAGAGTAGGGCCACTCGAATGAGACCCACATATACCCTCATGTACTTCACTTAAGGTTGTACGTGCTTCATTGGTCTCGAGACATCTAAGGAGGGTGTCGTCAAATATACGACAGTAAAGGGTGTCGCTGATGATGGCATATATTGCAGCTTTTCAGATAAAAGACTTCCTCTAGTTATTAGACAGATTAGGAGGGAGGGTTTGAGACTTAAGGTAGTCATGGATGTCTTGGTACTAGGGAGAATTGGGACCAACAAGTTCATAGACCATCTCCGACTCTGGAATGTCATAGGCAGGAACCAACAATTGTTATATTAGGAATTCCAGCTGAGGCATATTTCTTGGAATGTCGAGGAGAGAGCCTATTGTAGCCATGGCATCTACCGCTTTGTTCTACGCCCTTGGAACTTGTTCAAAACTCACCATATGAAAGTACATTTGAAAATTGGTAACCATTCACTTGTAGGGCATCAATTTCTCATCTTTTGTCTCATAGACATTATTAACCTGGTTGATGACCAACTGAGAATCCTCATAGACATGTAGTGTTTTGATTTTCCATTTGATTGCCATTCCAAGTCTTGTAACTAGTGCCTCATATTCTACCACATTATTTGTGCATGGGAAATCTATGTGGAAAGACTTAGGAATGGAGTCTCCTTGAGGAGTGATGAACAGGATTCCTGCCCCCGAGCCATGATTTGTGTGTGATCCGTCAAAGTAGAGTCTCCAAGGTGACTTAGGATCCGTATGGAATATTGAATCATCTGGAAAATATGCCACTAACAGGTGATCACTTTGTAAAGGTGTGTCCGCTAGCTGGTTTGCTATGACTTGTCATTTTATTTCCTTTCTTTCTACATATTGAATATCATATTCACTCAAAATCATGACCCATTTTTCCAGACGTCCCGTTAATGCTGCTTGACTTAACAAATATTTGTGGGGGTCGATCTTTGCTACTAGTTGTGTCTGATGGCTTAACATATAATGTCTTAGCTTATGTGCTGCAAATACCATGGCTAGACAAGCCCGTTCAATTGATGTGTAGTTCAATTCATACCCAACCAATGTTTGACTGATGTAATATATAACTCTTTCATTTTTTCCCTGGTCATTTTGCGCTAGTAATGCCCCCAGTGTTGAAGTAGTGGCAGAGATGTATAATATCAAAGGATTACCTTGAATGGGAGGCATAAGGACTAGTGGTGACAATAGGTAATCTTTTATTTGATGAAAGGATTCTTGATATTTATCTTTCTAGACAAAGGGGATACCTTTGCGCAGAAGATATTGGAATGGTTGGCATTTATCAGCCAATTGGGCTATGAAGCACTTGATAGATTGTACCCTGCCTTGTAGGGTTTTGAGTTCACTGATTCCTCTAGGCAGAGGCATGTCTATGATGACTTTTACTTTTGTTGGATCGACCTCAATGCCTCTTTGAGAAACTATGTATCCCAAGATTTTACCTGATGTTACACCGAAGACACATTTCCTAGGATTTAGTCGGACTTTGTATTCTTCTAGTATCTCAAAAATTATGTCTAACACCTTTCAATGATCCTTTCTTGTTACTGATTTAGCCAAAAGGTCATCTACATAATCTTCCATTATTTTATGCTTCATGTCATGAAATATTTTGGTCATAGCCCTTTGATATGTGGTGCCTGCATTTTTAAGACCAAATGGCATGACATTCCAACAGTATGTACCTTGAGGGCAAGTGAGTGTTGTTTTATGCTGGTCTTTGGGGGAAATATGAATCTGATTATAGCCAAAGAAACCATCCATGAGGGACAACATCTCATATCTTGCTGTGAGGTCAACTATGATATCAATATTCAGTAAAGGAAAGTCATCTTTTGGGCATGCCTTATTTAGGTCTCTAAAATCCGTGCAAACGCGGATCATCCCATTTGGCTTTGTTACTGGCACCAAGTTAGATATGCATTCAACATAATCAATAGACCATATGAACCCAACATCTAGAAGTTTCTTCAACTCAGCCTTGACCAATAGAGCGACCTAAGGATGCATTTTGCATAACTTTTGTTTAACTGGTTTGGCATTAGGCAATAGTAGTAGATGGTGTAGAACCAGTTCTGGGTCTAATCCTAGTATGTCAGCATAGGACCATGTGAAGTTGACTTTATGTTCTGTAAAGAATTTTTGAAATTCCATTCTCTCTTCTTCAGTTAAGGATGTGGCAAAGAGGACCATTTTGGGATCTTCTACTGTTGATATGTTGTCTTCTATGGTGTCCTATATGAGCATAGCTGATTTCTCTTGAGTTACAAGAAGAAATTCTAGTCCTCCATCTTTGGGCACCTCAGAGAGGTTTTCACCCTTAGATACGTCCTTTGTTTTTACTTTTTTTTTCATCAGAAGGTGCCTTTCAGTTTTGACCTAAAGACGTTTCATTTTTTATTTTATTTTTATTTTTAATTTTGTGACTGGAGGACAGAGTAGTCTCGTCAAAGTAGGCTGTACAATCTAGGTCAATGGAAAATCCTGCCTTGTGATCACCACTAGGTATGCCCTAACGTAATCCCATAAATTCCACAATGGACTCATCATTCTGAAAGGTGTCCAAGATTGGCGGGCCTTGTTGGTCCTAATCGATTAGTTGAGGATAAGCTAGGGAAATGCCATTTTCAGTTGTTGTGAATTGAGGGGAGTATGCAGAAATAATGCAAATGGATTTAGTGATATTTTAGATGAAATTATCATCATCCAATTCCACATTAGAATCTATCCAATATTCCCCTTCACTTGTCTCATATTCATTGTCAAAATAAGGGGTGAAGGACTCAGAGTCGTGATTATCAGTGCCATTTTGTAATTCAAATGGGTTGGACTGATGGGATTTAGATGGTGGGGTTTGTATGTCATGGGGAATGGTAATGGGACTGTGACTGTTCGGTGCTTGATCAATTTTAAATGTTTTCCAAAATATTTGTTTAGAGGTTAGTTCCCCATATTCAAGGAACAAATCATCAAGGCAACAGTCACTTAAGAATCGTTTGAAGCCAAATTCCCACTCTTGGGAGTCAGTTTCGGTGAAGGTTTCCTTAGTGGTCTCAACACTTTCTAAAGCATGCACTTGCTCACTCGAAAGTCCATTGGTATGCCGATCGTCATTTTCCGGTGATCCAAACCCTAATCCAAGATACTTTGTTATTTTGAAAGGTTCTATGGGCTCTCTTCGTCCAGTTTTATTTCTACCTAGAACACTAGTGCCATCATAACCCTTAGCCTTTATTATGTCATATCCCTTGCCATATTTCTTAACTGGTAATGGGGGTAGGTCTGCCATTTCCTTATAGATCCATCCTGTAATATTGAGAAGGTCCTCATTACTCATGTCTCCCCATTTTATGAATTTTTTTTTGGTGGAACTTTGAAAATTTCTTTGGGTTCCATTCTAAAACATGGCCGACCATAGACCTTTAGAGACATGGGTATTGTTGTTATGCTATATGCTATATGTAGTTTGAATTCTCCATAGCTGAGGTCCTGGATCTTGATAGTGGTCTCATCCTTAGGGTTTGTGGAAGATGGTGGTGTGGCGGAAGACGTGGATGGAGTGGACATGGAAGATGATGTGAGTGTGGATGGGTCAATGTATTTAGAAGAAGAGGAGCCAGGTGCTTCTCAGTTAATAGGAACTCAGTTTGTAGAAATACCCCTTAGGTTGGTACAATATTGAAAGGGGTTGGGGTCGCCATATATAGTGATTTTTGTGCCATCAAATGGAAATTTTAAGCATTGGTGATATGTGGATGGAATGAATTTTAAGGCATGAATCCATGGGTGGCTGAGCAAGATGTTGTAAGGTAATTCTAGATCCAAGACTTGGCATGTTGTATGCACAATGACTGGTCCCACTCTAATAGGAAGAGAAATAATGCCTCGTGAAGAGCGTTCTTTGTCATCATATGATTTTATCACTATACTCTTTGTAGGGTCCACACATGCATCATAAAATCCTAGAGCCTTAACCAGTTTTAGGGAGCATATGTTCAATCCTGCTCTACCATCTACTAAAACTCTTATGTAATTGTGCTTATGGATGAAAGTTTCAATGTGTAATGCATCGTTATGGTTAGTCTTAGGTGATGAGTAGTCTTGATCAGAAAAGGTGACGTGGTTAGGTGTAGTGAGGTATCCCACCATGGTCTCAAACTAATTGACATCAATATCCTTAGGGACTGATGACTCTTGTAGGGTTTTATCTAGTATATCCTTATGCGTGGGAGAGATGTGAAGCAGCTCGAGTATAGAAATTTGTGCGGGATTTTTTCCAAGTTGGTCAATAAGGTTAAAATGACTCTTGGGTTGCCATTGCTTTATGGTCGAGGTGGGTTGTGATTGTTTAGGAGATGGGCTAGGTATGGTGATTTTAGGTTTCCTAACAGGAGGCGGGCCAGCTATGGTGATCTTGCCACTTTGAGTAGTAGCATTGCATTGGGGTGCTTTCTTAACTGTGATGGTATTGACACATTCATTATCAGTTCAGATATTGTTTATAGTGGTTCCACCAGAATAGTCATATTTGGCACAGGAAAAATTGGCTTGATTATTGTTTATCTTTGGACCTAATGTGGAAGCATTATTAGAACCATTGTCTTCTAATGGGTTCTTATGAATGGTATGATCTGAATTAGAGGAAAATTGTGGTCCACCCACCTCAATGATACGATTCTCAATAAGGTCTTGTACCAAATTTTTTAGTTGTCGACAGGAAGAATTTTTGTGTCATTTTGCCTGATGATAATCGCAAAATGCATTATTGTCCCACCATGCTAGTTTGAATTGTCCTAGGTAATATGGTTTTGGTTCTTGTATTGTGATGACACCATTCTAAAGGCATTTCTTGAGGACTTCCTCAATGGGCTCACCCAAGGGAGTGTATGTGCGACCCCTGGGGAATTGTCTCATTTGACGATATTGGCCTTGATTATTTTGGCTACTTTGGTTGTTTGGGGGGACATTGGTAGGGGGTGTCGATATTGTTGTTGGTTTTTTTTGCAATTGAACCCATTTTAGAGCTAGTACAGGACCCATGGTGTTTACAACCTTGGCGTCCACAACATCATTTTTGGTAACATGTTTATTTTTGACCCAGTACTTATTTTTGTCAGTGGGAGGATTTGCGTTTGTGTTTTTAGGACCATATCTTAGCTCTCCCTTTGCAATAAGGGCTTTCTCAATCTCGACACCTTTTTCAACTAGGTTTGTGAAGGTTGTGCAACAATGTACTTGTAATGTATATTCTAAGGATCCTAGAAGTGTTTGAACGAACATGTCCACCTTTTCCTTTTCGGGTATGTCGATGTGGCAATGACTAGCTAGACTTATCCATTTTTAAAAGAATGGGATGAATGTTTCACCAGCATCCTCTTGCATGATATTTCATAAGCTAGTAATAGAGGTGTCCATGTCAATGTTGTAAGCGTAATTTCTTATGAATTTGTGTTAAACTCATCCCATGTTTGGATATCCTTTTGAGTGAAGAACCATTCAAGAGCAGGACCTACACGACTTTTAGAAAAAAGTCTCCTCAAGTACATTTGTTCATAGGTGACATCCATACAGTAGGTTGCAAATTCGTGAACATGTTCGATGGGGTTTGTCTTTCCTTTGTACTTGGTAAAATTAGGTGACACATATCCCAAAGGAAATGGTGGCATGTATAAGTTCATGTCGAAGGGATGTACAGATAGATAATATGAAACTTCTGATTTCTTGTTGGATATTTGTATGTTTTCTACGGTCTTCTCTAGACCCATCAGTTTTGCTTGTAAGGCATCTATTATAGGGTCATTTATGGTCCCATACATTGGATTGATGGGTATGCCATAGGTCCCCATTTGTTGTGAGTGGATGTTGGCATGTTGTTGAGGTATATGTTGTTGTGGCATGTATGATGTGTCTGGATTTGCATGTTGTTGGTATTGAAAGTTTGGATTGGGGGTATGTTGGTGAGTATGAATATGGGATGAGTATGTTGGGATGTGTCCCACAACCATTTGGGTCGATATTTGGGGAATATGGTGACCATGAACATTTTGATGTGTGAATGATGCCATAGGTTGTGTGTGTTGACTGCCTTGTTCAATTTGTTGGGTTTGGACAAGGGGAATGGTTGTATTTTGTCCTTAGGATTTGATGGTATTAGACTGTGTTGACGTATTAACATTTTATTGTTGTCGTTGAATAAAGATATGTCATTTACCTCCACCCAAAGGATTTTGTGAGAAACCAATGAGAGGATATGACGAAGGTGTACTCATGGTACTAGATGTAGTTGTCAATGGAGGATTTGTATGGCTTGATGATGCCCCTATGGCATTTACTATAGTGGTAAAGAGAGGATTGGAATAAATTTCCCATACTATCAAGGAGCCAAAGGTGGTTCCAGCCGATTGTGATGGTGTTGTGGATATTGTGGGCACTATGATGGATTGTGATCCTCCAATGGATGTAGTGTTTATTGAATTCGAGTTGTTTGGAATGTTGGAGGTAGCACTCATGGTCATTATGACATTTTGTGAGGTAGCGTCAAAAAATGTATTTCTTGTAGTGTTTGGAGGTTGACCACTATTTGACATGTTATGCACGTTGTTGACATTAGGGTTAGGAGGTGTTGATATCAATGTGTTAGTGTTGAATCCATGGGGTAACTTAGCTCCTTAACTTAAGAGTATGGACAAATATTTGTCTCTGCCATATAGGATCATTTGTTTGACGAATTCGGATGCCTCTGGATCTTGTGCTGCTATGGATCTTGTGCTGCTACCTCTAGATTTTCCTCAAGTATTTTTTCGTATTCATTCTTACGTAAGAATGGTTCAAAGGGACTTTGATGAGGATGTTATGGTCATGAGAGTTTGATTATTCATGTTTCCAAATGGGTCGTCAAATGTCCAAGTTGGGTCATAGATGTGATTGTTAACATTGGAAGTGGAGTTTTGTCCAAAATTTTCCATTTGTCATTTTGGTCTTTGGAGTCTAGTTTCCACCACAAAATGAGATTGCTCAAATGAAAATGAAGAGAATGAAAACTAAATGTGAGGATGATGCTAGCCTATTTTTTTGTTTTTTTGTTTTTGGATTTTTGATAAAGGATGACAATGTAAGACAATGTTTTCTAAAGAAAATGCCAACTAGGATGACTAGGTGATGATGACATTTGTCTAAGGAAATGATTGATGTAAGATGATGATTTTTTCAAAGCCAAAATGTCGAATGAGGACTAAGATGATAATGTTGACTAAGGACTTAATATGATAAATGCAAGTTCTAGGTTCAAAATGATGACTAGGATGAATAATATTTTTGTATTTTTGGGAATAAAGTATGCGAGGTATAAACTAGAATGCAATTTGGAGAAAAGGATACCTAAACACTTCTAAGCTCAATATTTTTTTTTATTTTGGTTACTAAAGGACTTGTTGAAAATGAAAAAATGACAAGGTGAAGATGACTAGTGAGTTTTCCTAACTAGACTATTGAGTTGGAAACTCTCACAAAAGGAGCAATGGCTGATCAAAAGAGAGGATGCTTAAGTCAAAGATAACCTAGTTTCGAAAACAATGATGTTGCAAGTTGTGTTGAGATTAACCTAATCCAAAGTATGCAAGGATGAAAACCTAGGGTCAAGCTAATGCCTAATGTATGCAATTGACATTTGAAAGATTAAGCCTATGGTCAAGAATATGAACTAATGGTCAAATGATAAAAAAAATTGAACAATTTCAAGGTTGGTTTGTGATGGAATCCTCTTGGAAATAGTGTCTGATAAGAGATTGACAGAGTTTAGACTCAGTTTGGACTTGGTATGAATATTTTATTTTTTTGGGAAAATGCATCGTTTTAGACCTCAAATGCGTCACAGTATTTCAAATGTGTTTCAATTTAAGAATGCAGCTCTAGAACTGATGAATGTGACAGGGTTTGATAAATGTGGTTCTGTGAGACTTAGATGAGTTGCGATGCAATAAATTGCGGTGTTTTTGAGATCAAATGTGGTTTAATAGATCAAATACGTTGCAAAATTTGACAAAGTGATGCGATAGAGCGATTGTGTTTTGTCAAATGCAATGCAAAATATTAAAAGGTCAAATTTTTGATGTTTGTGGCCGCAAACCCGAATTGTTGAAATGTTGATGATTTTTTTCCTAATGATTGGGTGTTGTTTGTTTTGTTTAAGTAACCAACAAACACTTGGCAAGCACGATGTTTTAGTGTATGCAAACGCACATGAGACAAGCACGATCCTAATAGGCCAAGGGTTTGTATACTTGATATAGCCCACTAATATACCCTAGATTGGTGTTAAGCACCTTTCCTTCTTAAGAGTGGATAGCTTAGAAGTTTGATGGCATAGGCTCCCTTCTTTGCAAGCACTTATATGAGCACACCAAATTTAGATTCTTGGGTCATCACCTCCCAAGAATTGCTATCTCTACTCAAGGGGATCAGTATTGAGTGTCTTCAAGAATGATACTGTACCCTGCACTATACCAAGCAACGACTGAAAAATGGTTGGCCTCTAAAACAATAGGTGTTTACTAAGGGAATTTCATTCATAGGGCATGATCCATGCGGCGAGAGTCCCATTTTGGATCCATCTCGTAGGATCTATACATGTGATTCTTGGGTTTTCCCCAAGAATCCACTTTTATATATTAGCTGGAAGTCCCTCGGGTTCAGGGTGCTACTGGTCTAAGTCATCCTGGGGTGAGTACTTTTTCCCACCAGAACAGGCCCAAGTTCTAGAGTCAGTAACCATTTCTCTTACACCCAAGATTGCCCAAAAGCGCAAGGGGAGAGGATAATTTGATTACTAAGTCTTAAGGGTGTATAACGGATAAAATGGGTCTGGTTTTTTTATCACCAAGTTTTCACAAGGTGAGAGCATAATCACCTACCATTTGTAAACACAATCAGAGATGAAAGACATGTTTGTTTTAAGTGCACTCAAAATAAATGTGTTTTAATCTAAAAAAAGACAAGCACAATGTTTAGTATTGAGTCTTCGACACTCAAACCTACAAAACCACAAGTTAGGAGTTTTATCCACTAGTCTTGGACCCACGAAATGTAACTGCCATTTGCTGTAAACTAAGATTAGTAACACAAAAACCTATGCTAGGCAGAATGTGGATAAGAAACTAGAATGCATAAAAGAAATTCAGAAAATCCGAATGCAAAAAAGAAAATAAATATTAATAGGAAAATGCATCACAACAGAGCGAATGTGTTGCTCTATGTTGCAAATACGGCTCGGTCCTACATTCTTGTCTGGCAAGCAGATGCATCTTAGATATCAAATGCATCGTTTGAAGAGTCGGATGCGGCTCTGTCTAACAAATGTGGCTTTTCAGACTACATATGCTTTTCAGAGTGTTTGTGTCATTTAAGTCCTTGAATGCATCATGATGCATCAGACGTAACGCGATAAAATATGAATGTGGCGTTCCATACTTGTACCTGAGGAAAAAAATAGAAAACCAAAAACCGTACGAAAATTACAAAAAAAAGATTGAATGTGTCAGGTTCACCAATGTATCGAAGGGTAAATTTTAGGTTAGATTATCAAATCAATAAAGCATATAAACCCAAAGAAAACTACCAAGCACAATGGAAACTAAATAAAATGATTATACCTATCATTGAAGCTTCCTTGATTTACCTTCATAGCACCTTCTAACTTGCTAATTGTTGTGTTGCCCTCAGATCAAATGTACGAGCAATGACTGACAAATTCTTAAACAAGCTTCGAAGGTTTTTAAGCATATGGCTATGCCTATGAGAAAATTCCTAAAATGCCTATGCCAAGAAATGTCTAAAACTTGATGAAATCATAATATGAAAATAAAATTCTGCAATATTTGAGAATGAGTGTAAGTCTAACTAGTAAAAAATGTGAGAAAAATTGGAATTTTATAGAAAATGCAATTTTGGACGGACGGACAAGATCGACTTTTGACAGAAACCTAAAATTAGAGGACAAGATTTAATGTGATAATCCCTAAATAGGGTTAGGGAAAAATCATTAAATGAGTGGTTGAGATGTCATCTGAGAAAATATTATCGACGGTGGAAAATAGATGAGATAATTAATTAGAAAAATAAATATTTTCAAAAATCAAGAAGATAAAGACTGCCTAATTTGTGAGATTCGAAAAATCAAGAAGATAAGAGCTAAACTGAAGATCAGATTTGGAAAATCAAGAATCTGCTTGATTGCTTGATTTTTGGAAAAAAGTTACCATTTTGAATTAAATTAATTCAAAATATGGATTTTATGTGATGATAAATAATCGATTTTTAGATTATTTACTAAAATGAACTGATAGTCAGGAATGTAAGATCATTTTAAATAATTTCATTTATTTAAAATGAGGGAAATGTTATTTTTGACAATTAAATAATTAAAGATAATTATTTAATTTAGAAGATATGATTAATGATTAAATAAATTAATAAACTCATTTAATCATGAGAATTAGTGACATATTAAATAAATAAATAAAATTCATTTATTTAATAATCAGAAAGAAATAAATGAAGAAAGGTAATTAAATAAATTAAGAAATGTATTTAATTAGGGGAAGACTTAGACAATTAATGATATATTTAATAAATAAATAAAATTTATTTATTTAATAATCATGGAGAATACAATAGACATGAATTAATTAAACAATTATAAATTATTTAATTAGTCGAATGTGGACCAAGGACATAATCAAATGTCATAATTATGCTAGGATGAAAGTGGTAAAGATAGAGCTTGCTGGCCTAGGTCATTTTTAAGTGTCTACAGTGATCATTTCGTACTTATTAGATTATATGTCAGTGATATATTATTTATATGTAGAGGGAAAGTTATGAATTGAAAACTAAAATCTCAACTTGCTACTAAATTTGAAAGGAAAGATTTTGGTGTAGCTAAACACATTCTTGGAATGGAAATTAAAAGAGATGGACTGAATAGAAAGATATGGCTTGGCCAGAGTAAGTATGTCAACTCAATTTTATAGAGGTTTGATATGCATGATTGTAGACTATTGTGTGTTCATGTTTCAGTTGGAACAAATTTATCTATGTCAGATTGTACAACACCTCCATCAAAGATGGAAGACATGAGTAGAGTGCCTCACTAGAGTGCAGTTGGAAGTTTGATGTATGTTATGGTTTGTACTAGACTATACATTTACCAAGTAGTGGGAGATCTTTCCAGATATATGTCTAATCCTGGTAGAGTTCATTGGGATGCAGTTAAAGGATTCTTTAGATATTTGTGGGGTACCTAGGATTATAAATTATGTTATCATAGTAATATGACTGAAGACAATATTACCCTTGATATTCATGGTTATGTGGATGCAGACTGGTTAGGTTTGTTGATAGAAAAAAATCCACCAATGCTTAGGTGTTTACTTTATTTGGTGGTGCAATTAGTTGGATGAGTAAGCGATAGGCTATGGTTACTTTTTTCACTAATGAAGCATAGTATATGTCAACTACTCATGCTTGTAAAGAAGCCATTTTGCTTAAGAAAATATGTTTAGATATTGGAATAAAAGAAGGTGCAATGAAAATTTATTGTGGCAGTCAGAGTGTGATATGTCTAGCCAAGAACCTGGCATTTCACACCAAGACCAAGCACATTGATGTATAGTATCATTTTGTTATAGATATGGTTGAAAATGGTAGGGTGAAGCTAGTTAAGGTAGAGACTTTTATGAATTTTGTTGATTCTTTAACTAAGCCTATGAGCATAGAGAAATTTAGATAGTGTTCAAAGATTATGGGCCTTTTGGTCCCTAGCAAGTAAAGAGTTGATGTTTACACCCTCATGTTGCTTTTTCAAGGTGTCTGACAAGTGGGATATTTCTTGGGAAAATGTGTCTCAACCTTCCAATTATATATGATTTATTGTTGATAGGATGTATATATTTATATATATATAGCCTAGTTACATTGATAGGTGTAAACAATAGCAGAAAAGAGTAAAGTGTGAGTGTGTTAAATTTTTCAAGAAACTCATAAAATGTCCAACATACATTAAATATTGACATATTGTAAATATGGACCATTCATTGTTAGGTTTTAGATCTAATGGCGGATATTTTGTTGGCCTATCTTTCCCTAGAATGTAACCCTATTTTATGAGGGCATGTTGTATTATGTCTATAGTAGAGATGATGATGTATTCTAAGATTTTGATAGTAGTCATGTTATCTCTTGGTCTCTGAGTGGTGATACTCCTATGAGAAGTTTTCCTTGCAAGTATATTTTGATCTTTGTGATTTATTGAATAATATATTGGGCGACTTTTGGAGTGTGGAGTTTTCCTCCTGAAAGGGTTTTCCCCATGTAAATCACTGTGTCATGGTATGCATGATATTTATGTTTATTTCTATTAATTTTTAGTAACTTTAAATATGTGTAAAGTTTTTCATTATTCTCCTCTCAAGATTAGTGTAGGAAGTTGTTTTGCTACCTTAGCTTCCTTACATAAATCACACAACCATTTCCATAGATCATATTTTATTTCTCTTTAGAAACATTTATTAAGATTTAATATATAAGATAAATGTAGATTGTTCCAAGTTCTTTCTAATCCACCTTATCCCACTCATAATGATCTATTTTTCTGAGATTTTTATACCAAAAATGGATCCCTATCTTCAAGGATATGCTTCATTTTTAGCTTGCATGGATTGTATTTGGCTCTCATTAAGTTTTTAATATCTAACTAGGATGAAGATGTAGTCATGGCTTATACATAAATGTACAAAAAAATCAAATAAAACTTTGACTATAGGTAAAAAAAAAATCAAACTTTCACCCAATAAGAAAATGTAGTAAGGGTCTAATACTAAATGTTAAAAATGAAGGTGAAAAATATTATATAAATATAAATTTGATGCAGGAGCATCCAGTGGTGTAAGGGCAATCTTGCATCACCCAAAAATATTTAAATTTCAAGTTTCTCAATTTTTAGATGTTTTTACATTTTTGGATACCCTTTTTGTCATAATGAAATTATCAATTTATGGTTTTTATTTTCTATTCTTGGGTTGAAAGTTATTACAGTTTTAGTTTCCCAGATTTGCACTTGAAAATCTTCTGAGTTAGATTTGAGGCACTTAGAATTCCTAGAACGGCCCTAAAACTTGCCAAAATTGGCATAGAGGATTTCAAGCGGGTTATTGACTTTGAAACCTTTCCAATAGTTCAAACGGTTTGCAAATCAGAGTCCTGGATCAAAAGTTATGGCCCTGAGAAGTTGGCACACTTTCTAGAAGATACAATTGCAAATGTTCTTTTGAAATTTGAACTTCAAGTTGTAATTTTTTGGCGCCAAACCACCTAAACTCAAATTTGAATGTTGTTTTGGCTCCAAACTAAAGAGGAGCTCTATTTATGGGCGGTTTTCTAATTTTTGGGTAACTTTTTGGGGGACAAGCTCGCATATTGCGAAAGGGTGATTTTGTAGCTTTCTGTAACTTGCATGTGTTGTAGAACTTGGGGATTTGAGATCCTCTACATGTAAGAAGCTCCATTTTCTGAATAATAAAATTATTCTCTTGTTTGTGGGTTATTTTCTAAGTCTCAGTTTGCACCCTCATCAAGTGGTATCAGAACAGGTTTTCTTGAGTGTGTGGACAGATCGCCATCGTGAGGCACCACACCCAGAATGTGCTTGTGGGTTGAGGTCAAGAAAGATGCCTCCAAGAGGATGCTGCCCAGGCATGGTGGTGCCAGAGGTGGTCGAGGCGGCAAAAATGCTGGTGGAAGAGATACACTGGCAGCCCTCCAAAGACAGATTGATGCGTTACAAGAGCATTTGAGAAGAGGGTTAAACCTGAGGGAGGAAAGTGAGGATGAAGGAGAGGAAGAAGGTTCAAATATAGAAGAGAAAGAAGAAGCAATTGATCAAGACTAAATGCGACTAATAAGGGCCATTTCAAAGATCGAGAAAAGACCAAGAGTAAAAGTCCCCAACTATTCTGGAATTCTAAACCCAGAAGAGTTGATCGACTGGATCAACGAGCTAGAAGAATATTTTGAGTATGAGGAAATAGAGTACCCAGATCGAGTTAAGTTTGCAAAATGAAGCTGAAGGGCCCATGCCAGTATTTGGTGGAAAGAGGTCCAGTTGGAAAGAAATCGAAGAGGAAAAGGAAATATCACCATATGAGATCGCATGGTAGAGAAACTGAAGAAGCAATTCATACCAGTGGACTATGAGTTAGATATGTTGAAGAAACTGTATGTTGGAAGTAAGGAAGCGATTCAGAAAGAATATACCAACATTTTCACAAAATAATATCGTGAATGGGTCACACCGAGGCCATTGGCGAGAAGGTAGCCCGATATCTTAATGGGTTATGACCAAGCATTCAGGAGGAGTTAAGCCTAGTCAAAATGACCACCATTGAGGATGTGTATCAGTTTGCTCTGAAGGTGGAAGAGAAGATAAACAAAAGATTTGATGGCAAGCAAAAAGGATGAGGAGGTCAAAGTGGAAGGGGTAGTGGAAGACCTTCAGGAAGCCGAAATGATGATGAAAAGAAAAGTGAAGATCTGGGTACCAACTGAAGCCAAAGGAATGGCAACTTCTACCACCCTCGTGATTAAAACAGTGGTGATCAAAGAGGTAGAGGACGAGGGAGATATGGACAAGGATCTAGAAGAGGTGGTTTCAAAGGAACATGTTTTGAGTGTGGTGAAGAAGGGCATCAAGCCTATGAATGTCCATAACACCAAGGAAGGGCAGATAAAAGGCCAGATGGTCATGGAAGGGTTGCGCATGCAGATGACCAAGCCCAATCTAAACATTCAGATGATGCTAAAAGGGGAGAAGCCCTAGTGATTAGGAGAGCCCTAGTGATTGAGGAAAAGGAACGAGAATAGAGGAAGAATCTATTTCACACAAGGTGCAAGTGTGAAGGAAAATGTTGTGATGTCATTATTGATGGTGGGAGCACCGATAATCTAGTGTCAGAAGAGATGGTCACAAAGTTGAAGCTGAAGAGGGAAAGGCACCTGCATCCGTATCGGATTGCCTGGTTGCAGAAAGACCAAAAAGTTTTGGTCAATGAGAAGTGCTTAGTAAAGTTCAAGATCAGGAGCTACCATGATGAGGTACTCTATGATATCATCCCCATGGATGCATGCCACATGTTGTTGGGGAGGTCGTGGTAGTTCGATAGGAAAGCTATACATGATGGCCATGCAAACACTTATTCCTTGACAAAGGATGGGGTTTGTCACAATTTGAAACCCCTGAAGGAGACCGAAGAAAAGGTATGTAGTAGTGCTAGAATTTGTTATGTAGATGGAAGAAAATTTTTAGAAGGTATGAAGCATGAGCGTGTGTGTTATGCATTGATTCCTAGAGTGAGTAAGGAGGATATTGAGAAGGTTCCAGAAGAAGTTTTTGGGATGTGGGATGAGTTTTAGGATATTGTTTCTGATAATGTACCCGAGGGTTTACCACCAATAAGGAAGATCAGTCATCAGATTGACTTGATTCCTAGAGCCAGTTTTCCAAATAAGGCAGCTCATAGAATGACTCCAGCAGAAAATGAGGAGTTGAACAAACAAGTTCAAGAGTTGTTGAGAAAGGGTTTGATACGGAGAGTTTGAGTTCATGTGCAGTACTACAGTACTAGCACCAAAGAAGGATGGGGGGGAGGATGTGTACAAATTCCGAGCCATAACAAGATAACAATCAAGTATAGATTTCCCCTGCCAAGGATGAATGACCTAATGGACTGTTTGAGTGGAGCTTAGTACTTCACAAAGATTGATCTGAAGAGTGGATATCACCAGATCTAGATTCGAGAGAGAGATGAATGGAAGACTACCTTTAAGACCAAAGAGGGCCTGTACGAGTGGTTAGTCATGCCTTTTGGGCTAACCAATGCATCGAGCACATTCATGCGGCTCATGAACGAGGTACTAAAAGAATTTCTGGGAAGTTTTGTTATTGTGTATTTAGATGATATTTTGATTTTCAGTAAGACATTGAATGAGCATCTAATGCATATTCAGAGAACCTTCGAGAAGTTAAGATAAGAGAAACTGTTGATTAATCTAAAGAAGTGCAATTTTGTGAAGAGGGAGTTAGTGTACTTAGGGTTTGTTGTCTTAGCACAAGGTCTCAAGATGGACCCAGAGAAGGTGAAGGTTATTCTAGAATGGCCTTCCCCAAGAACTGCTACCGAGGTGAGATCTTTCCATTGTTTGGCTAGTTTTTATAGAAAGTTCATTAGTAACTTCAGCAGTATTTGTGGACCCCTGACTGAAACAATGAGAGGGGATAGAAAAGAATTCAAGTGGAGTAGTGGAGCAGCAAAATTTTTTGAATTGTTGAAGTAAAAGGTGATAGAGCAACCTATTCTAGCCCTCCCAGATTTCAACAAGGTGTTTCAGGTGGATTGTGATCCAGTGGTTGTGCCATTGGAGCAGTGTTGAGCCAAGAAGGTAAGCCCATTGCCTATTTTAGTGAAAAGTTAAATGATGCCAAGAGAAAGTATTTGGTATATGATCAGGAATTTTATGCAATAGTTCAAGCTTTAAAGAAATTGAGACATTATTTGTTGCCGAAGGAATTTGTTCTATATACTGATCATTAGGCCTTGTAGTACCTAAATAGTCAGGGAAAATTAAATCAGATGCATATGAAATGGGTAGAGTTTTTTGTAGTTATACCTTTGTTTTGAAACATAGGAGTGGGAAGTCAAATAGGGTTGCAAATGCCTTAAATAGGAGGCATACATTGATGACAAAGGTGCAGATTGAAGTGGTTGGGTTCAATGAACTTAAGACACTGTACACAAAAGATCTTGATTTTGTAGAGGCTTGGAAAGCTTGCAAGGAACCTGTTACAGTGGACAGGACAAGGTGGTTGGATTTCATAATCCAGGATGACATGTTATTTAAGGGAAGTCAATTGTGTATCCCGAGGAGTTCCATGAGAGAGAACCTGATAAGAGAAGCATAGTGGAAGAATGGCAGGACATTTTGGTCAGGATAAGACCATTGCCATTATGAGTGAGCATTATTAGTGGCCTCAGTTGTCACAGGATGTGAAGAAGTTTGTACAAAGCTATAGGGTATGTCAAATGGCTAAAGGAGTGAGTCAGAATACAGGCTTATATCAGCCCTTACCTGTACTAGAGAGGTCGTGGGAGGATATAAGTATGGACTTTGTTCTTGGTTTCAAGGACACAATGAGGGAATGATTCAATCTTTGTGGTGGTTAATAGGTTTTCAAAGATGGCACATTTCATTCCATGTCAGAAGACCCATGATGCAGTCCACATTGCTGACTTGTTCTTCAAAGAGGTGGTGAGGCTACATGGTCTACCAAAGAGTATTGTTTCAGATCGTGACACCAAATTTGTGGGGTACTTTTGGAGGACCTTGTGGAAGAAGCTGAAGACAGAGTTGAAGTTCAGTTCTGCACACCATCCACAAACAAGATGGGTAGACAGAGGTTGTTAACAGGAGTCTGGGTAACCTACTAATATGTTTGGTAGGAGATAAACCCAAGGGATGGGACTTGATCTTACCCTAGGTAGAATTTTCTTACAACAATTCTGTCAACAAAAGCACTGGTAGATCACCATTCAGATTGTGTATGGAGATAGTCCTAGAATAGCTCTAGAATTGAGGAAGATGGACCAAGAGAAGAAAATAAGTGCTGAAGCTGAAATTTTGTAGAACACATCAAGGATATACATGAGAAGGTAAGAGAACATATTAACAAGATGAATATGCAGTATAAGGCTAAGGCAGATCAAAAGAGGAGGTATAAGGAGTTTCAGATTGGTGATGAAGTGATGGTCCACTTGAGGAAAGAAAGGTTTCCAGTGGGAACATATAACAAATTGAAGATGAAGAAGTTCAACCGTATAAATTTTTGAAGAGGCATGATTCGGGAATGCATATGAGGTAGAGTTGCGGATGGATTCAACATTTCCCCTGTGTTCAACATTTCAGATTTGACAAAGTATCATGAAGGTGGCGAGAGGAAGTACCAATGATGGAAATGTGGATTCCAGCACCTACTTGAGAAAAGGAGGAGATTGAAGAAATCCTAGATAGTCGTGTGGGAAGGAGTACCAAGAATAGGCAGTATGAAGAATATCTAGTGAAATGGAAAGGAAGTCCTATTGAAGATTCATCCTAGTTGTCTAAAATAGAGGTCAACTGTTTGGGTTTTCCTCCACCATCTGAGACATGACAGGGTCACTTCTCAAATTACCCTGGGTGTCTGATGCAGGAGCATCCAGTGGTGTAAGGGCAATCTTCCATCACCCAAAAATAGTTAAATTTCAAGTTTCTCAATTTTTAGATATTTTTACATTTTTGGATACCCTTTTCATCATAATGAAATTCTCAATTTATGGTTTTTATTTTCTATTCCTGGGTTGAAAGTTATTACAATTTTAGTTTCTCAGATTTGCACTTGAAAATCTTCCAAGTTATATTTGACACACTTAGAGTTCCCAGAACAGCCCCAAAACATGCTAAAATTGGTGTAGCAAATTTTGAGTGTGTTATTGACTTCGAAACCTTTCCAACGGTTCAAACGGTTCATGAATCAGAGTCCTAGATCAAAAGTTATGGCCCCGAGAAGTTGGCACACTTTCTAGAAGATACAATTGCAAATGTTCTTTTGAAATTTGAACTTCAAGTTGTAATTTTTCGGCGCCAAACCACCTAAACTCAAATTTGAATGTTGTTTTGGCTCCAAACTAAAGAGGAGCTCTATTTATGGGCGGGTTTCTAATTTTTGGGTAACATTTTGGGGGACAAGCTCGCATACTGCGAAAGGGTGATTCTGTAGCTTTCTGTAACTTGCATGTGTTGTAGAACTTGGGGATTTGAGATCCTCTACATGTAAGAAGCTCCATTTTCTGAATAATAAAATTATTCTCTTGTTTGTGGGTTATTTTCTAAGGCTCGGGCTGTGCCCTCATCAAAATTTTATAATAAATTTGATTTTACCAAGTAGATAACCAAAGGGAGACCACAAAAAATTAAATCAACAATAAAAAGAAATATTGAGTAGAAAAATAAACCCATAACATAGTGTTCACATGAAGAAACATGTTCATAAAAAACTCCACAAAGAAGAGAGTCCCAATTTGATATTATCTTTTGAAATAAAAATTACAGAAAATCCTTCCCATCCCTTCTTAAATCTTCAATCCCCCCTCATCTAAAACCTATAAAAGAAAAGATGCATAAACCTAATATTATCTTGAGATAATTTTCTTTATAAAAGCAAAGATTCATAAACCTAATGTTATCTTGAGCAACAAGATAGCTTAATAAGATAAGGATAAAACCTATAGCTTAGGAATTAAATAAAGCCTAAGTAAACTTATGCTAAAGTGTAATTAAATGTTAATTACACCAACACCCCCCCATAAGTACAACTTAGGGAGAAGTAGATTTTTATGCAAATATGAGTCCTGGCAACAAGGCCTAATCAGGTACTCATGTACAAATGCAAAGAGAGAGAAAACCTAGTGGGAAAAACCCCCCTTCAGTGAGATGAATTACTGTGAAGAAGCACTAGAAGAACTCTGATGAAGCAACACTGCACTAGTAGAATTTGGCAAATAAATGACTGTGACTAAAAATTTTAGTCACATGACTAACACTAGTATAATTTGGCAAATAAATGACTAATTTGGTCATTTATAAGTGACTAATCTGGTCATTGGGTAAAATCACAACTAAATGACTAAATAAATTACTAATATCAGACAAATAAAAATGACTAAATAATTAACTAAATTAATGACGAAATAAATGACTATTACTCTATTATTTTTTCTTTAGAATTTGATCATAATCCATAGAGCTTAAGCCCCCTCATGGGACCCCTACCTAAGCGGGCCATTTGGCCGCCTAGGTTGCTTGATGCACCAAAAATACCTATTGCATGGAAGGCATTGGCTCTTGGTGCAGCCTTAAGGCCTTCACATATTTTATAAAAAAAATTAACATTTACAAATTCTTTAACTTTTATTACTCATTATGTTAATGAATCATTAATGTTTTTAACTATGATTTGAAGCCAGTTTGATTTTCCTATTGTGTTAGCATGTCAAATGTATCAAAGAGCAATTGTGATCAATTTCACTAATAAAATATGATTTAAACAATCCAATTGCATTTTGAGGGCTATCTTTCATTTCAAAACACAAATAAAGATGACTAAATAATTAGTCACACATAAAAATTAGACAATATGATATTAAAGTGGTTAATTAAAAAAAATTGAATTGAGGAAGTGTATTGTATTGTATTATAATATAATATAATAATAAATTATAATATAATATGATATTATATAATGTAGACATGCAAAATTAGCATTATGCATTCATCAAGTAAATCAGGCTTCACGTGCATCTACTCATTCAGTTAATCAGGTTCACCTTCATCCATTCATCAGGTAATCTCATTAATCTCCTAAGGTCATTTATTTAAAATCAAATAAACATTATCATCAACCTTTTTAATCAAATAAATCAAACATCCATCATAATTCATTTCCATCTTTTCTGATTTAAATAAATCAAATATTTATCTCAAATCAGTCAAATCATCCTAATCATCATTAATTTAATCTAACCATGATTAAATGCTAATCTCACCCACTTGCATTCTCTCGATTTGGCCACTTGCACATGAAATTGCATTTAATTGATTTATCATAATCTTTATTTTCAACTTGGCATAAAGGGAGAATATTCTCCAGGTTTGAATCTCCCCCCAAGTGGACATGTACACCCAATAGAGCATTTATGAGGCCTTACATGTCTCTTACATGTCCCCTTCCAATGTCAAACTCAACATATATTGCAAAATTTGAATTCCAATTCTCCCTCTCATGGGCACTCTCCCAAATCTTGCACATACATCAACCAATCACATGATGACAAGTGGCCTCTTCCTATTGGCCTATTTCTTAGTCCCACATTGGTCTCTCTTCAACTCTTAGCATTTGAAAATCCTTAAATAGAAGCTTCAACTTTGAGCAAATCCTCCACAATCTCCACAACTTGATGCAAAGTCACTCTCTTCATTTGAGAAATGATTTTTCCCACAATTTGATCCATAATCTTAGCATTTCATCTCCAAGATCATGCAAGGTCACTCTCTTCATTTGAGAAATGATCTTGTCCATCATTATCAATAGCTTATCTAAAGGGGTTGGAAAAGGGCTTCTTTCCATAGAAGCACCAATCCAATATGGGATAGATTGATTTCATGTTTTTAATTGTATGCTTTTATGTATCTTGTTATTGGATAGAATTCTAAAACATGTTAGATATCTCATATGGATGTTGAAGGTTTGCTTTGCTTGAATACTAATCATACTTGTCTATGTTAGTTATTAACCATTTCCAGATTTAGCATCCTACAAATGGTGCTAGAAGGAGGGTAGATTTGGTTTGTTAATCTAACTTATATGATAATTTTTGTACAAGTTTAACAAATGCATATTTTCATAAATTTTGTGCAGGTTGAGCAACCATTGCATTATAACTGCAAACTTCATTTGTTTGAAATATTGATGTCCCTACAAATCATTATCTCTTACAGTGTCTCAAGTTATGAGAAGTCTCTTAGCTATCTCTTAGCTTTGAAAAGTATCTTAGCTGCATTGTTTGTTTTGTTTAGGTGTATGTGAAATGGTTCCCGTGCCTATTTCATAGTCCCACTTCTGCATACATTATGGTGTCGAAACTTTAAAAAATAAAAATAAAAAATCTCCACATTGTGATGGTGGATTCAGTCAATGAATATTACTATTTGAGGTATGTCTACATCTCATTCAAATCACATAACAATTACCTCATGAATGTTGGCTTGAAAGTTTAGGATATTAATTGCTATTTTCAAATCGCTATGTTTGGCTACCCAAGATGCTTCAAGCATGGATGCTTTAATTCAACTCCTTATACCAGTTAGTATTTTGCAGCTATTATTTGACATAATACATTTATGGTTCACTGTAGTCACATTTTTCTTGAAGAAATTTTGTCTTACAATTTGCACGCCTTCCCTATGCTTCCGCATTTTGCACACGGTACATTCTGTCAAGTAGTTCATCGCACCCTTTGCCTAGAAGTTCACCTGCTACCTTTGTCTATGTCGTAACTTTCTTGAGCTCACGAGGGGAGGATGTTGGTCCAAGATATGGTTGTGGCTACTTACTTTATCTATTCCGACTAAAGAAAAATCTGCTTCGTCTAATTCTCCTGATTTGGACCATAAATGTCAACACCACATTCAAATATCAAGAAAATAAAAGAGTCGATTGTTGGTCTTTTCTTAAAAAGGAGCATATTATCTAGGTAGAGATAGCACCGATGGTGTAGGAGTATAGGAGAGCTACCTATTGTAATTAGGACTAGTTGAGGAAATCAACTGCTGATTAGACGCAACTGTTAACGCTCTGAAAGCACCAGGAACATTTCAGTGTTTTGTGTCAATATCTCGCAATACAACCTTCTAGCCACGTGTTGCTTCATTTTCTGAGTTGTCCCCTTTATGCAAAATAGTTCCAATTTCCAAGTGAAATGTCAAACATAAGAATCCTTCGCGCTTAATTCCCTTGAGAAGCTTTAACTGTCATTTTTGGTGGTCGTAGTAACAGTTGCATTTATACTAGCCACCATCTTGAGCAGCTATTGTTTTAAATACATTCACTCGTGATAAAGGCATTAATGAGGCGTGTACACATTGCTTGGATTGAGTCTACACCTTTCACATTGAGCAGTGTGGGAAGCATTAAATGCCCTTTAGACTCATATCTTTTCAGAAAATTCTTCACCAGTACTTCCTAGCGATTTAGTCCATGGTGCAAGATATACCAGAGATTTCCTAGAACCTACATTTTTTTCTGCTCATCACATATTCTCTTTACTCTCTGATCTATAAGGATGATAATTATTGTTTATTGAGTCTTTGTTGCGCCCATGAAGCAATGTAGGAATTTTCTACAGATACAACGAATGCAGCCCGTAATTATGGTGATAGGCACATTTTCACTGACGTTTTTAGCTCTTTCCTGACAGGTTCCTTCAAATGTGACATACTATAGATGCTACCCTGATGACATTCATTAAACACAGCCAGCAAACCATTCTCTAGTTGAGTTTAAAGCGAGGGAGATTAGAAAATATTTTATGCAGACAAGAAGCTATCTACGATGACTTGGAGTGGTTGGTTACCTGGGATGGTGACAGGAAACTTCAATGCATGGAAAAATACATTAATACTTTGCACCTTTCAAGCATTCAAATCTGGAACATATTTCTTACTCAATCTTAACATGTGTGCAAAGTTTTGAATTTTGTTCCTTTTCTTCACTAAGATTGCAATTATGTATAAGGTTAACCTTTTAGTGGTGGCTGCATCTTTTTGTCTTTAATGGAAATGTGTGGATTGAATAACTTGGGGCGTTCTGATCTTTTTCTTATTTGTGGCTTTGAATGTTCTACGTCTCTTTTCAATCAAGGAGAGATTTGATGTGACTTATAACGTTGCATTAAAAATAGAGTGAAGAGGCAGATTGGTACTAGTATTTATTACATCTTGATTTTACTAGTATGATTGGAAAGTCAATGAATATTGAGATGAAAATTTGAAGTGGTCTTCTTTAAAATGACATTAGGAGAGATTTGAGATTATCATATGAGACATAGCCTCATTTTTAAATTTTTTAGCTATATGAGATAAGAAATCTTTGGTAATTGGATTTTGGTTGTTTGGGCTTCCCAATCCCATTATAGAAAAAGAATGAATAGGAATTTAAAGTCTATTGCAGGTTGGAGACTTCTTTTTAGAAAGGGGCAGCATTGAAATTTGTTATCATGACTTGATTTCAACATTAAAACTAAAGTACTTGCATGTCTCTAGCTTTTGATCAAGATACAATCATAGGAAACTTGACACATGATCATTTCTTGTTTTGACTTCATAGGTTGACATTTGAATTGAGGGTTGGAGTTGAGCGAAAGCAAAAGTAAAGTTGGAGTTGAAGAATTGAGCATCAAACTTGAAAATCACAAAGCGTTTTTTAATGCTTAAGGGCTTCCATTTCATGCTTTAATTTTCTGTTTTAATCCTATTAGATCATTAATTTCTTTCAAATTTGGGCTAAAATTGAACCTTAGACACCTACTAGATTTCGTTTTGGTCTAACAATTTGAACAAAGCTATCTTCACACTCAAGTTTGGTGCTTTAAAATGAACTCATCATTGCTTTGAGGCTTAAAATGAACAAGTTCTTTCGTGTTTTTGTAATCTTTTTTGCAAAGTAATTTTGCTTAAAAAGACGTATGCGCTTCTCTCGTGCCTCACGATGATCTTGAGAATCAAAAGTCTTTTTGGTGACATTAAGTTGCATAAAATATTGCCTCCACATTTTTTGATTTGGGCTTAAAATTGAACAAAATACTTTGCGAGTGTGAGTTAGGTATATCGTGTGTGTTCTCCCTTTGTTTCTAAACGAAGGTCGATCGAACTACGGATGTGCTTGCTTGATATTGTTTACCTTTAGAGGGGCCTACCTAAGAGACACATCCAAAAGGAGAACTCGAAGGAAACTCCAACCGATTTTTCATTCAGGCTGGTATATAAATGGATAAGACTAAACTGTCAAGTCCTCATGGTATGTAGGCCTTAGCCGTACAGTGTCTTTCAGAATGGGGTACTACCATAAAATGTATAAGAGCCTCTAGTAGGATTGATCAAAGCTTTTAGTGGCTTGTTGGATGCTCGCAAGGTTCCATGTCCCCAATGTTGTGTCATTAAGAACCTTGTTTGTAGTTGCCATCTAGTCCATCCAAAGAGTTTTTCAAAGTGGTGCATTGGAACTTGGATTCCAAGAAGTTACTTGCCATGTCCGATCTTGGTTGAAATATAGAGGTTAAGACTTCATTCTTAACATACCTATATATTTCTTCCTTGGTTGCATGTAAAATCATCTCTTCTATGAAGGGCATGAGGCAATCCCACCAAGAAAAACATACCAATTGAGCTAGAATGTTACATTGCTTGTTTGAAAACACAGTGCGTTTATCAAAAACATTGTAAAACCAACATTCAACATCATCATCAAAATTTCAAACCCCTTAGTTAGAGCAAATACATTTGAAAAAACCTAAGAACTATTTCTTACCCTTGGGATTATGTCCTTAGAGGTTTTTAAGTAATTGGGTTTACATCTTAATTTGCTCTTACAAAGGTCAACATTAGGCAACCCTTGTCCTAATTTCTTGGAACTTCCACAACACTTTGTGGGATGAAAAGAAGTTGTGACATTGAACATTTAGTTTGAAACCTAATCAAGAAGTGTGTTTATGGTAAAAATTACTCATTAAGTAAAGATAACAAATTGGACCCCACACATGTGCTTGATATCTTTTGGTCATATTGGTCTTTTGATTGCTCTTAGAGAAAAGTGTGTTCTTCAATATCTTGGCCTAGTAAAAAAAGTCTCTCTAAATCTCTTAGGATCAAATCAAACACTTCATCCATCCCAAACACTTATCAAAATCCATACCACCAAACAACTTTAGAGCTTTGAAAACGTCATTCTAGACTTGGGTAAATCATCATCATCAAAATCACTTTGTTTAGTTAAGTGTATGGGAATGCATCCTTTCTCATAAATTTAATTGAATTAGCAAATCCTTTGAACAATTTCATCCTAAGATCACATCCAACATCTTAGGATTTACAAGTTCATCATCCAAATCAAACCAATCAAAATCAAACCCTAAGTCTAGCATTGATCCAAAGTTCCTAAACGTTCATCACTCATATCATTTTACATCTTGCATCCTTCATCTTGTCATTAGTCCTAAGAACCTTATAGGTCACTTTTGTAACAAGGTCAAAACACAAGAGGAACATGGAATATAGACTTAATCCATACATCATGAGCAACCCAAATCAAATAAGTTATCAAAGCCTTACAACATCAATTGATTCTCAACACTCACATCTATACGAACCATACATGGGATCATTACCTTCAACAAATTCCAATAGTATACCAAATGTGAGTATGCCCAAATTGAGGTTTGGAACACATTTCTCGAGGATAGATTTAAATCCAAGTCCAAACCTACAAGTCCAACCAAACACCCAATGCATGGCCATTCAAACGAATGTCACCTCACCAAATCCCTACATTCCAAATGAGAATGTACCAAGTACAAGTTTTTGAAATATGAATCTTGCAACCTTTGGGATAAATATGGTTACAAATCATACGAATATTGTTCAAAATCCAAACAAGATGTTAACGACTCCAAGTCAAAGCAATGTGATTCCCAACATCAACAATCTTCAATTTCAACATATCATGCCAAATCTGAGTGTCATCCCAAATCAAAAAATTGTCCAAAAGCAAACACAAGTACACACTCCAAATTTGCTTGAACAAAAGTTGAATCAAGGGAGTAAAAATCAAGATCAAATTTAGCTAGACCAACTTGCTTCACATGCCAAACTAATTGAATTATTGAGCCAAGAGATATCTTCACTCCAAAGTCAATACATTCTTCCATTGGTTGAACCATGTCATCAAAGCATTAAGTTGTGTCCACAACAACATCAACAACAATATCTCCAATGTCAAGAAGCTAGATATCAAGATCAACCACATCAACAAATCCAAACCCCATGTCTTGAAGATCAATCACCATGTCTCAAAATCAATCATCCCATCTTGAAGATCAATCACCACATCTCTAAAATCAATCACCACAAGGTCAACTTAAAGTGAAAATCTCACAAAGAAACAAGCAACAATACACACCACTTGGGAGACCAATCGAATCAGTCTTGCAACAATTGGTACAAGAAAATCTCATCAAGCTCCCCATTTATGGGAACTATCAAGAACCCTTAGTTGAACCACCAGGGTATAATGAGGAGCACCATTGTGATTATCACAAAACAAAGGGACACACAACATTAAGTTGTATTTGACTAAAAAATCTCATCCAAGATCTGATTGATCAAAAGATAATTTCTATTGGGGACAATGATAGCATTGTCAATCTCTCCACCATGACTGTTGAGAACAAGGAGAAAGATCAATCCATCACTGAGCACTTTGAAGATGTTTCCACCCAATCTGATGATCAACTCACCATACATCAAGAGCCACTTTTTAGTGATCTCTTTCAAGGAGTGTTAGGATTATTTGATCCAATTGACATAATGCACAATTAGTTCACTTATGATCATGTTGAAAATGTCTCTACATTGCCTTATGAGTTAGAGGACATATCTCAAGAATTTATTCCAAAGCAAGATCAAAATCTTCCACTAAGGTCTTACAATGGTCCCTTCCAAGACATGTTGACCCCCATTGACCTCATGGTTACAGATACTGAAGGAACCCTAGAATCGACACTTGAAGATATTGCACCACTTCACATGCCTAATGAAGATATCCAAGAATCTTTTGTAAGAAATTCATCCTTTGAAACTGACCCATTCCAAGAGCTTGATCCAAAGCATGTTGAAAGCAACTCTAAAATCGTTCAAGATCAAGAATTTATATCTTCAAGATACTACAACAATCTAATGAACACTCTCCTATCTATGCAAGATGATCATATCCATGTAGCACATACTCCTCCATCTACCCATGAGATGCTTTCCATGGATGGACACATAGAGGATCTTCATCTAGAAAAAGATTTTGTTACACAAAAAGAGTAGATTATTAACTCCTACAGTCAAACTGAGTTATCAACAACAGGATCAGATATATCCCGAACTCAGACTGAGGACATCATGAAGAAAGATATCCAACATTATCCGCTCAAGGAGACAAGTCAGATAAAACAAGATATTCCAGAATTAGTAGAGCAACAAATGGAAATAACGTCATCTATAATAGCCATTTATCAAAGAATACATTCTAAACAGGAGCTCTTAGAACAGGCAGAATCAAAGCATGAAGGTATTGCTTTGACTATACTAGGGGCAACTATGTCTCAAGCAAACGTCAACATAGGGAGCACGAAGAGTCCTTATGATGAAACTAGTGTCAATACTACAACCAACCATGTCACGAATCTTCATCCACCCATCACCCCATCCATGAATTGGGACCAACGTTAAAAGAAAGAATTGAATCAAAGTACAAAGAATGTTATCAAATCAAAAGAAGTTGACAAGCATAATGGACAAATGGATACAAAAAAATACAAAGATAGATCATCCCTATCAAACTCCATCAGTCAAAGAAACTATGGGGAAAAATAAAATAGGCAAAAGTATCCATCAAAGAGGTCCACAAAAGCAAAAGTAGGTCTTTCAAGCGACTTACAAAGTGTATCAAGTAGTTGGTCCTAATTCCATGCATATTTCCGTATCCACCCATCATTACTCATCTTCCCATGTTTGGAGAGTCAAATATTCCAAACTATCAACCAATCCATCTTTTATCCCTAAACACACTCCATCCACGCCTCCATGCAGGATATCCAATTCTCATATTGACCATGTATTGGCAACAACCCTTCATCATAAGGATTTAGAAGGCACTTTATCATGAAGTGTGTACAAAGACAAAGTTAACCTCGGTATCAACGAGGCAAATCAAGAATTCCAAAAGTTGTATTCAAGTGCACGTATCTTAGCAAAACAAATTCTTCAAGTAGGATATCAATGGCACATTATGATAGGGGTGTCTACATCAGAAACACCTCATGATTTAGCATGAGCTTAAAATCTTTCAAAAAAACCAAAAAAACCAAAAAATATGAAAATCCAAAAAAAATCAGAAAAAGGACTGAAAACAGTAAAGATAAAAATTGTCCTCTAGTGAAAACTGCATGGGCGGCACTTTGGGCAAGACTATGACAAAAAACTGGCAAACAGGCGTCATGAGTAGAATCGAGCATCTACGTGGGCCAGTTCAGGTGAAAGCATCTCATCCCATCAATAATAAATCATGCATTCCATCGATCTTATCCATAATAAATTCATTCATCCATAAACCATTGATCCAATCCATTTTCATCCATCTGCATCCATCATCCAAATTATCTTGATCTTGATGAAATTTTGGGGCACACTTTACACTTGCTTATGGTAAAACATCTTGACATGGGTCATTTTCATTGATCCTATCCTATCTAGTATTATCTAAGCCATGAAGCATTATCCAATGAGCTTTCGTTATCTGAACACCTTATCTTATCACAAGATAATACTTGGAATCCTTGGCATACTTACCATATCCATCCATCCATACACTTATCTAAGCATCCATACATTGCTAGACACTAGGGCCAGATATGAACATCTTGCTTCAGGAATAAATTTTGATCTATATCCTCCAACTTATGTGGTGATCCAAACATTGGAAAGTGTGAAATCAAATTGGTCAAAGCATTTGTGATCCAAAATCTAAATCACTAGCCCATGGAATATTTTGACAAGCAGAAGTTCCTTATTAGTCTTCATCTTTCATCAAACATCCAAACAATCAATATCAGTTACATCTAAGTTGCACGTCAAACATCACGTCAAATCATTCAAAAATCTTTTGTTCCAAACCAAGCTTCATTAGTCTTAATCAACATCATCATCAATCCATCATTATCTTGGGATATCCTTCCTGATTCTTGTGTTGATAAACACTATCCTTGCATTGTTGTGCATCCTCAACAATATTATCATCATCAATCCTAATCAATCAAATCTTGGCATTGTTTTACATCCTCAACAATGTTACCATCATTATCAATCCATTGATCCGATCAATCAACCTTAGCTTGGTCTTCAACAAAATCCCAAACAGAACATTGATATCATCACACATCCATACCGAAATCGTCAAAATAATGCGAAAATCCAAAAACATCCAAAACATCAAAAAATCCATAAAAACACTCAAAAAAATTGCAAAACATCAAAAACATTGGAATCTGAACTATGTTGTCTCTGAGCTTAAACGTAGGCAAGGCTCATCTTTGATCAGCCCCCGAGACATCAAAATTCAAAAACATTAAAAAATCATCAAAATCCAAAAACATTCAAAAAACATC
Source organism: Sequoia sempervirens (assembly GCA_007258455.2). Lineage (NCBI taxonomy): Eukaryota > Viridiplantae > Streptophyta > Pinopsida > Cupressales > Cupressaceae > Sequoia > Sequoia sempervirens. The sequence goes on from VDFB02252616.1 coordinate 27,987,841, forward strand.
AAAATTCAAAAACATCATAAAATCAAAAAATCAAAAACATCGCAAAATCCAAAATCCCCCCCCCAAAAAAAAAGCCTCAAAACATTTCAAAATGTCAAAAACATCCAAATATTTGAAAAAATCCATCTATCTCATCTCGCTTTCACCCACAATAATCAATCATCCATAATAAACTGATCGTCACCTTCATCCTTTAGCAACACAAATAGAAACAATCATAGCAGTCAACAAAAAAACAAACTTCAAATGTAAAATCAAAAGCAAACAACAAACATTTAAAACAAAATCAAACTCTTGATTAGTCGTGAACATGTCAATCAACCTTATATCGACAGCCTATCAATCAACTTATCAAATCATCATCATCCTATACAATGCATGTCCTAGGATATATCATTCCAACAATGGGCATCATTTTGGATATCACTTTTGATTCTTATCCTATCAAAACAAATCCCTTTGGCTAAAGGTATGAAGAACATTGGCTTGTTTGCATACTTGATCTTTTCTTTTGATTTATCTCATTGCGCTCATTCCAAGGACCTCTCGATGATATCTGAACGAAGGATTTAGAGAGATAGGAATGGGGCAACAATCATTATCTTTTGTTTGTTGTGCTTGTTGGACGTTCTTGTAAAATAACTTGGTGAATACTTGCTTTGCTAGGTATGCCCTAGCAAGGTTTCCGTATGTCAAGTATGAACAAGAATACTCCTATCTGCTTGTTGAGTCAAAGTCCATCACACTACGTACAACGCCATCCTGGCTCTTGATACCTTGATGCATCGTACCTATGTGTGTTATCAAACATAAGGTAAGTAGCCCTTTTAAAATCCCAATCCTTGATAAGCAAATCATCCAATTTTTATCATCATCATTATCATTTATCATCATCGTTTATCATCATCATCATCTCTAATAAAGTCTCATCAGATCATGGACTTGTTGGCTCCTCTTGTCATCATCTCATTTCCACACTAACATCACAACATGAATAGTTAATCATCATCACCAATTATGGTGATAGGCTCATTTCTAAAGACTTTGGAGGGCATCTCCTTTACAACAATCTTGTGTAAGTTTTATTATTCTTATCTCTTAAATTTCTATGAGAATAGGCTCAATTTGAGCTCAGTAGAAGCAATATGATAAAAAATCTTGTATCTCCCTACACAAATCTTGATGGGTTACTTTCTTTCTATAGAAAATGTAAAACTTTGCACTCTCAACTTACTATTTTCATTATTTTGAGGGCTTTTTGTGTTCTAATGGCCGTGACCTTCATAACATTTTGGATATTTTTCTTTATGTTCATTTTCTCTTCCTCATGGTTGTGTGGTAGAGACCCAATACTCAATAAAACAAACTTTTGTATACTTGACGTTTCCACAAAGGAAACTCCAAAAATTATATAAATGGCATGCCCTGAAATTCTTTCTTTAATTTTCTTTTATGCTCTTCATCCAAGTAAAGTGTCTAATTGTTAATGGGATGAATGACATATTGGACATGAGCAGCCAAAGTGTATCCGAATTTCCAGAGAACACCTTCATAATTGAGAGAATTATTATATTTATTGGAAATCTTGATTTTAATAGAGGGATTTGTTTCAACTTCTTTCCACTTAATATCACAACTTTTGACGTTTCTTGAAATCTCTGGCCTATTTTCATTCATTTTCAGATTTTGTTCTTGAAGTAGATTTTGTAAATAATCTAGGCTTGTATTCTTGAACCCATTTTATTCTCATAGTGCTTTCAATAATTTTGAGCACATTCATAGCTTCATAGTGTATCTTCCATTCACTGCTGATAATATACATTTAAGTTTTTTTGAAGTTTTTAGTTTTTCTTAAATAATTTTATTACTAGCTTAGTTTTTTTGAAGCAATCTTTCTTTTTTAGTTTTTCTTTTTTATTAGAAAAGAAAAAATAAAAAACAAAGGTTGCTTTTATATCTAAATTAGTAATTGTTAAATTAGAAATTAGAATTTAATTTAAATTTAGAATAAAATTGAAGTTTTTAGTTTTTCTTAAATAATTTTATTACTAGCTTAGTTTTTGTGAAGCAATCTTTCTTTTTTAGTTTTTCTTTTTCATTAGAAAAGAAAAACTAAAAAAGAAAGGTTTTTGTTATATCTAAACTAGTAATTGTTAAATTAGAAATTAGAATTTAATTTAAATTTAGAATGAAATTTCTTAAATAATTTTATTACTAGCTTAGTTTTTTTGAAGCAATCTTTCTTTTCTAGTTTTTTTTTCCATTAGAAAAGAAAAACTAAAAAAGAAAGGTTGCTTTTATATCTAAATTAGTAATTGCTAAACTAGAAATTAGAATTTAATTTAAATTTAGAATGAAATTTAATTTTTCAAGATATTGTGGAGATTTGATTTAAAGAATAATACAATAATTGAATCCAAAATCGAAAAAGTAGAGATTATTTCTTTTGCAAATACATTTCTTTTGCAATAACACTAATTCTATGCATTTTTTATTTATTAGACTTACTTTGATAATCTAGTAATATATTTAAGATATTGCTTTGATATTTATTCTTTTGCAAATGCATTTCTTTTGCAATATCATTAATTTTATGCAATTTTATTTATCAGACCTACTCTAATGCTTATGGGTATTTGCATTTAAGATATTCATTGTTTACAGCGATTTAGTAATATGTTTATGGACAGTACATAGCAAGGAGATATTGCTATGATAAACTAGTAATATTTAAGATATTACTCTGATATTAATTCTTTTGCAAATGCATTTCTTTTGTAATATCATTAATTCTATGCATTTTTATTTATTAGACTTACTCTAATGCTTATGGGTATCTTCTTTTAAGATATTCATTGTTTATGCTAGTACCTAGTAATATGTTTATTTTTTGATTATGGATAGGTACAGAGCAAGGAGAAAATGCAAAACTAGTGCCTTACTAGATGCATTTACTGCCCATCTCATGTGCAATAGTGACATCACTGAAGACATACATTCACACCATTTAGTTTTAGTTTTTTTTCAATTTTAAAAGTATAATAAATCAGCATTTTGTATACTGCAAAAGATTTTGTATTCAAAACTCTATATATAGAGTTCTTTGTAACATATTTTATATACAGTTTAAATATATAGAGAATTATTTTCCAATGTTGTTTCAATCCCAAATTTGTTGAAGTTTTAATAACATAAGAGCTTTAAAGTTTTATATTATTCAATCACAACATAATTTTCTCTTGGTTTGCAATTTCATAGACTAGTTATTGTAATAGCATTCTCCAAACATAAGAATTTGCATACACATCTGAAAGCATTAGTTCATAAATGACTAAATAAATGATTAACATGACTAAATAAATGACTAAACCATGACTAAATAAATGACTTCCATGACTAAATAAAATGACTACTATGACTAAATAAATGACTACCGTGACTAAATAAATGACCAGTTAACAATAATCAATAAATAAATTAATGACTAAATATATGAATAAATTAATGACTAAATAAATCACTACCATGACTAAATAAATGACCAATTAATAACAATCAATGACTAAATTAACGACTAAATCAATGACTAAATCAATGACCAAATCAATGACTAGATAAATGACTAAAATAGTTGTCATAAATTTGGTCGGGTTATAAATGACCAGCAATAAACTACTAATGGTCACGTGACCAAAATTAGTCATTTATATGCAATTTTTAGTAGTTTATTTAGTCATATATTGTTGTTTTTGTACTATTGTTGGAACCCCAAATACAGCAAGCAAGGAAAGATATTTCTATTTGCAAAGTACCAATCGAAATCACAAATGCAACAACAGACCCTATGCCAAGGAACACTGAAAACTCACATACTGGATCAACCTTGGAATCTGTAAGCAATAGTAGATGAAAGGATGAAAGGACCCATAATGATGACAAATCTGGAAGTTGTGTCTCTTGAAGCCAATGCCAAACTGAAACTAAAACTGCCCATAGGACGAGTACCATCAAGATTCTGGAACATCAACCATAAAAACATGGCCCTCAAATGAGAAAGATCTGAACCAATGTGGATCAAGAACCATAAAATCCCAACTGAAGTGTGAACCAAAGCAAACCAACGATGTGTCTAGCTATGCAAGAAAGAAGCTAAGGGAAACAACAAGAAACTAGACAAACTCATGCGAGTTGTCACCAATACGAAAGATGGATGTAAGAACCCCCCTTAATGGAACTTTATATCAGTTCATTATTACAATAACCAATGATTGTAGAAGGAGAGAATGCAAAAACTATAGAAACATAAGAAAAAATGCAAACCTAGTGCATGAAAAAAATGAATGCATGCATAAAATAAGGTACACATATTTTGTAAATTACCTCAGATCTACATAGAGGCTGAAACTAGCTTTCCAATGCCATGAAAATCGTGAAAAACGGATAAGCGAGTCAAAAGATATGCTTCCTAGAGTGAAAATGGAAACATCTAACTTCTGAGGCTGAAAAAGATATCAAAAATGAAAAACCAAAAAATCACACCTATACCATTACATAGAGCATTGAAACAACTTTCCGACAATATCTCATTTGCAAAAAAAGGACATTGTATACCCAAGATACTCCTATTTCCATGAAAGTTGTCCAAAAATGTCTGATTCGGCTACCAGAAGCCCTCAGGGGCTAAAAAAATAGAGCCCTTGGTCCCCTGGGCGGACCAGGGGGCTGACTGTTTGGCTCCTGCGGTGGAGCCCCTGGTCACCCACGTGATCGGGGTTGGGGCTGGAGACCACCGGTGGTGTTGGACGCTCAGCTCCCGGTCGCCGGTAGGACCAGGCCCGGGGCTAAAGTGTTTGTGGGGCTGAAGGTGGGGCCCCCAGACCTGATAGAACCATGGGCTCAGCTAAAAATGCCCGTGGGGGCTGAGCGTTGACTGAGTGGTGGATCAGCGGAGGAGAGGGTGGCGCAGTCTATTTTGAATGGGCTACGCAAAAAACCACCTTGATTTTTTATTTTTTTAATTGTTTTTTGAATTTTTTTCAAATTTTGTGCCTCGAGAAACATGCCTGGGGGCCGTACGGCCCTTGGGAAAAAAAAAATTGCCTCTCCGGATGACTGTGTCCAAATCAGACAAACTTTATATGGAAATAGGGGTTTTTAGGTGCTGCGAATCCAACGACAAGGTCCGTTTGGGCCCAAATTGCTCCAAAAATCAAGCAACCCCTGGATCTATCAAAAAAATCATCAAGCTTACAACCCTCGCATATCTAGCAAATAGTGACGAAAATGAATAAAATAAAAGTCATTTATGACTTTTTCTAGCGCTCTGAATCCAACAGAAAACCTTGATATGATCCAAGACGTTGCATAAATGTGCTCAAGGAATAAAACCCTTGAGGGAATCTAAACGAGATCTGCAATGAAATCCTCCAAAATGTCTGAGAAGGGGCTATGAATCAAGGCTCTGATACCATGTTAGAAACCAAGATCTGATTGCAAACTAGAAAAATCACCTTCCATAGAAGAGAAAAATGAAAAAGTAGAGATTTGCAAAAGATTTTCAAATCGATATATTTGAAGTACAAAATATTACAAGAGATAATTTTCTTTATAAAAGAAAAGATGCATAAACCTAATGTTATCTTGAGCAACAAGATAGCTTGATAAGATAAGGATAAAACCTATAAAGTAGGAATTAAATAAAGCCTAAGTAAACTTATCCTAAATTGTAATTAAATGTTAATTACACCAACATTCTAACTATCCAAAAATGATTTCAAGTTTCACAAAAATCTCATGTGAATATGGCCAAAAACTATGATAATCTTCAATATATATTTCTAGTAAGTAGTAACTTCATGTAGGCAAAAAATTAATTATTTCCTCCAATAAATAAAACTTATCATACTAGTAAAACCTTATGGTTAAAAAAACATTTATAATGGTGAATCCATCATCTATTATGAATGATTAACAAAAAATATTAGGAATGATTAAATACATGGGATTTACAACGTTGATGACACCTTAATTCTAATATATTTGTATCATCAACTATTGAATTAAATCTAGCTTCATGTGTAGCATGCATGAGAAAATTAAGAGCATTTTTATGGTGATATGCGATAACTCCACCTACTTGAATGATATCATAAAAATGAAAATAGAAAGGGACCCATGAACCCCCTCTAGGTCCCAATGAAGTAAACTTAGGAGGGAAGACTTTAAAAATTAGATCCAATATGTTTGATATGAGAATTTATTAAATATTTAGAAGAAAACTATTATAATACAAAGTGAATATCTTTAAGAAAGGAAAAATATATAAATCTCTTTATTTTTATAGATTTTAATAGTAAAAAAAAATCAAAATAAAAAAGGAATCAATTGGTATGTGAAGCCCATACACATGCATATAGGAGCATGTGAAACAAATTCAAGAAAGGTCATGCAAAATGCAAGAAAGATTGTGTAAACATAGGGAGAATGTAGTATAAAACCATATGTTTTTTTCCAAAATAGAATTACTCAATAGTTTATTTTATTTTAAAATTATTTTATTTATTACATATTTAAAACATTAATCACCTTAAAAAAATAAGATGGTGCAAGTTGGCAAGCATGAGCAAAAAAATGCAAAGGAGAAAAGAAGTTGATGGGGTAATATGGTGGAGGATGGCATCCCAAGGGAGAAGACAGATGGAGACGACAACTAATAGAAGGTGGATCACATCCCATAGTGGGTGTTTGAAAATGGAGCCTAGGTGGATAAGTGTCACCCACACTATCACTAGAATGGAAACATGGAAAATCAAGATCGCAACCAGAGTAGAAACTAACTCAAGGATGGTGGGAAGAGGGCTCCTGAACAAGGATATAATACAATAGTGTGTTAGAGGAACAAGCAAAGATGGAGCACACGTGACCAAAGGCATGGGTGGTTCTGGGAAAATGGTCACCATGTGAAGCCGTCAGATCGCAGCTAGCGTAACAAGGGCAGTGGCATTCAAAAGAACACCAGCAAAGTCTAGAGAATCAAGGGATCAAGAAACCCTAAGCTAGGGAATGAAGGAAAAATGAGCCATCAATCAAGAGAATAATTTAAGTTTGGAGGAAGAATGAATCAATGATACTGAGAACTATTTAGAAGAAAAATGAATAGAAGGAAGATCTAAAACAAAGCTAGTGAAGGCAATTGTTTGCAACCACAGGGAAGTAAATTGTACCAAATTCCTTTGAAAATGATTGATCCAAGAGTGATCAGACTGATGGAGAGATCTTTGTTTTCCAAGTGAACTAGCCCAGGGTGCCCTAGGGAGGAGATCAAAGCATGGTGTCCAAAAACAAATACAAAGATCGGGTAAGCATCTACCAACTACCAAACTATTTCTTTCTCATAGAATGCATAGATCAAAAATTAAAGATGAAAATTATAGAAGGGAAGCCTCTGTTTATGAATTGTCATAGTTTTCACTACCTAAATTAGAGATCAAGTTTTGATCCCTAGAACTACAAAATAATATCAAATCCCTACCTAGATCAAACTGGTGGATCTACCCTTTGAATTTTGGAATGTGGAGGCTATGGTGAGATTAGGTGATGCCTAGGGGTGTGTTTAGGGGTTGATGAGGACTTCATAAATGGAAAATATGGGGCTAAAGCTTGCATACTAGTAGAAATAGATGAGCGGGTAGGAATCTGCAAGAACATAGAAATTATAACAAAGTATGGAAGCAGACAACATGAGATAAAGTTATGGGAAGGATTAAAACCCAAAAAATGTCTCTTCAAAGAATCATTCATGGAAGGAACTTCATATAGGGGAAAGGAGACAAAAGCAAATGATAAAGAGTGGGAAGAACTAGGGGATGGAATATCTCAGGGAGTGGTAACCAAGATCACAAAAGATATATCAAAGCATGGTTGAACTGATCCTAAGCAAATGAAATCTAGAGGAGTCTCTCAAGAATGTAATAATGCCTCCCTTCCAATAAAGTAAAAATAGGTGTTGGGAAACTTTCAGGTAGAAAAATCTCTCAATGCTCTTCTGGATGAGGCACAATAACTCCAAAAGGACATCAATGCCCAAATTTGGGAATTGACTAATGAAGTAGAAAGGGTGGAATTGGAACCCCTAGAAGCAAGAGAGGCATATGGAATTGACAAGAAAAACACCAAAGAAAATAATGAAGAATATCTATAGGAGGAAGAAGATGACTTCATGTAGTCTAAGGAAGAGGAGAGTGATCAATTCTTAGATTGAGAAGGTGAACCTTGGGAGGAGGAAGAGGAAGTAGAGTTACTTGAAGATAGGAAGCTTGACCACTCAAAATCAAAGATAAATGTAAAAAACATAAAGAAGAAATCCAAAAGGGGCAAGAAAACAAGCAAAGCCAAGTTGATGATTGCAAGCAATGCGTCTAGATAGAAAAAACTGGTTGTTATGAAGGATAGCCTCCATCCTAGGGAAAAATAAGGATCATAATCTGGAATGTCAGGGGAATTAATGCCCATAAAAAATGACGTAGGGTCAAGCACCAAAATGACCAATTAAACACATAAATAGTGCTAATCCAAGAATTGAAATGGAGTAGGGAGGAAGGAAAGAGGAGATTGAGCAATTGGAGACAGTGGAAAAGCTAATTCAAAAAAGCTGCAGGAGCATCTGTTGGCCTAGGAGTAATATGGAACCCTCTAAAAATAGATGGGGAAGTGGAAAAAGAAGAAGACAATTGGCAGTTGATAAAGTTCAAAGATCTAAAGAAACATGAAAGTTTCTTCAACATTAATGTATATGGGCCAATAGCCATTGGAGTAAAAAGACAAGTGTGGGATAGAATTTCAAGGGAGTTAGAAGAAAGGAGAGATGAGAAAGGAATATTTGTAGGAAATTTTAATGCAACCCTAAACAATGAGGAGAAACAAGGAGGCCTGGGAAGAATAACAACCATTCAGAGATATTTCTAGGAAATTATAGATATAAATTTGCTAAAGGATTTGCAGACCAAAAATGGAACATTTACATGGTTAAATAGGAGGAAGGATTTCATAAAAATAGTAGAAAGATTGGACATATTCTTGCTATGGGGAGACTGGGGACAAGTAGCAGCCCCCTAGGAAGCCCAAATCCTACCCTTTATAGGGTCAGGCCATTTTCCAATCTTATTGACGTTTGGATAAGAGGACCCCCCAAAAGGAAGCCCTTTCAAATTTGAAAACATGTGGCTGAGAGATGAAAATCTACCAGAGCTAATTGAGAGTTGGTGGAATGAGATTAGGTTTGGAGATAAATCAAAACTATTCAAGATAAACAAGAAGCTAGGATATATCAAGAACACGCTCAAAGAATGGAACATGACAAACTTAAAAAATATTTTCAAGGAGAGAGACTAGAATAAGAGATCAAGGCCTTGAATGAGCACATAATAAAGAAAGGAATGGATACAAAGGATTTTGAGAATGATAAATGTTTGAAAGAAGAGTTGGCAGAAATTATGAAGAGAGAAGAATGCTACTAGCACCATAAGTCAAGGGAAACATAGTTGAAATAATGAGATATAAACTCCAAGTACTTCCACAATAAAAAAATTTCCAATCAAAGTAGGAACAAGATTGCAGAAATCAAGAAGTCCAATAGGGAGGAAACACAATATATTGATGAGGTGAATAAGGAGGTAGTCAAATTCTTTGAAGAGATTCTAAACAAGGAAAACTAGGAAAATAGGGCAAAAAGGGACAATTTGTTGAGTTCAATACCCTCAATTATAAAAGAAGACTAGAACAGATGCCTATATCAAAATATTTCAATGGAGGAAGTTAGGGAAGTAGTCTTTTAGATGAATCTAGACAAGGCCCTAGGCCTAGATGGTTTCCCAGAAGGATTCTTCCAAAAATTTTGGGATGTAGTTGGGAAATATCTATGGATGGTAGTGGAGGAATCGAGAAGAAAAATGACAATGTTGGGAGCAGTAAATCACACATTCCTGGCTCTAATTCCAAAGGAACAAGACCCATAGGCATTAAGCGATTTCTTACCAATTTCCCTATGCAACATGGTGTACAAAGTGGTCACAAAAATAATAGAAAATAGACTCAAGGCAGTTCTGAATGAGGTCATATTAGAAGAACAGAGTGGATTTTCTCTAGGAAGGTCAATAGCGGAAGGAATAATCATTGCTCATGAAATCATATACTCAACCATGAAGAACAAGGATGCCTACATAGTACTGAAATTAGACATTCTCAAAGCCTATGACATGATAGATAGATAATTCCTCCTTGAGGTTTTGAGAAAGTTCAGATTTGGAATGAATTGGATCAATTGAGTTAAAATTTGTATCTCCATAGCTAAATTCTTGGTACTAGTGAATGGGTTTGCACATGGCTTCTTCCCCTCCACAAGAGGGTTGAGACAAGGTGATCCCCTCTCCCCATTTTTGTTCATAATTATGGCAGAGGTGCTAGGGAGAGGGATACAAAGTCTAAGGAAGGAAGGAAATGGATAGGAGTTCGTGTGGCCAATGGTATGGAACCTACAACACATCTAAACTTTGTAGATGACATAGTTCTGATGGGAGAGGATAGCAAAATAGAATCAAGAGTGATCAAAAGATTTCTAGATGATTACTACAGTGCATAAGGGAAAATCATCAACTAGGGAAATTCAGAGGTTTTCTTTCTCAATACCCAATCGAGCTTACAAAATGACTTAGCCAAAATCCTGAATCTGAAAGTGGCAACATTGTTAGGGAGTTTCTTGGGAATTCCCTTGTTTGCAGGTATAAACAAGAAGTGCCATTGGGAGAACTTGGTAAACAGTTGCAAGAACAAACTGGGAACTTGGAAAGGCAGGTGGTTGTCATCAGCAAGAAGACTATTAATGGTCAAATCAATCTTGTCAGCTATCCTAGTGTATTCAATGTCATGCTTGAGGATACCTAAAGTAGTGGAAGAGTCTTTGATTCAAATGTTTAGGAAATTATTTTGGAATGGAGTAGGGGACCAAAAAAAGTCCCTATTCTACCTTGGGACAAAGTGTGCACATCCAAGGAAGTTGGTGGGGTAGGGATCAAGAAAATATCACTAATGAATCAATTCATGGGGGCCAAATTGGTTTGGGACCTCCACACAAAAGGTGAACATAAGTGGGTCAGAATCATGAGAAGAAAGTACCTAGACTCAGATGATCCAACCAAAATTCTCACTACAATAAACCCTCTGAGAGGGTCAATAATCTGGAATTTTATTTTGGAATGCAAGGATATAATATCAAACCATGTAACTTGGGAGATTAGAGATGGAAATAGTGTGTCCTTTTGGAATGACTCATGGTGTGGGAAACCACCCATTTACAACACTTCAGGATTGGAAGAAATCAAAGAAGAGACGACAAGGATTTGGGGGAGCAAGGTGGCTAATTATGGTAGCAGGATTGACAACCAAGGATCCTTCATCTGAAGCTAGAATGATCTTCAGACTCTTAATGCACCCCAAGCATAGAAAGAAGCCTTAGAAAAGATCCTAAAGATATGTATTTTTTCCCAACCAATGAAAAGGACACAATTAGATGGCGTGGGTCATCTACAGGCACATACAAAGTAAAATTTGGATACAAGATTAAAGAGATGGCCATGACTCGACAAGAATGGCCATGCAAGTTGATATGGGGGAAGAAATTCTCCCAAGGCAGGAGTCTTTCCTTGGTTGGTAATACACAAAAGAATCCTCACTAAAGATTGGTTAGCTACTTTTGGAGTGCAAGGCCCAGGGAGATGTTTATTGTGCAAAGAAAGTGAAGAGTCATCAAATCATTTTCTCCTGACATGTCCATATGAAAATGATTGTTGGAAAAAAGTGAGAGATAAGCTAAATATGCATTTCCCCATGCTAGTAGAACTCATATCCCGATTCATAATGTGGCCCCAAGGTGGTAACAAATTAGTCTTTGGGGGTATATGGAAAATTACCCCATCCATTGTGATATGAGAAATATGGAAGGAACAAAATAGGGGAATCTTCCAAGGGAAAGAAATGAATAAAGAAAAGTCGTGGGATAAAATTGAAAGATCTATAGTAGAGCTAGTCAATGAGGATGCTCAGTGCAAAGTAGGTAAACAAAAAATATTCAAAAACTGGGATGATTGCATAACCAAGAAATTTTTCGGTCTAAATACCCCACTACTGAATATAAATTACCCACTATAGTCAAAAAAGTTAAAGAGAGTAGAAACATCATGGAAGATGTTAGAATCTAGGTGGACCAAAATAAATTTTTATGCTGCCACCCATGGGAATCTTGGGCTAGGCAGAGCTGGTTGCATTGCAAGGGATGATCAAGGCAGGACTCTAATAGAAAAATCCATACTGCTAGGAATATGTTTGAATAATGAAGCAAAGTTCAGTGTAGTGACCATTGGCCTACAATTGGGTTTGGACTTGGGAGTGAAACAAGTCCACTTGGAAGGGGATTTGATGATCACAATAAATTTCATCAAGAGAGGCACCACCCAAAATTGGAAACTCAATCACTTGTTGTAGAGTGTCAAGAAATTGGTAAATAAGTTTGATGCCTTCCAAATTAGCCACATATACTGAGAATGAAATGAAAAGGTAGATGAATTGGTGAAAAAGGCATTAGAAAGTTCCACATAGGTAGAGGTCAGAATAAAAATGTGGTCAAAGAATAAGCATCATAATATCCTTATCAACCAGTGGCAAAAGAAACACACATGGAAATAAGAAAAAAATATTGGTGAATTGGTTTGACAAGACAAGAATAATCAATAGTAGGAAAAGCACAAGCTAAATAGACAAGACCCAAGGAAAAATAAAGGATAGGAAAGCAAACACAATGCCATGCATTAATTTTTCTTCTGTACCACCAACATGGTGGTGCCAAGAAAACATGCACCAAAGGGCATTATCTTAGAAAATTTAATTATGAGGAAGTAAGGCCATCAGTGTTAAAAGGCCTAGGCTTGTGAATTTTTATACAAACACAAATAGTGCAAGCCCAAAATTAGAGAGTGATAGTGAGTAGCAGAATTGGCTTTAGCTAGAAGTTTGAGAGATGTATTGTGGCTGGTGAAAGCTTTCCCAGTGGAGATTCCACTATTTTTGAACACAACAAAGCAACAACAATATTTCATAGGGGAAGTGTTGGATAAAAGTTTGCAGGGATTGTTGGCCTCCTCACACCCACTGGTCCTCTAGGCAACAAAAAAAGTTGTGGGCTTAGAATTCTTGAGGGTGTATCATAGATTCAGGTCAAATGCAAAAATATTAGCCATGTTCCTGGTTGCCCTCTTGCACATAGACATTTCAAAGGAAGTGTGGAAGAATATGATGCAGATGGTGTTCCTTCATGCATGGCTTGGAGACATTGATGCATCCTTGGACAACGTGGACGAAAACAAGAAATTTCTAATGCCAAAAAATTATCACATGATGTGCATGCATGAAAGGGAAGTGATGAAATCCCCTTTGGTTTGTGTTGTACAGTTTTTTGCACACACGCCCTGCTGAAAGCAAGGACCCTCTTTTGCTTCGGTTTTGGTTTCTTGGCCCTTTCTTTTGAGGTATTTTCTTACCTAGGAATGTGCTTAAAATGTTTATTGTGGATTGCCTAAGTGTTTCCCCTAGTTATTCATTGAAAATCTTAAGTTCTGGATGAATTTCGGGCTTTTTCCCTGATTCGGGACTTTCCACCCTAGTCAGATTTTCCTGGATCTTGCTCGGATTCCAGTTGGATCTTGTTGCTCAGGAATTTTTGGTCCTTGCAGGTTTTTTAGTGGTCTAGATTTTCTCGGATCCGCCCTATCATCGGATTCCCAAATTCCTTCTCTGGCTATCTTATTGACTGCATTAATGGTTCTGTGTGTGTTCTGAGAAGTGTATTTAACTTGGTTTTGGGGTCTTTTATGGCATCTTGCTTATTTTTTTGCCCTCGTTGTGCTCAGAAGTGCTTTTGTACGAGTAGTTGGTCAAGATTTTGGGCTATTCAGCTTTGACTGGATTGGTTTTGTGGTGGTTTCTTGTGCATTCTTGCCTGTGTTTGTTGTGGACACCCTTGAGCTTTGCATTTGCTTCTTATAAGATCAATTCCCATTTTTTAATGGTATGTGTCTGATTGTTTTACTTTGAATTAAATTATGAATGGCATGTTGATATTATGAGGGCGTGTGGGATTTGAATTCCTGTGTATTTGTTTATTTTGTGCTAGGGTTGTTCAGTAATGCATCCTTTGTCATCTCCCAAGCGAGTTTTGAGTTCATGTGTCTATTTGCATTTTAATGAATCTTGCCTGAGAGTAATTAGTAAACCCTAGTAATGACTCAATAGTGGAAACTAAATTTTGAGCCTGTCTCTGTGCTAATGGTGGGTGAATAAGGACCATCCCTGACTTTCCCTAAGTTGAACTTTTTTGAAATCCTCAGTTAGTTCAATGTCTGGATGAAATCGGGACTCTCCATCCCTTTCAGTTTTTCTTTGTTATGACCATTCGAGATCGTTGAGATATCATATCGACCATGTTGAGGTTCACCAAAGTGGTCTTCCTAGGTTCATGTTGGATCACCGTGAAACTATTGATTTTACACCAATGAATTCCTCTATGCATATCACTCGACGAGACCTTTCCTTTCGCCAAGACCTCACCCTGTGAGGAGATGTCTCATCGACATGCTTGCTCATACTCACTTTCGGTAAGACAAGTCCTAGTTGCTGAGAGGTCATGGCGGGATGTGGTAGCTTTATTGATATTCGTTTTCTTCACCAGGACATCCATCCTTTGGTGAGACATCCCACCGAGCACTTTTGCCCTCATCAAGCTCTATTCTTTCATCACTTTAACTCTTCAAGGTCGGTGAGATTTCATGTAGATCATTATGTGTCATGTCGAAGCCCTTCGTGGGTTTGCATTTGATCGCTAGGACCTCATAGTGAAACATTTCTCCTGGTGAGCCCTAATCTTCTATCGAGATGACTTCTTAATGTCGGCTAGAGATTATGCCGATGGAACTCTTCATCAGCGGGGCATAACGTATTCGCTGGGACCTCTAGTCGAACTCAAACGTTACACCAAGAAACCCTCCTAGATTCATGTTGAATTCACAGTGACCATATCTTTCTCATGTTGAAGATCTATTGAGCACTGTCAACGGGACAATCTTCCTTTGATGGGATGTCCTACCGCAAACTTTGTTACACCAAATTGTTTGTTTGGACCCCATAGTTGGTGAAGCATAAAGTATTCACCAAGACCCTTCTCTGACCACTCAAGTTATACCGATAAGATTGCTACATGCACGTTCAACAAGAATATGTAGCTTCGCTGAGACATCACATAGATAAATTTGTCAGGCTGAAGTGATTACTCAGACTCTGTTTCTGTCGGTGAGACAAGGGCGATTCGCTGTGACTTTATACCAAAGAAGACCTCTCACTAATGGGACTCTCACATTTGCTTTCGGTGAGACGTGCTCCTTCGGCGTAACCTAATCCCAAATGAAGTTTTTTTCAAAAAATTTACTCATCTGCTTCGCTAAGACTCCCCTATCTGGAAGGATGTTACAACAAAATCACTAAGTCTCGGCGAAACCTATTATGATGGCATCCTTCAGTGTGACTCCCAGAAGTCGCCGAGACTTCTCGGCGAAATGATTAACTCATTTTGAAGCCTTCGTTCTGGAATCTCCTTTAGTCTGGAAGTTTTCCTTAACCACAGATGTCTGTCAAGTCTAGATTTCTTTGAAATTCATTGTCCCCCTAATTTCCCTAAAGTCCTCGTTGGCCCATTCTTCACAGAAATCCATCCCTCATGGATTTCCCAGAAATCTGCTAAAATGTAAAGGAGCATGGAATAATCAGATTCACTTGTAATTTATGATGCAGTTAATGATTATTTCATGACATATTTGGATTTCCCTTGTGATTCACTAATGAAAAATGATCAATTTTAATGGTTAAGTAGGTGTTTTTTTAGTCATTCTATCAGAATCCGATCGGTCCAGAATTTCTTGAAATCCATCTTTGGCCCAGATTCCGCATATGGTCTCAAAACCCAAAATTTTTGTGATCATTTCATATGAGATTTAATGACTCCTTGACTATATGAGATACATTCTAATGGTGTTTTGATGCATTGACCTTTCTTTCTTGTGGTTTTTATTATGTTTTCATGTTGAGTACAGGCTGAATCAAGCAAGGCGGTAGTTGGTTCCTCGTTGTATGATGCAGAGAGGATTAGGTTGGACATAAAGAGCAATGTCCCTGAGAGTAAGACCACTTCTTTCTAGTCAGAATTCACTAATATAAATGTTGGCCTTTGGGACTATGAAGAGTTTAAAGAAAGAGTGGTGGCTGGGGATCTTCCTTTGGTGACTAGAAGGATGATGGAATCAGGCTTGTCCCACGTGGCTGGTTTCCCTTCAACAGTGCAATGCTATGAGCTAGTCCTTGAGTGCGCTAGGCACTATGATCAAGACACACAGAGGATAATTAGTCCTCAAGGGAGAGTTATTGCAAATCTCAACCTAGTCTCCATTGCCCAGAACATTTGGTATGCCAGAACGGTCTCATGTGGTGGGATTCACGATTGAAATAGCTCAGGAATTCTATGATGACCAGACTGTGAAGCCACAACAGCTAATCAATTCTTGGCTAGAAAAGCCTAAGTCGCACTACTCCAAATTGCCCAAACAACTATTCAGAGCAAAATTCAAGAAGGAATACTATGATGCCATCACCTTTCTTAGCAGGGTGGTTGGATTGAGGAGTGCTTGTACATTTGAGAATTGGATGTGCCATGCAATTGTAAGGATTGAACAAGAGAAAATTGACTACCATTGGGAAAGGGTCATCATCCAAGTAATTCATAAGCAATTATCCAATGTGTTACAGACAAAGACCTTTACAATGACTTCATATTTGGTATATGCACTTGCTAGGTTCCACCCCTACAGAGGATTGGATACAAGGGGCACCTTTCGACAGGATATTATTTATAAAGTTTTCCCTTAGTTGCATTGGGGAGATTCAAATTATATGACAGAAAATGATGCATTTGCCATGCATATCACTAGAATGCTTTAGGAAGTAGAGCATGCCAGAATTTCAGATCAAGCCAAGGAGCTCATCACGAAATATGGAGCTTGGTTTATTCAATTTCTAACTTTCTCCTAAATTCAGCTTGATGGCTGACAAAGAGCCCCATACATACTTCCAAGGTATCCCACTAATCACATCATATTGTTGGAAGTAACTAGACAGATTTGTGATTTTGATGCCATTTTCAAGAAGGACAAGCATAAGACTGGATTTGGTGGAGATTTCCCACTAAGGATTGGCACTGGAGAGGTATGTCCTTCCATTGGTTCTGCCCAAGCTTCAGAGGAAGAAATAAGTGCTCTTGGTTTGTCTTTCCACTCCCAGAGGTCTAGATTTGATATCACAGGAGAGGCTCAGAAGAGGGTCATCAAAGAATATTTCCATAAGGTTAATTATGTGGACTACTGGGCCAATTGCAGTGATGAGTATGAGGTCAAAAAGAAGAAATTCTCCCATCTCCCAGTTGAGTTAGTTCGATTATATAATGTAAGGCCAATTCCTGAGAAATTCAAAGATGATGGAAACTTGATCCAGGATGATGCTTATCAGGTCATAAAGGACAAACTGATTGGTGATGTAGATTGGTTAGAAGAGGAAAAGACCAAACTAAAACAATTGATGGATCCAGTTCTCAAATTTACCAAGATGTGGCTCAAACACACTTTGTGGGAGTTGGAGAATAAAGGTGTATAGTGCACCTATGCTCTTATAGGAGATTTGGATCCCCACTCTACCACTGAGGAATCTACCGAACAAGATCCTAAGGGTAAAGGTAAGATGAATTCCCCATCCAATATCAAGACAAAAGGTGTTGAACAAGAAGGGGCTCAGGAAACAGTGAAATAGAGAAGGCCAAAAGCTAAGAAAAGGAATAGAACTAAAGGATCTAAACAAAAGGTGGTTGAGGAGTAAAATCCTGAGGCTAGTGATCCTATGCCCAAGAGGTGAAGGATTGTCAAATTGTCAGAGAAGTCTAGCTCTAAGATTGAGGAGGAAGAAGTTATCCTGCCAGTGATAAATTTTGAAAGCTCGGAGGAGAAGGCCAAAGTGTATGCAATGAAGTCTAGGACTCCTTCTCCTAGGGATAGTTTGCCTAAGGCTGACCTACCTCTGGTGGTTTCTCATGAGGAGTGGCATGATAATGTGCCTCCCACTCATGAAGCTCAAGGTGAACCAGGTGAGGAGGAAAATGTTGAAGATCATCTAGATACTAAAGGTGAGGAATTCCATGCGGGTGATCTCTATAGTGCAGAGGCAGAGATTGAAAAGATAATGCAATCCCCTATGGTTGCACATGTGGATTCTCCTGTTAGAACTGAACTAGTTGAATCTCCTCCAAGGGAGGTAGAGGCAGTGAAGGATCCATCACTTGAACAAGAGGAGGAACATGTTGAAGAGGTAGAAAGCAAGATTAATGAAACTCCTGATGAACAAAATTTGAATGAGGAGGCACCTAAGTGTCAATAGGAAGGGGAAATGGGGTAGAGCAGGGTGCAACTAGAGTCCACTATCCCTAGTTGGCTGAAGAAAGAAATAAAGATAAAGCAGGTAGTAGTACAGGATAGTCCACCGAATTGGGACGAACTACTAGCCAAGATTGGAAAAGATAAAGGTAAGAAGAAGGCTAGGGTGATCTCATGGGTTTAGAGAGATGAGGCACATAACAAAGTTGTTCATATCACCACCCCTGTTCTAGATAAAAATAGAGATGATGTGGTAGGAAATGATTATAATATACAAACTTTTAATCTTGGGCCTACATCAGTTGAGTAGGATATTGGGGACTATGAGGTCTCCAATACAATTATTGTGGATCAATTGAGTAAAGAAATGAAGACCAAGTAGGAAATTAAGAGAGAATGAAAATCTTAGGAAGTGCTTGGAGGAATTAATAAAGCCACTACAGTCCATCAATCCTTCTTCCTCTACTACCAATCCTCTACCTCAGGAAACCATCACTGAGTTAGAAAAGATGAAAGTGTCCACTATTGCCACTGCAAATTGGTTGAAAGGAGTGCAAATTAGAGGTGATGAAACTATTAAGGAGATCTTGTCATTAGGAAAGGATACTGTCATGACAACTGAGTGGTTGAAGGCGGTGTTAGCACAAGACAAGGAAGATACAAATCTTCTTTTGTAGAAAACTAAGACTATTATGGGGTACACCCGAGATAGATTGGTGAGTGATGGGATCCTTCCTTCTTCCAAAGCTGCCGAGCCATGGGAATGGTTTGAAGCATTGCAAATCAGGCAGAAAGTGTTGAAAAAGATTTACAAACAGAGGAGGTAGATCGACAACACCCTAACTAGGGTTTACAATGGTTACATTGCCTTCTTTGAAATTATGACGGGAAGAAGGGAGATCGTGCCCAAGTATCTGAACTTGGAGTAGTTAAGAGAATGGTGGCATGACGTCTATGCACCACTTGATGATGGGTTTGTTTCTAAACACCAGCTGGATGATGCGGCCACCTACCTTGCAGTTATTGACAAATATCTAATGTATAAGGTAGACTAGGATAAGTCGGTCAAACACTCAAGAGGAGAGATTGTTTCCATGAAGAATTGACTTAGGGTTTTTCCTCCACCACCTATGGTTGACTTGGATGCGGCAACTTGAAAGTGCATGGAGAACCAGATCAGGGCAGAGATAATAGGGAAGGGAGCTACTGATAGGCTGCAACGCGATTTGTGCTTCCCTATTATCTTCCCATGTGTCATCTAGGCTGCATTGTGGATCCAAGGCCGACTCCAATGGGATGTGCATTTAATGCCTATTTGACCCATTTCGAAGACTCTTTTGGCTAGGTTGTTGTGCTGAGTTATTGCTACGAAACCCTTGCCTGGCCGACGAATTTTTGGGGATTTCTATATATTGGGCATTTCACCTCTTTGTAAAGGGTTAGCATAGAAAGAAAATAGTTAGAAGGTCAGAATTTGTAGCTAGAAGATAGAGCAGAGCTAGTTAGAAGTAGATTAAGTTAGCAGGTGGTTGCTCTCAAGCGAATATTGTAACAAAAAACCAAAATTGTTGCTACAGTGGATAATTCGAATATAAGTAATGTCATTGTGATTTGGTGCCATACTGGTATTCTCTTGTCTTGCATGGTTCTTGTTTTTCATCTTGAAAATTGCTTTGAGGAGGTGAATATTTAGATTAAATTTGATTCAATAATGTTGGTGATTTGATACTTGAATGTTGTAGGAATCCCTTAGTCCATACTTTTCACAACCAACGGATTGTTAGTTGCTTTGCAAAGTTAGCCTAGACTTTATATTCATTGTGCTTAGTTCAATCGTGAATATTTGTTTGTTTCAACTGCAAGAAGGGGTTGTGCGAATGAATGTTCATGATTTGAAAAACTCAAGAGCCTTAGAAGATTGCACTGTTTCTACAAGATTGTAGATTTATCTGGGTCAAGTAGAGATCGGTTTTGAGGGATTGGTCCATTCTGGGTGTTGGTCATTTTCATTGTTGATCTTAGGAGTAGTATTAGATTTAGAAATCTCTTTGAAACCCTTGTTCTCTTTTCTACTTCTTTGATTATTGGGTTAAATCTAGGCTTGAAGTATCACTAGTTTATTAGATCTAATAGAATCGATTCAGTAGTTTGCTTGTAGTAAGGTCCCATTGTGATTACCAATGATTTCACATTTATCATTGAGTTGTTTATGCATTGTCAAGACCTGACATTAGAGACCTTGGGGTTATCTCTTGAGGCTTGCTGATAGAGATTTACCTTTCAAGAGAGATAGGATATTGCATCTTGTTTGTGTTGTTGTTGTGCATATGACGCCATCAACAGTGTTGGCACTAGAAGGAGGGCCTAAATTAGCAAGCTGGATCAATTTTTGAACGCCATCTCTCCTGAGAGATTCAGAAGAAGAACAAGATCTGCTCCAGGAGAGGAAGAATTTCAAGAGTTACAGGACCCTACTAGGTCAAGAAGGACCAATAGAAGAAGGGAATGATCATCATCCCATCCATCCCCCTCATTTCCATCATCCCCATCTTCATCTAGTTCATCTGAGTCTAAGGCCATTCCCAGTCCACAACCTTAGCCAGTCATAAATCATCCATTTCCACCCCCATCTCGACCAATGGCTTTCCTAGCAACCAAACCATCTCCACTGAGCTTTGTTGTTTACAATGTCATGCCCAAAAACCCTGAACACTTTTGTTCAAAGTTCCATATCAATGACCCTAATAGAACTGCTGAAGAACATATCAGGATTTTTTCAGACTAGCCTCAAGGATAGAGGGATAAACCATGAGGATGTAGCTTGTAGGTTATTTCCTTATTCACTAGGGGAAGATGCATTCTATTGGTACAACCATTTACCTGTTGGGTCTATCCAACATTGGACTGAGTTAGAAGCTACCTTTTTGTAGAAGTTTTGAATCCCCATAAGTTCTAATGAGCTTTACTGTCAGTTCACTAACGTGAAAAGAGAGATTAATGAACCCATATGATCTTTCAATAATAGGTTTCATTGTGTTTATACTAGATTATAAGCCCCTTACGACATTGATGAACCTACTGCTCTAGAAGTTTATTATGAAGGACTTGGTAGTTTAACTACTTTTATGAAATGGAGTAATAACCCCCTTGGGAGTTTACTAGATGCATATGCAGAAGCTATAAAAGTTAGCACAAATCTAAGACAACATCTGTCTAGACCTTTACCCTCATTAGGACCCGTTGTTCACCCTAGACAAGTTCCAGCTCTCAACCAGGATTTTGCTAACCATACTCCTATCATGAATCCAGTACCTTAGTTACCTTTGGTCCCTCACCCAGGACCTTCTGTGGGACAAGTGTTATCCATGATTAATTACCCCCAGCACAATGTGAATCAACCCCTACACACCCACCCTTAGGCTAGCTATCCTTCCTACATACAAAATTATGAAGTCTTGAACCAATCGCTAAATGCCAATGCTACATTGGGGTATTCCCAAAATAATGTGAGTTAGCCTCCTCACAGTAATCCTGACAAGGAGAGACTGGATGAGTTGTCTGAACAAATAAAGAAGCTAAATATGGAGGTGACTTATTTAAGGAACCAAAACAATCAGTTGCAAGCTGCTCAGAGAAACATGCAGTCCAATCAAAACTTTGATAGAGGGCAATGTCAGGATCGAGGATACTACAACGACAGAGGATATAACAATGATAGAGGTTACAATAATGATAGAGGATATAATTATGACAGGAGATAGAATTATGATAAGGGACAATCATCAGGTCAGAACTTTGACAGAGGTCAAGGTGGTGGACAAGGTTTTGAGACAAGACAACAGTCAGGATAGAACATAACCTGGAACACGGGGCCTAATAATGGAGAAGTCCCCACCCCATTGAATCAACTAGTTAATTAACTTGTCAATCAATTTGCCAGTCAACCAGTAAATCAAGAGAAGCCCCCCGGTGGTGTATATCTAGCTAAGGCTGCCTTATCAGGGTGGTGTAGGCTCCACAAAACTAGTCATCATTCTGAATTGGATTGTTAAGAGTTCCAAATAGCAGCCTCAATCTTTTAGTATGAAGTGGAAAACAATGCAAGCAGTCAAGAAATCATACCTTCTATTTCTTATGATTCACCAGTGCTGGTATTAAACCATGCCCCTTTTCCACAAAGTGAGGAAAATATACCTGAAGAAGAATCTGACCGGTTGAAGAAAGAGGCAGACCAGGTATGCAATGGGGATGAAATTACACAATTGTTTGATGAGAGTTAGATGAATGGTAATGGTCCCAGAGATGAAGAGGAAGCTTACATTGAAGAAGTGCAGACCTTCCAGAGACCTGTCAAGAGGTATGACTTGAGAGAGTTGCCACACAGGTGCCCATAGGCTGGAGGCCCCTTCACTACTTCCATTCCACCAAATAATTTCAACACACCTCCAAACCCTAATGCTAGCAATAATCCATCACTGCATTAGCTTCCCAAGCAATATTTATCCTGAGGACATGCTGGTGTACCAAAAGGAAGAAATGTTGATGCAAATAAAGAAAAGGTGAGGGAATACCCGAGGGAGACTCCTACGGATTTAAACGAAGAATAGTTGGCCCTGTATGTTGCTGAAGAACTCTAAAAATTGAAGGTAAATCTATCTGCATTCTAATTATTAAGATTTCCATCCATTAGGAATGCAGTCTTAGGTTCTTATGATGCAAATTTTGTGACACAAGATAGATTGGTTAGCAAGAGTGTCCATAAAGTATTTAGTTCTCAGCCAATAGGAAGACAAAATCAGTCTCATGATCAAGACCATATGCCCCCTGGAGACATTAGCAAGGAAAGGGACAAATCTCAAGTTGTTCAAGTAGATACTCCCTTAACTTTGTTTCAAGGGGAAATAGATACTCCATTCCTGATTTCTTTTCGCATGTTTGGAAAGAATTTACATAATTGTCTACTCGATTCTGGTGCCTCAACCAATGTTATGCCCCTTGGTGTCTATAGAGCTATGGGTATCTCCCCTGGTGATTCTCAAAAGAAAGTCACATAGTTGGATAGGACTGAAGTCAATGTGGTAGGAGAGTTAAACATGATTCAGATGCAGATTGCTTCTGATCCTAGAATTTAGTAAGTTATCAATATATAGGTAGCTGACATACCTGATGCTTATGGCCTAATCTTGGGAAGGGACTTTATCGGGGCCTTAAATGGATATGTCTCGACTGACCACTCCCATATGTGGCTTCCCTGGAAAGGAGTGCCAAATCAGATCAGAATTAAAAGAGAACCCAAGATGAAGTACATGATCACAGACTATCAAAAGACCTCTATAGAAATTTTGGTGTCAGAAGTAAGTATGGGTAGTCACATGCTTTCTGCTCCCCTTGAAGAACTGGATTCGGAGGAGGTCCTCATGTTGCATATAGTATCTCATGACCTCACGACAGAGTCTAGTGGTGTGGAAGCCCTAGTGGATCCAGTTAAGGAAAATGGTGAACTAGCTGAAAGTAATGATGATCCAGAGGATAATCAGCTAGCTTTGTTAGACAGTTTTTAGGAGTTCCTTCAAAAATGTATTAAAGGTCAGATTCAGTTAGGAAGAAGAATGAACTTTGAAGAGTTACTTTTTTCCAATTGGTGCAGGGTATATAATGCTTCACATTCAGAATTGGACGGTTGCTTGTGCCAACCCGCAATAAAACAAATACAAAACTATACTAATCCTACTCCTGTGGTCCCAATCAACGTCCAAGAAGACCACAAAGAAAAATGAATGATGCCTTCTGAAGAGCTATCTGGTGGTAACAATGCCAGTAAAAGGGCAGGGAACTCTGTAGCTACCGATTGTTAGACTTTGAGATTTGATGGGTCCAAATCAAAACAAGGAGCTGGGGCAGGATTTGAGCTAATCAGTCCAAGAGGTAAGACATTTCTTGCTACTCATAGACTTCAGTTTCATTGTACCAATAAAGTAGCAGAGTATGAAGCCTTAGTGGACGGATTGTTAATGGCCTTGAAGAAGAAGGTTAAGATCTTGCAAGTGTATGGAGATTCTGAATTAGTAGTCAAACAAGTCGGGAGACAATATTCTTGTCATGACAGAAGAATGACTAACTACAAACACATAATATGGGACCTTATTGAAGGATTTGATGCCTTCAACATTCAGCTGATTCCATGAAATAAAAACCACACTGCTGACTCCTTGGCCTAGGCAGCTAGTACTCTGTAGCCTCTATCTCCTTCCAGGTTGAAGAAATTTACTGTGGAGCTGACCCCAATACCCTTGGTACCTAATAATGTCACCAACTTCCAAGTATTTGAAGATGACAAGCATATTTTAGATTTTATCACAAATACAGATGTTTTTGCTTCTCACATCACCGATGAAACTGAGCTCCAAGAAGCAGAGATGGACTTCGAAGCATTAATCAATTTGAAGACCAATACTATTCCTAGGGGGATAGTACAATTAGAAAGAATCTTTGATCTAGATAGGATCAGAAATTAGGAACATAATGCCAAGAAAGAGTCCATTAGTGGACAGTGTGATAAGTATAATGTGGAATCCCAAGAGGATGTCAAAAACATCTTCCTCAGTAAAGTGTGCAAACCAGAAGAAAGACAGGGAATCATTGATGCATTGCACAAATATCCAGATGTGATAGCCTGGAGTTATGAGGACTTGAAGACTTATGATACATTGGTCATAACTCATACTATCCCTCTCAATCTAGGAGTGAAACTTTTCAGACATAGGTAGAGGCCTATTAATGCTCTGCTAGAACCTGTAATAAAAAGGAAGTGCAGGAACTGTTGTCTGTGAGAATCATATTTCTAGTCAGACACTCTACTTGGGTTGCAAACTTGGTTCCTGTATGAAAGAAAAATGGTGAAATTAGAATGTGTGTAGATTTTAGGAACCTAAATAGGGCGTCAGAAAAGGATAATTATCCGGTACCCTCACTGGATGAAGTACTCCAGATTTTTAATGGATCTCAGATGATGTCCTTCTTGGATGGATATTCAGGGTACAACTAGGTCATGGTGTAATATGAGGATAGACACAAGACTACTTTCACCATTAAGTGGTGTACTTTTGCTTATAGAAGAATGCCTTTTGGCTTGATTAATGTTGGAGCTACATTCCAGAGGGCGGTGGACATAGTCTTTAAAGATCTAATTGGGAAGTGCATAATCATCTACATGGATGATTTGACAGTATTTTCAAGAAAGAGAGGTGATCATATCTCAGATTTGTGCAAAGTTTTCCAGAAATGTAGAGAATTTGGGATATCCCTCAACCCAAATAAATGCATCTTTGGAGTTACAAAAGGTAAGTTACTAGTACATATTATCTCTGAGAAGGGAATTGCCATTGATCTAGAATGTATAGAAGCTATTCTTAAGATTCCATCACCTGCTAGTAAAAAGGAAATGAAGTCATTCTTCGACAAGATCAACTTTGTGAGGAAGTTCATCACTGTGTTTGCAGAAATAGTTAAGCCACTAAATGTGATGCTGAAGTAGGAGGCCAAGGTGGAATGGAATGCAGAAGTGAAGGAAGCATTTGCTAAAATAAAGAGAGCTATTGTTGAGGCTCCAGTTTTAGTAAGTCCCGATTATGCCAAACCATTTTACATATATTCATTTGCTTCTGACCACTCCTATGCTGCTATATTAACTCAGAAATCTGACCAAGGAAATGAACATCCCATAGCATTTATGAGTGCACCATTGAAGGATGTAGAACTGAAATACCCAAATGTGGAGAAGCAAGCTTATGCCTTAGTCAGGGCAATCAAGAAATTTAGGCATTATATCCTCAGAAACAAGATCTTTGCTATAGTTCCCGATCCTGTAGTCAAGTTGTTATTGATACAGAATGAACTGGGAGAATGTAGAGCCAAGTGGGTGACTATGCTACAAGAATATGATATGTAAATTCAGCCCATGAAGCTGGTAAGAGGGCAGGGGCTCACAAAGACAATGGCAGAGAGAGGCCTTGATCTTACAGCCCATGCTTATACTTTAGAGGATGTCTCTCCTAGCGAGTGGTATGATGATGTTGTTCACTATCTCCTGACTCAGAGATGCCTTGATCATCTCAATCCAGTACAAAGAAGGGCATTGCACTTAAAGAGTGACAGTTTCATGTTGAAAGGGGTTGTTTTATACAAGCAAAATCATGAAGGTGTATACTTAAGGTGCTTAGGAAAGGCAGAATATACAAGAGTGATGTTAGAATTTCATGATAGGTATGGTACAGGACATGGGTCAACACTGTCTACAGCAAACCAGATTCTCAGAGTTGATTACTACTGGCCTACATTGTTCAAAGACACCCATAGTCACATCAGAACTTGTCATGTGTGCCAAACTATCGCTACCAAAGAGAAGTATGCTGCACTCCCACTTCAACCAATTTTTGAGGTAAAACCTTTTGCACAACGGGGAATGGATTTCATTGGCCCCATAAATCCACCTTCCTCTACTGGTCATAGGTATATTCTCACCATTACTAATTATTTTACATGGTGGATAAAAGCTCTTGCATGCAAATAGTGTACTTCTGATGTAGTAATTAATTTCCTTGAATCTGGTGTTCTTAATCATTTTGGGTGCCCTATGTCTCTAGTATGTGATAATGGCCCTGCGTTTTCATCATTGAAATTTTCTAATTGGGATTTTGATCATGGGATCCTTATAAAATTTGCATCCAACTATTACCCCCAGGGTAACAGGTTAGCTGAATCATCCAACAAAAATCTCCTGACTGCAAACTGTTAGAAAGAAATCTGAAGGATTGGCATACCCAACTTAGATTTTCCCTTTGGGCAGATCGTACCCAACATAAAGCTTCCATAGGAATGTCACCTTACCATCTGGTTTATGGTCTAGAACCTGTGTTTCCCATACAATTGAAAATTCCTACCCTTCAGTTCATTAATGACTATTATGAGGAGGAAGACAGACGCGAGGCTAAACTTTCTGAATTGTTACATCTTGAAGAAAAAAGAGACAAAGCCCTAGAAAACTTTGCCAAACATCAAGGGGTTGTCAAGAGATGGTTTGATAGGAGAGCCAAGGTTAAAGCTTTTAGGATTTCTGACCTAGTTCTCTCCTGGGATAAAGCCCATGACCGTAATGGAGAGCATGGAAATTTTTTTAAACTTTGGCTTGGACCTTACCAGATCTTGGAAATCCTGGGAGATAATGCCTTCCGTTTGAAAACTCTCACTGGAGAAGATATCCCGCTGCCTGTCAATGGGCAGTATTTGAAGCATTATTTCTAGTCCTTAGCTGTTTTAGCTCTTGTCTTGTATATAGTTAGATTAGGTTTCCCTTTCTACTTTGCTTTTGTTTGTTTGTTTTTGGTTTGTTTATTTTTGCATTGCTTTTGCTTTGGGGGTTTTTTTGTTTTCGCTTGGGTGTGTCGCACCTGCATGGAAAATTTGTCTTCTCTGGAATTGTTCTAAGTATTTCATTGGTGAAATTTAGTCTTGCATCTTGAAAGGATGGTTGAGATCTTTGCTATTGCTAATGGTCTTAATGTCAGGTTTATAGAAGATTAAGTCACTAGTGTGGATTTGAATTTGAAGTACTCTAAAAATCTTATATCCATCATATATGTTAAGAATCCTACTGTCACTATAGGAATCCTTGTGAAGTCTTGTCAAGTGAAAAATCCTATTTTGCTTCAGTGCCACTGTGGTTCTCAGCCTTGAGTGTGAACTTCATTGTTCACAAATTGAAATGAAAGAGACATATGAAGAATATCAATGGAAAGAAAAATGAAATATTGAATATCAAAAGAATAAATTTAACTTATCAGGGGTACCTAAATATCTCTACCGAGGCTATGGACGCCTAGCTGATAGTAGAGCTATGTTCAGGAGAGTCACAACGATAACCTAGTCTGGGCTATGGATGCCTGATTGGCAGTGAGGCTCTATCCTTGTTGCTTTTAAAGTTAAAATCCTTACGTAGCCTGACTTGACTAAACTTGGTTTTTGTAGTAACTTAAGGAGGGAAATGAACTCATGTGCACACGCTTGGATTTTTAGTTTATGGAAGGTTTGGTCTATCTTTTGGTTCTGATTCTTTGAATCTTTGCATTCTAGCTTATTTGTTTGGTGGCAAGATTGAAACCAGAGATTCTGGGTTCTTGATTGCTGTTTGTCATCAAATGCTCTAGAGCATTTTTCCAGCAGAAGTTGCCATTTGTTGTGTAGTTTTTCACACACATGCCCCGCTGAAAGCAGGGACCCTCTTTCGCTTCAGTTTTAGTTTCTTGGCCCTTTCTTTTGAGGTATTTTCTTACCTAGGCATGTGCTTAAAATGTTTATTTTGGATTGCCTAAGTGTTTCCCCTAGTTATTCATTGAAAATCTTAAGTTCTAGATGAATTTTGGGCTTTTGCCCTAATTCGAGACTTTCCACCCTGTTCGGATATTCCCGGATCTTGCTTGGATTCCGGTTGGATCTTGTTGCTTGGGAATTTTCGGTCCTCGTGGGTTTCTGCATGGTCTGGATTTTCCCGAATTTTGCCCTGTCGTCGAATTCCAGAAATTCCTTCTCTGGCTGTCTTATTGACTGCATTATTGGCTCCGTGCGTGTTCTGAGAAGTGTATTTAACTTGGTTTTGGGGTCTTTTATGCCATCCTGCTTCTTTTTTTGCCCTCATTGTGCTTAGAAGTGCTTTTGTGCTTGTAGTTGGTCAGGATTTTGGGCCATTCGGCTTTGACTGGATTGGTTTTGTGGTGGTTTCTTGTGCGTTCTCGCCTGTGTTTGTTGTGGACACCCTTGAGCTTTGCATTTGCTGCTTCTAAGATCAATTCCCATTTTTTAATGGTATGTGTCTGACTGCTCTGTATTGAATTAAATTATGAATGGCATGTTGATATTGTGAGGGCTTGTGGGATTTGAATTCATGTGTATTTGTTTATTTCATACTAGGGTTGTTCAGTAATGCATTGTTTGTCATCTCCCAGGCGAGTTTTGAGTTCATGTGTCTATCTACATTTTAATGAATCTTTCCTGAGAGTAATTAGTAAACCCTAGTACTGACTCAATAGTGGAAAAAAATAAATTCTAAGCCTATCTATGTGCTAATGGCGAGTGAATAAGGACCGTCCCTGACTTTCCCTAAGTTGAACTTTTCAAAATCCTTAGTTAGTTTAATGTCTGGATGATATCAGGACTCCATCCCTTCTAGATTCCCTTCGTTGTGACCATTCAAGACCACTGAGATATCATATTAACCACCTTGAGGTTCACCGAAGTGGTCTTCCTAGGTTCATGTTGGATCACCATGACACTATTGTTTTTACACCGATGAAATCCTCTATGCATATCAGTCGGTGAGACCTTTGCTTTTTCCAAGACCTCACCCCAAGAGGAGATGTCTCATCGACATGCTTGCTCATACTTTCTTTCGGCAAGACAAGTCCTGGTCACCGAGAGGTCATGGCGGGATCCGGTAGCTTTATCGATATTCATTTTCTTCACCAGGACATCCGTCCTTCGGCGAGACATCCCATTGAGAACTTTTTCCCTCATCAAGCTCTATTCTTTCATCATTGTAACTCTTTAAGGTCAGCGAGATGTCATGTAAATCATTCTATGTCATGTCAAAGCCCTTCGTGGGTTTGCATTTGATTGCCAGGACCTCATAGCCAAACTTTTCTCCTAGTGAGTGATCCGGGGGACATTTTTCAGTGAAATTTGAAGTGTCTCCAATACTCCAAAATTCAGCACTATCATAAAGGGTTCAACGTCTTGATTCCAACGCAACTCGAACAGAGTGAAAAGGAGTCCGTTTACTCAATTTACGGCTAGTCAAACTTTCAATCAAAATGCCATCAGGGGTCATCTAGAAGGTGAAAAATGATCATCTCTAAAATCAATGGAAGCAGCAACAAATCAAAGGGCTCATTGAAATTTTTTTGACAATGCTCATTTTATCGAAATCCGACATCGTATGCTCAAGATATTGGCAGTCAAATTTTAGTTGACTTGAGGGTACAGATGATGACGTCATCATGCTGACGTGTCAGTCAGTACTGTATGGATGATTTGGACAAATCTCGACGTGACACATGGCAGCTAAGTCAAATCACAAGAACCAATCACACCGTGACACATGGCATCCATACTGCACATCATTGGCTCTGCCAGCGGTCTAGTCAGCGTTTGGGTGCGGAGTCATTAGACACGTCAACATTCCAGACAAATAGCCGCTTGACACATGTCATGTCAACTGTCAGAGGTTGGTGATTTCGTTTGTTTGTTTTAACAAAAGTTTGTTGTAGCTTGAACCCATAACCTGCCATGAGTCCGAAACTGTCGGTGACCGTTGTACCAAACATACCCATCAAACATAAAGATAGAGTCGTTTCATTTTGTTGTTTAAAACCTTCGTTGTTCAGTATAAAACGTGGTCGGCGGGGTTTGAACTCTCGACCACGCGGGTGCCAAAAATATTATATGCCGTTAGACCACCAACATAATATGAACTATATAAGGAGTCTGTTTACCTTTGTTTAAGGAGAGTGGGCCGAGCCTAACCAAATGGGGCTATATGGCCGAAATTCGCCTTAACCAACTGAACAAAAAGATTGTACAAGACAAAATAGTTGTTGCACGAATTGTTAAGGGAGGTTAAGCATTTATTTTTATGGTTAGGCCTAATTAGGCATATTTCATGTATAAAAAGAGGGGTATAGATTTGATTTCCCAAGTCCAGGTGGTGAGAATGGGAGAATGCTGAAGAGATTTTGAAGACATTTCTGCACATCAGAGGAACGTCATGCTGCTGTGCTTAAGGGAGATAGTCTTGAAGCAATTGTAACTATTTTTGGAGTATAATCAAATCAGTCACTCCGTTGGAGAGGGGGCCGAAGATGTAGTCCTTAGGGACGAACTCCGTTATCAATTGCGTTTGTTCTCCTCTTTATCTTCTCTCTTTCTTTTTAGTTCATTATCTTGGCAATCATGTTATGTTAATTTGTTCATTTAGGTATTCTATTAAGTTATCATTTATGTTAAGCATTCTATAAACAATTTTTCCTAGATCCTAAATAGATCAAGTTGGTATCAGAGCTTTGTGTGTGGCTAGTATTGCAGCAATTGAATGCTAACGAGATCTAGGATTCAGTGAGGCGAAGGAGAACTTGAAGAATATAATCCTGAGATCGGAAGACGAAGAGCTAATCGACCATCACAGATGGAAGGAAAAGAAGGTGAACAAATTTCAGAGCTCAGTGAGAAGGATTTCCAGAAGCTATTTCTAGACATGAAGGCGATGGTGGAAGAACTTTATGTAGAAAAGAAGAAGCACAAAAAGGGAGGTTCTTTGAAGCACAAGAAGTAGGAAGATCAGAAAGAAACAGAGGAGAAAACTCCAGAAACTCCTTCTCCTCCATCTTCTCCCTCTTCTTCTTCTCCCCCTTCTCCTCCTTCTCCTTCTCCTTCTTCTAATGTAAATCCATTTAAGAGCAAGTCTAAGCCCGTTAATAAGCTAGATGTAAAATTTGAGTTACCTAAATACTGTGGGGAGTTAAATGCTGAGAAGTTAGATGATTGGGTCCAGCAAGTAGAAGTGTACTGTAGGATTCAAGTCCTAGTAGAAG
Organism: Sequoia sempervirens; assembly: GCA_007258455.2. Taxonomy (NCBI): domain Eukaryota; kingdom Viridiplantae; phylum Streptophyta; class Pinopsida; order Cupressales; family Cupressaceae; genus Sequoia; species Sequoia sempervirens. The sequence continues at coordinate 28,020,044 of VDFB02252616.1, forward strand.
ATGCTTCTAGGATCCAATTAGCCACTCTCTGGTTGGGAGGTACAACTCTCACCTGGTGGGAGAGTAAGACTCTGGAAGAAATTTCTCACCATGGTCATGTTAATATGTCTTGGATGGAGTTTTTTTCTGCCCTTAGGAAACAATTCTATCCTTTAGGTTACATGCAACAATTAACCATGAATTGGAAAACCTTTAGGCAAGGTAAGGGGTAGTCTGTCTAGGATTATACTCATGAGTTTAGAAAATAGGCTATTGCTTTAAATGTTCCCTTGTATACTCAAGACACATTACTTAAGTACATAGGTGGTTTGCATTCTTACTTTAGGCACACTATTTTGATGTTGAGTCCTAACAATCTAGATGAGGTGTCTGTTCAAGCTACTCATTTAGAGTCAAGGGCTAAGAACACTTTCAGTGATAACTTTTCCAAGAAGCCATCTAAGTTTGAGGGTAAGTCTAAAGGGAAAGACAAAGACAAAGATAAAGGCAAAGGGAAGAAGAAAACTACAACTAAGAAAGAAGGTGAGAAACCCACATGCTCCAATTGCAAGAAAGAGGGGCATGATGATTCAAGATGTTGGAAGCTTCATCCTAAGTTGAGGCCAAAAAGATATGGAGGTAATAAAGGCAAGCAAAAGACTACTGCAATGATTCAACAGGATCTTGGTTCTGACTCTGGAGATGAGACAAAGATTGTTGCTGCCGGAATCCAAGGTAAAGGGAAAGGTATATCTCTCTCTTCTGATGCAAGTTTTTCTAATGTCAGTGCAAGTACAAGTAAAGAATCTTCTCCTAAGGTTGATAAGCAAAGAAATGAATTATTTCACATTCATGTTGTAACAAAACACACTAAGGTTGATACATTATTTGATACGGGTTCCCAAGTCAACTTAATTTCTGAGGAGGTGGTAAAGAAATTAAATTTGGCTACAACACCTCATCCAAAGCCATATCCACTTGGATGGGTTTGTAATGATGCACAATTACAAGTAACTAAACTGTGTAAATTGAGATTTGCTATCATTGAAAACTTTGTTGATGAGGTAGAAGTAGATGTAGTTCCTTTGGATATTTGTGGACTTGTGTTGGGAAGTCCTTATCTTTATGATAGAAAAGCAATCTTTTATAGGGGGGAGAATAAGTATCATCTTTTTAAAGATGGGGTAGAATACATTGTATGCGCACATAAGGTGAATACTAATCTTACACTAGTTAATGTTGGTCAAATGAAGAGCTTGGTCAGCTCAAGTAAGAACTTTGTATTAATGCTTGTAAAAGCCAAAGAAGATGATAAATCTGAGGCATTCAAGGGGTGTGAACCAAAACATAAAGCTGAAATGGTCAAAATTATTTTCTCTTATGATGACTTGTTTCAAGAACCGAAGGGGTTACCACCCAAGAGAGAGATACAACATGAAATCTAGTTACAGCAGGATGTGCCACTTCCTAATATCGGCATGTACCATTTATCTGTTATGTAGAATGAGGAAATTAAAAAGCAGGTTCAAGAGTAGGTGGAAAAAGGAGTTATTCATCCTAGTACATCTTCTTGTGGTTCTCCAATTGTGTTGGTTCCAAAGAAAGATGGAAATTGGAGGATGTGCATTGACTACCGTGCCTTGAACAAGATAACGGTAATGAACAGGTATCCTCTTCCCAGAATTGATGATTTACTTGATCAGTTAAAACATGTAGTTTATTTCACTAAGTTAGATTTGCGAAGTGGTTATCATCAAATAAGAATTGCAGAATATGATATTTGGAAGACTGTATTTAAGACAAAACAGGGACTATTTGAGTGGTTGGTTATGCCTTTTGGGATTTGTAATGCACCAGCTACCTTTATGAGAGTCATGAATGATGTCTTTTGTCCTTTCATTGATAATTTTGTCATAGTCTATCTAGATCATATTCTTGTATTCAGTCAAACTTGGGAAGATCATGTAAGTCATGTAAAGAAAGTCTTTGATGTATTGAGAAAAGAAAAACTATATGTAAAGATGTCTAAATGTGAATTTGCTAAGACATCCTTAGTGTACTTAGGCTATGTCATAGGGAATGGTCAATTGAAAGTAGACCCTGTGAAGGTTGAAGCTATTGTAAACTGGCCTAAGCCAAGTACAGTCATAGAGGTCAGAAGTTTCCTAGGTGCAGTTCAGTACTGGAGAAAGTTTATTGCAAATTTCTCTTATATAGCATCACCGTTGCATGCATTAACCAGTACGAGAGCAAATTTTCAATGGGGAGGTCCACATTAGAAGGCTTTTGACACGTTGAAGGGAAAGTTGAGCACCGCACCGATTCTGGCTTTACCAGATCTACATCAACCATTTGAGATTGAGACAGATGCAAGTGGATTTGCCATGGGAGCAGTACTCATGCAAGGAGGTAAACCAGTTTGCTACCACTCTGAAACTTTTTTAGGAGTAGTAAGTAACTATCCCACTTATGATAAAGAAATTTATGCTTTATTTCAGAGTGTTAAGAAATGGAAACATTACATAATGGGGAAAGAAACTGTAATCCACACTGATCACCAGCCACTTTAGTATTTGCACTCACAATCTAAACTGCAACAAAGTAGGCACCTTCGGTGGATGGGTTTTTTGCAACAGTTTCATTTGGTTATTAAGTATAAGAAAGGTACCCATAACAAAGTAGCAGACATACTCTCTAGGCCTCCTGTGATGAATGCTTTGATAATCCTTTAGAATAGTTCTATGGTTCATGAAAGTTTTCAGGAACAATATGCTAATGATGAGAACTTTAAGGATATCTATGCTGCTTTAATGAAAGGTAAACATGTAGAAGAGAAAGATTATTATGTGCAGGATAAATTGTTACATCACTTGGGAAAATTATGTGTTCCAAGGGATGAACAAGCATAGGTTATCAGAGAAGCACATACCTCATTGATTGCAGGACACTTTGGAGTAAACAAAACATTGACTCAGCTGCAGAAATATTGTTATTGGCCTTGTATGCAAGAAACTGTAACTAAGTATATTAGAGGTTGTGTTATGTGTGCAACTAGTAAGCCTAGTAACATGAAATTTGGGTTGTACACACCTCTACCTATACCTTCTCATCCATGGGAAAGTGTGTTAATGGACTTTGTTGGGGGGTTACCTATGTCTAGTAAGGGACATGATTATTTGTATGTAGTAGTTGATCGGTTCAGCAAAATGTGTATTTTGATGCCTTGTAAGAAACAGGTCACTGCTGAATTGACAGCTCAGATGTACTTTCAATCTATATGGGTTCATTTTGGGTTACCTACTTCTATTGTATCGGATCGAGATTCTCAATTCTTGGGGGAATTTTGGTCAGCTTTGTGGGGACTCATGGACACCAGACTAAAGAAGAGTATAGCCTTCCATCCGCAAACTGATGGGAAGACAGAGGTTGTAAATAGGATATTTGTGCATTTACTTAGAGGGTATGGAAACAAGCATCCTAAGTTGTGGGATGAGAGTCTTCATTATGTGCAACATGCCTACAACCATGCAGCACAATCTTCTACTAAGAGGTCTCCTTTTGAGACATGCTTTGGTTATGTGCCCAAGACACCGATGGATTTTTCTTTTGGGAAAGATGATGTTGAAGATGGATGCCATGATGCAGAGAAGGCTTTGAAGTTCATCTAGAAGGTCCAAGCAATTTATCGGGCAGTGGAAACACAGTTGGTATCAGAGCCAAGTAAAATACAAGGTTCGCCATGACAAGCATCACATTGATCATCATTTTTAGGTTGGAGACCGAGTTTGGTTACACATCAGCAAGGAAAGAATGCAAGGTGAAGGTAAAAAGCTTAAGCCAATCAGGTATGGTCCTTTTGAGATCCTTGAGAAGATTGGTACCAATGCCTTCCGCCTCAATCTTCCTCCATACATGCAAATTTACTCGATTGTCAATGTTGAGAATTTGAAACTGTATGAGTCTCCAATGATCCTAGATGAAGTCATAGATATTCAAGTTCCATTAGTTGATGACATTTCACCAGAGTACATGTCAGAGTTGCCAGAAGATGTCATTCTCGATAGAAATGTCAGGACTTCATGAAGAGAAGCAGTTGAGTACCTCAGAGTGGGACTTAAGGGGATGCATCCAAGCAAGGAAAAATGGATGGAGATTGGTAAAGTGAGGGAACTTTACCCTCACTTACTTTCCAAGTAATCAAGATTTCAGAGGTCCAAAAGCTCTCCAGTGGGGAGGCCTGATCCAGGGGACATTTTTTAGTGAAATTTGAAGTGTCTCCAATACTCTAGAATTCAGCACTATCAGAAAGGGTTCGACGTCCTAATTCCAACACAACTCGAATGGAGCGAAAAGGAGTCTGTTTACTCAAGTTACGACCAGTCAAACTTTCAATCAAAATGCCATTAGGGGTCGTCCAGAAGGTGAAAAAATGATCATCTCAGAAATCAACAGAAGCAGTAACAAATCAAAGGGCTCTTCGAGATGATTTTGGCAACACTTGTTTTGTCAAAATCTGACATTCTATGCTCAAGATATTGGTAGTCAAAGTTTAGTTGACTTGAGGATACAGATGATGACATCATCATGCTGATGTGTCAGTCAGTACTGTATGGATGATGTGGAAAAATCTTGGCGTGACATGTGGTAGCTAAGTCAGATCACATAGACCAATCACACCACGACACGTGGCATCCATACTACACATCATCGGCTCTGTCAGCGGTCTAGTCAGCATTTGGGTGCGGAGTCATTAGACACGTCGGCATTTTGGACAAATAGCTGCTCAACACGTGTCATGTCAACTGTCAGAGGTCAATGATTTCTTGTTTATTTTAACAAAATTTTGTTGCGGCTTGAACCCATAACTTGCCATGAGTCTGAAACCGTCGATGACCATTGCACCAAACATACCCATCAAACATAAAGATAGAGCCGTTTCGTTTTGTTGTTTAAAACCTTCGCTGTTCGGTATAAAATGTGGCTGGCGGGGTTTGAACCCCCAACCATGCGAGTGCAAAAAATATTATATGCCATTAGACCACCAACATACTCTGAACTATATAGGGAGTTTGTTTACCTTTGTTTAAGGAGAGTGGGCTGAGCCTAACCAAATGGGGCTATATGGCCAAAATTCGCCTTAACTAACTGAACAAAAAAATTGTACAAGACAAAATAGTTGTTGCATGAATTGTTAAGGGGGGTTAAGCATTTATTTTGATGGTTAGGCCTAATTAGGCATATTTCATGTATAAAAAGAGGGGTATAGATTTGATTTCCCAAGTCCAGGTGGTGAGAATGGGAGAATGCTCAGGAGATTTTGAAGAAATTTTTGCACATCAGAGGAACGTCATGCTGCTATGCTTAAGGGAGATAGTCTTGAAGCAATTGTAACTATTTTTGGAGTATAATCGAATCGGTCACTCCGTTGGAGAGGGGCCCAGAGACATAGTCCTTAGGGACGAACTCCATTATCAATTGCATTTGTTCTCCTCTTTATCTTCTCTCTTTCTTTTTAGTTCATTATCTAGGAAATCATGTTATGTTAATTTGTTCATTTAAGCATTCTATTAAGTTATCATTTATGTTAAGCATTCTATAAGCAATTTGTCTTAGATCCTAAATAGATCAGAGAGCCCTAATCTTCTGTCGGGATGACTTCTTAATGTCAGCTAGAGGTTATGCCGATGGAACTCTTCATCAGCGGGACATAGCATATTTGCTAGGACCTCTAGCAGAACTCAAACGTTACGCCAAGAAACCCTCCTAAATTCATGTTCTATTCGTGGTGACCATATCTTTCTCACACTAAAGATTTGTTGAGCACTGTCGGTGGAACATTCCGCCTTTGTCAGGACGTCCTACGGCAAAATTTGTTACACCGAAGTTTTTTCTTGGACCCCATAGTTGGTGAAGCATGAAACATTTTCCAAGACCCTTCCCTGACCACTCGAGTTATACCGATAAGATTGCTACATCCACGTTCGGCAAGACTCTATAGCTTTGCTGAGACATCACATAGATAAATTTATCTGGCCAAAGTGATTACTCAAACTCTATTTCTATCGGTGAGACAAGGGCGATTCGCTGTGACTTTATACCGAAGAAGACCTCTCATTGACGGGACTCTTGCATCCGCTTTCGGTAAGACATGCTCCTTCAGTGTAACCTAATCCTGAATGAAGTTTGTTGGCCAAAATTTACTCATCTGCTTTGCTAAGACTACCCTAGCCAGCAAGATGTTACAATGAAATCACTAAGTCTCGGCAAAACCTATTATGATGGCATCCTTCGGCGTGACTCCTGAAAGTCCCCAAGACTTCTCGGCGAAATGATTAACTCATGCTGAAGCCTTTGTTCTGGAATCTCCTTTGGTCCAGATTTCTCCAAAATCCATTGTCCTTCTAATTTCTCAAAAGTCCTCGTTGGCCCATTCTTCGCAGAAATCCGTCCCTCACAGATTTCCCTAAAATCTGCTGAAATGTAAAGGAGCATGGAATAATCAGATTCGCTTGTAATTTTTGATGCACTTAATGATTATTTCATGACACATTTGGATTTCCCTTGTGATTCACTGATGAAAAATGATCAAGTTTAATGGTTAAGTAGGTGTTTTTTTGTTCATTCCATCGGAATCCGATCGGTCCAAAATTTCCCGAAATCCCTCTCTGGCCCAAATTCCGCGGATGGTCTTGAAACCCAATTTTTTTTTGATCATTTCATATGAGATTTCATGACTCCTTGACTATATGAGATGCATTCTAATGGTGTTTTCATGAATTTACCTTGCTTTCTTGTGTTTTTTATTATGTTTTCATGTTGAGTACAGGCTGAATCAAGCAAGGCAGCAGCTGGTTCCTCATTGTCTGATGCAGAGAGGATTAAGCTAGACATAAAGAGCAAGGTCCCCAAGAGTAATATCACTTCTATCTGGTTAGAAGTCACTGATACAAATGTTGGCCTTTGGGACTATGAAGAGTTTAAAGAAAGAGTGGCGGCTGGGGATCTTCCTTTGGTGACTAGAAGGATGATGGAATCAGGCTTGTCCCACATGGCTGGTTTCTCTTCAATAGTGCAATGGTATGAGATGGTCCTTAAGTGCACCAAGCACTATGATCAGGACACATAGAGGATAATTGGTCCTCAAGGGAGAGTTATAGAAAATCTCAACTTGGTCTCCATTGCCTAGACATTTGGTATGCCAGAATGGTCTCATGTGGTGGGATTCACCATTCATGCAGCTTAGGAATTCTATAATGACCAGACTATGAAGTCACAATAGCTAATCAATTCCTAGCTAGAGAAGCCTAAGTCGCACTACTCCAAATTGCCCAAACAGCTATTCAGAGCAAAATTCAAGAAGGAATACTATGATGCCATCACCTTTCTTAGCAGGGTGGTTGGATTGAGGAGTGCTGGTACATTTTAGAATTGGATGTGTCACGCAATCATAAGGATGGAATGAGATAAAATTGACTACCATTGGGTAGGGGTCATCAGCCAAGTAATTCATAAGCAATTATCCAATGTGTTACAGACAAAGACCTTTACAATGACTTCATATTTGGTCTATGCACTTGCTAGGTTCCACCCCTATAGAGGATTGGATACAAGGGGCACCTTTGGATAGGATATTATTTATAAAGTTTTCCCTCAGTTGCATTGGGGAGGTTCAAATTATAGGAGACAAAATGATGCATTTACCATGCATATCACCAGAATGCTTCAGGAAGCAGAGCATGTCAGAATTTCAGATCAAGCCAAGGAGCTCATCAAGAAATATGGAGCTTGGTTTATTCAATTTCAAACTTTCTCCTACATTCAGATTGATGGTTGTCAGAGAACCCCATACAGACGTCCAAGGTATCCCACTGATCACATCATATTGTTGGAAGTAACTAGACAGATTTCTGATTTTGATGCCATTGTCTAGAAGGACAAGCATAAGACTAGATTTGGTGGAGATTTCCCACTAAGGATTGGCACTGGAGAGGTATGTCCTTCCATTGGTTCTACCCAAGCTTCAAAGGAGGAAATAAGTGCTCTTGGTTTGCCTTTCCACTCCCAAAGGTCCAGATTTGATATCACAGGAGAGGCTCAAAAGAGGGTCAACAGAGAATATTGCCATAAGGTTAATTTGGAGGACTACTGGGACAATTGTAGTGATAAGTACAAGGTTAGAAACAAGAAATTCTCCCAGCTCCCAGTTGAGTTAGTTTGATTATATAATGTAACAGTAGTTCCTGACCAATTGGAAGATGATGGAAACTTGATCTAGGATCATGCCTATGAGGCCATAAAGGACAGACCGATTGGTGATGTAGATTGGTTGGAAGAGGAGAAGACAAAACTGAAACAATTGATGGATCCAGTTCTCAAATTTACCAAGATGTGGCTCAAACAAACTTTGTGGGAATTGGAGAATAAAGGTGTATAGTGCACCTATGCCCTTATGGGATATTTGGATCCCCACTCTACCTTTGAAGAATCTACCAAACAAGATCTTAAGGGTAAAGGTAAGATGGATTCCCCATCCAATATCAAGACAAAAGGTGTTGAACAAGAAGGGGCCTAGGAAATGGTGAAACAAAGAATGCCAAAAGCTAAGAAAAGGACTAGAAGTAAAGGATCTTAATAGAAGGAGGTTGAGGAGAAAAATATTAAGGCTAGTGATCATATGCCCAAGAGTAGAAGGATTGTCAAATTGTCAGAGAAGGCTAGCTCCAAAATTGGGGAGGAAGAAGTTGTCCCACCAGTGATAAATGTTGAAAGCTCAGAGGAGAAGGCCAAAGTGTATGCGAGGAAGTCTAGGACTCCTTCTCCCAGGGACAGTGTGCCTAAGGCTGACCTACCTCTGATGGTTTCTCATGAGGAGTGGCATGATACTGTGCCTCTCGCTCATGAAGCTCAAGGTGAACCAGGGGAGGAGGAAAATGTTGAAGATCATCCAAATACTGAAGATGAGGAATTCCATGTTGGTGATCTCTACATTGCAAAGGAAGAGATTGAAAAGATAATGCAATCCCCTATGGTTGCACATGTGGATTCTCCTGTTAGAATTGAAGCAGTTGAATATCCTCCAAGGGAGGTAGAGGCAGTGAAGGATCCATCACTTGAACAAGAGGAGGAACATGTTGAAGAGGAAGAAAGTAAGATTAATGAAACTTCTGATGAACAAAATTTGAATGAGGAGGCACCTAAGGGTAAGCAAGAAGGGGGAATGGGACAGAGTAGGGTGCAACTGGAGTCCACCATCCCTAGTTGGCTAGAGAAAGAAATAAAGAGAAAGCAGGTAGTAGTGGAGGATAGTCCACTAAATTGGGATGCACTACTAGCCAGGATTGGAAAAGATAAAGGTAAGAAGAAGGCTAGGGTGATCTCACGGGTTGAAAGAGATGAGGCACATAACAAAGTTGTTCATATCACCACCCCTGTTCCAGATAAAATTAGAGACGATGTGGCTAGAAATGATTATAATATACAAACTTTTAATCTTGGGCCTACATCAGTTGAGCAGGATATTGGGGAATTTGAGGTCTCTAGTACAGTTATTGTGGATCGATTGAGGAAAGAAATGAAGACCAAGCAGGAACTTAAGAGAGAATGAAAATATTAGGAAGTGCTTGGAGGAATTAATAAATCCACTACAGTCCATCAATCCTTCTTCCTCTACTACCAATCCTCTACCTCAGGAAACCATCACCGAGCTAGAAAAGATGAAAGCATCCACTGTTGCTACTACAAATTGGTTGAAAGGAGTGCAAATTAGAGGTGATAAAAGTATTAAGGAGATCCTGTCATCAGGAAAGGATGATGTCATGACAGCTGAGGGGTTGAAGGTGGTGTTAGCACAAGACAAGGAAGATACAAATCTTCTTCTTCAGAAAACTAAGACTATTATGGGGTTTACAAATAAGAAAAAAAGTGTTGAAAAAGATTTAAAAATAGAGGATGCAGATCGACGACACCCTAACTAGGGTTTACAATGGTTCCATTGCCTTCTTTGAAATTATGACAAGAAGAAGGAAGATCGTGCCCAAGTATCTGAACTTGGAGTAGTTAAGAGAATGGTGGCATGACGTCTATGCACCACTTGATCATGGGTCTATTTCTGAACACCATTTGGATGATGCAGCCACCTACCTTGCAGTTATTGACAAATACCTAACGTATAAGGTAGACTGGGATAAGTTGGTCAAACACTCAAGAGGAGAGATTGCATCCATTGAGAATCAACTTAGGGTTTTGCCTCTGCCACCTGTGGTGAACTTGGATGCGGTGTTCTTGAAAGTACATGGAGAGCCAGATCAGGGCGAAGATAATAGGGAAGGGAGCTAGTGATAGGCTGCAGCGCAATTTGTGCTTCCCTATTATCTTCCCATGCGTCGTCTAGGCTGCATTGCGGATCCAGGGCCGACTCCGATGGGATGTGCATTTAATGCCTGTTTGACCCATTTCAAAGACTCTTTTGGCTAGGTTGTTGTGCTAAGTTATTGTTGTGAAACCCTTGCCTGGCCGATAGATTTCTGGGGATTTCTATATATTGGGCATTTCACCTCTTTGTAAAGGGTTAGCATAGAAAGAAAATAGTTAGAAGGTTAGAATTTGTAGCTAGAAGATAGAGCAGAGCTAGTTAGAAGTAGATTAAGTTAGCAGGTAGTTGCTCTCAAGCAAATATTGTAACAGAAAACCATAATTGTTGCTACAGTGGATAATTCAAATATAAGTAATGTCATTGTGATTTGGTGCCATACTAGTATTCTCTTGTCTTGCATGGTTCTTGTTTTCATCTTTAAAATTGATTTGAGGAGGTTAATATTTAGATTAAATTTGATTCAATAATGTTGGTGATTTGATACTTGAATGTTGTAGCAATCCCTCAGTCCATACTTTTCATAACCAACTGATTGTTTGTTGCTTTGCAAAGTTAGCCTAGACTTTATATTCATTGTGCTTAGTTCAATCATGAATGCTTGTTTGTTTCAACTGCAAGAAGGGTTTGTGCGAATGAATGTTCATGATTTGAAAATCTTAAGAGCCTTAGAAGATTGCACTGTTTCTACAATATTGTAGATTTATCTTGGTTAAAGTACAGATCAGTTTTGAGGGATTGGTCCATTCTAGGTGTTGGTCATTTTCATTGTTGATCTTAGGAGTAGTATTAGATTTAGAAATCTCTTTGAAACCCTTATTCTCTTTTCTATTTCTTTGATTATTGGGTTAAATCTAGGCTTGAAGTATCACTAGTTTGTTAGATCTGATAGAATCGATTTAGTAGTTTTCTTGTAGTAAGGTCCCATTGTGATTACCAGCGGTTTCACATTTATCATTGAGTTGTTTATGCATTGTCAAGACCTGACATTAGAGACCTTGGGGTTATCTCTTGAGGCTTGCTGATAGAGATTTACCTTTCAAGAGAGATAGGATATTGCATCTTGTCTGTGTTGTGCAAAAAACACCATCAATAGTTTAAACCATTGACCTAGAGGGTTTTGAGATGTTGTGGAGTGAACGTGAGTAGGGCATTTTCTTCCTGGTTAAAGCAGCCAAACTGGTATCTAACCTTCCATGAGGTTGGGCAATGAAGTATGTGGAGTATGAAGGGCTTGCAGAGGATATTGTGTCTAGGGACAACGATGACTGTGACTTCGACATTGGTGAGAAATGGTAGAAGAATGACCCTAAAGACCCTAAGGAAAAGGAAAAAGGCCTAGGGCATCGAAATTGTGGAGTGGACTGCCTAGTAATTGCAAACTAGATTGCCTACATGAAGTGAATGGAGTCAGATGATGATGAAGAATGAACAAGCCTAGTTTTGTCTAGTCTCAATTATTCTATAAGTTAAAATTGCAATAGGTTTACCAAAAGGGTCTAGTATAGAAAACTTAGAAGTCAACCCCAGAATAGTTGGTAATGCCTGTTTCAAACTAGGCCATTTTGTAAAGAAAAATGTGAATACAATCATACTAGTTTGGAAAGGCTAGTATAGCGGTGTCCATTTTGTCATAGAAGGCTAGAAAGGAAGTCTTATGATTCCAAAAATTCATGTAATTTCTTTTTTGAAGCAATACATGGCGTTGCCCCTTAACAGTGATTTAACTAGCAAAACAAAAAAAACTAATCACCTTTACTTTATTTTATTACAAAACTATTTTATATGTTATATTCTTTTAATTTTCTAATTAATATTTTTATATTAAAATTAATATTCATCTAAATATATTATTTTTAATTATTATTTGATAATTACAACATAATATACTTTTTCCCTACTATTACACACATATTTATATATTTTAAAATTAAATTCATATTAAAATTTTCAACTTTTGAACTTTAAAAGTTACACAATGTGAATACTCAATAATTGTCCTCTTAACATTTTAGAAAACCAAATTTATCATTATAATTTTTACATTTTAAAATAAAAAATGAATTAAAGTTTCAAATTTTCAAACTGGATATGTGTAAGATCATCATGGAAGAAATAGGCCCTTAAGTGGCAAAAAATTCAGAAAAATTAGAGTTGGGCAACTTGATGTAAAAATTTGAATAAGTTATCTATATTATTTCAAAAATATGTAAGAATAGAATTTGTAGAAAATTGAATGTAGTTTCTAATCTACTAGGTTTATTTATTTATTTTTAAATCTATTTGGTGAGAATTTGAAATTTTAATGTAGTAGTACTTATATTTCAGGAAAAAAATAAGAAGTATGTATCTATCTGACCACCCTAACCACAATAAAATGATAACATTTTTTTATAATATTTTAGATATAAGTATAGGACATATGTCTCGATGTGATGCATATTTTTTTGTAGTTTTTTTCCAAGTAAATAATTAATTATGAATTTTTTATTGCAACTTTAAAAAAATATAAAAACTTGTATGTCTGACCACCTTAACTTGGCCAAAACTTCATGAAATTCAATTTTTTTAAAAAAAAATCTTATAGTATGCAAAGCATAGAATGTAACGCATGTTTTGGATTCAAAAAATGTGATACCATTTGAAAGCTATATATGTTTTTCAATCAGCCTATCAATTAGGACTTTAGTCATAATTCAAATAGAAAATGAATAATAATTATTTATTAAATTCAAAGTAAAGCATAATTTATATTGGTGGAAAGTTGAGAATCTCCTTTAAAAAATCTTTTCGTTTCATCAATTTTGGGTAAAAAAAAAGTCATCAGCCACATACCCTACAAATACCCATCATATTGCCACTTTTTGGCCCATCATGATCCTGCACATACCCAACTTTGGATTTAAATAATGTGATTATCCCTTGACTTTCCTCTTCACATTTTGAAATCCAATTATAGAGGGGTCACATGGTCATGCCTACAACTTATATTCTTTAGGGCTTATGGTCCCATGAACATTACATTTTAGACACAAAATAGTTTATTTAGGATTATTGACCTAAACATTAGGGTGCAATTTTAAAGTAGGGTAAAATTCATAAAAATTTAAAACAATTTTTTTACCTTTATTTTTTTGTATACTAAAAATAAACAATTTTTTTAGTTTTTTAATTATTATGGGTAAATATAAATTAAAAATTTAAGAGTTAAACAAATAAATTAGTGATATTTAGATCTTAGTAAAAAATAATTTAGATAATTTATCTAAGATTATTTTTTTAATCACAATTTCATTAATTAAGAAAGTGTAGAGAAGTTATAAATTTATGGCTATAAGCATATTTCAATATATAAGACTGATTTTCCTAGAATAGCCATTTCTAAACACCAATAAACATCAATGAAATACTTGTGGAAGATACAAAATTAAAGAAAACAAAATTTGCATTGGACGGGTGCAAAAAGATGGGGGAAAAAATTATGGCTGAAATTTCAAAAATAATTTGAAAGGCTATAACATGAGCATGCTATAGCTTATTAAGACAAAAAAATAAAGAAAACAACATCATTTAAATTTCATTTTGTTTTTTATTCTTTGTGGCTAAGAAACCCTACATTTTCATGCACACATTTTGGAAGGAGATAAAGTTGCAAATTTTGTTGCTAGGATGTTGCCACATTGACAGGGAGGTTAAACAAGTAAGCATTGCTTTTTTTTGTGAATTTATTGTTAAATATGTAATTTTAGGTTTTTTTATTTTAATTTCTTTAATTTGGAAAATATGTTAGTCAATCTCAAAACCCTCCTCAAAATCCTCAAAATCCTCAAAAATAGATGAACAAAATCCTCAACAACTGCAACAAAAAACTCCTCTAATTCCTCAACATCCTCTTGGTACTCAACAAAATTTAATGTGGGTAATTGAAAACAACAAAAAATAGATTGAGTTAATCATGAGGTTGAATGATCTTGTAAGTTCAACTATGGAAAGAATAACACTTGTGAATTCACTTAAATACATGTTAACACATGTAGATGAAATCAACAAACAATTAAGTGGTTGGGAAAATAGAAGGTAGGCATGGAGGGATTTTTATGTAGATAAATTATTATATAAAGAAGTAAAAGATGAAAAAAAATACAAATTATGATATTTTCTCACTATTCATTGACCCAAGCACAAATCAAAATCTTGACCTCAATGCCAAGAGGTTTCCCATCCATTGGTGCCACCACCAAGGGATTAGGAATTTTTTTTGGGATAGGTGGTACATGGTTTTTGACTATCCACCATGCAACAATTTTAAAGCACCCCAATATTTCTTGAGGAAACTCTACTGTGAGTTCATCCTGAACAAAATCCCTAACTATTTTGATATTGTATAAGAGTGAATTTGCACCCCATGTTAAAATCCCTTTTTTCCCTTTATCCAACTTATAAAACCAAGTTTGGAGGCTTAATTACACCTAGGCTTGTTGCTTGCATCACATTTAGTGCCTATTTTGAGCATCCGTAGAGGCATTTCTGTTAGGGACACCCACACAACACTCAAACGTCTATGCAGTGTGCTTATGTCCCTTATAGATTCAAACATCTAGAGCCTATAGAGGTATTACACTTCCCATTGGGGATCGATTTGTAATGCCCTCCTCAGTTGATTGACTCGAATATGGCCATTTTCTCTATTCCTCCTTCAAATTCATCCCTTCCATATGCATTTGATCTTCTAAGAACTTCTTCACTTCATCCAAAAGCTTCACAATCTCTCCACAAGCTCTAAGTAGCTTCTTCACCATCTCTTCAATCTCCAAAACACTTTACACTTCACAACAACAACATCAACACTCCACCACTTCAGTAGAGCAAGTGTGGAACAAAACACCATTGTAGCAAAGGCTTCAGTTTCTCTAATTTTCTCCCCCATTAGCCTTGAGTGCTCTTGCTGGAGTTGATAAGATTTCACTCCTTTCCTCTATTACTTGGTTGAGTATCATAACACTATTGTGTAGTGCTTTAAGTGCTCTTTACTTCATTTCTACTTTTCTCTCTATCTATCTAGTTATTTGTGGAGGTGGGAACACCAAAATGGGGTTTGACTGAGGTAGGCCCCTATACATCCCCAACAATTTCTCTCTCCCTCTTGTGTGTAGGTATTGAAGACACTCACGAGTTGGAAGCTTCATCACTTCCATGGTGGTAAGTATTTCCTTTCTTCTCCTTATCTTTGTCATCTCTACTTCTTTATTTGAGTTCTATCACTTTTTGTTATTTCCCTATATTTTGTAAGTTCTTAGCAATCAGATAGAAGTATTCACTTTGCTATTTTTTGAGACATTCTCATTCTCTGGTTCATACGAGACACCAATGAAAATCTAGGATGCTAGTGTTCCACACTATCATCTATTTTATGCACTGTCATCCTTTGGCTAAGAACTTGTCAGTTTGTCCAGAAAATCTCTATGGCCTGCTCTTTCAGATTCTGAAACTTCCGCATTGTTCCATTGAGGTAGTTTAGGGTAGTTCACCCCATGAGGCTTTCTGAATGAAGAGAACTCATGAGTAGTGAATCTGCCTCTTCTACATTTTGGTGATCCTAACCTGAAGAATAGTGTTCTTAAAAAAAACTAGGAATTTATTTACCCCTACTTGGCGAGGTCATAACTTTTAACTCGGTGCTCAGAATTCAAAACCGTTTGCATCATTGGAAAGGTCTCCTAGGGAACTAATTTAGTCCCTAAAGTACTAGTTCCTTTGGAAATCAAATTTTAGGGACTGATGCAAGTTCTGAGCTCAAATTATACTCCACAAACCTCTGAAAATGTGAATTACTAAAACATAGAAAATACCGATAAAATCATAATGAATTTAATAACTTCTTTTATTAGCTTAGTATCTAACTTTGTTCGAAATGTTAATGATATTACATTTCATGCATGTGATGGTGACTTCGCTTTTCCCATGTCACTTGGTATCTTTGATCCTTCTCATGAAATTCCTACTTCAGAGGATATTTTGTTGCAAGAAGATGAAATCATTGAAACCTTTCTCAATGTTACTCTACCTTCTCTTCATTCAAATTCACTCTCTTCTAGAGATGATGAATTTGTGAATGATGAATCTAATCTTCATTCTAGTGCACTCTCACCTGCAGATGATGCATTTGTGAATGATCAATATTTTCCTTCTAATGCACTCTCTTCTAGAGATGATGCATTTTTGAATGATGTATCTACCCTTCATTCCAATGCACTTTCTTCTAGAGACGTTGAATTTGTGAATGATGAATCTCATCTTTGTTTTGACGCACTCTCTTCTAGAGATGATGCATTAGCAATTGATGAACCTCCTTCCACATCTGATTCTCCCTGGATCGATGTTGAGAATGTTCCTTCAAATAATTATTCCACATTTGATCCTGTTTGGATTGATGTTGAGAATATGTCTTCAAATAATTTTTCTACTAGTTGTGATGAATCAATAAATGTAATCTATTTCTTTACTGCCCCTCAAAGGCTTAAGAGACCAATCACTTATGTGACTCCAACTAGTCCTTCTCCTGAAAGGGTTTTTTCTATTAATGGTGTTCCATTTGATAGTAACTCTCGTAATCTTTCTAAGGCTCCCTCTTATAGAGTGATAGCCCATACTTATGATGATAGTATGAATAAAAAACCAAGTCTTCCTTTAGCTCCTAAACCTACGACTAAAGCACCTAGTGATTACGATCTTGTCGAGCAACCTCAAGTTACTTCGACTACAATCTCACTATGGGACTTGCTTTAGGACGCCTTGCAAAAAATCCTCTTGCCTTCTTCTACTAGGCCGACATATACTAATGTGTTGATGGCGTATATTTGTGCAGATTCATTAAATATTACGTTTTATCCATAGGAACTCCCACCTTTGGAAGTACAAAAGAAAACAAATCCTCTAATGATTATAATCAACATTAATAGAATTAGCGATAGACATACTCTCGTTGATGCCGGTTCTGCGCTTGATGTATGTAGCATTGATCTATTTCCTAAAATTAATATTGACTCATCTTCTCTTAATGCTTCTTTTGTTGTTATTTGTGGGTTCGATAATGTTGGGTGACAAGATTTAGGTACAATAGTATTACCTTTGTAGCTTGGACCCATTATTGTACCCACTCTAGTATATGTTATGGTAGAAAAATTACCATATAACCTTCTTCTTGGTAGGCCATGGATTCATGCTATGGGTGTAGTCCCATCTACCTTGCATAAATCTATTAAATTTATTTGCAACAATAAATTAGTCACAGTCAAGGCTGATCATGAGGCTATGCACTTATGTGAGATGGAAGCTTCTAGTCGAGCTTCGGTTGTGCCTAATCTTATTCCTTCAGTGTCTTTTAGTGTGTCGATGTTTACTCTAGCAGTACCTACTACAAAGGATACTCTCGAGATAAATGTCCCTAAGGAAGATCCTTTTAGAGAAAGAAATCCTAGGCCTACCTGTTCCCAAAGTAATGCATGTATTGGTGATGATCGGGGTTCCTTAGATTTTATGAAATCCTTTAGTGGGGAGTATAAGGTCGAACCGATCCACTTAGATCTTCAATTAACATCATCTACACCTGCTATCGAAGATGGTCATTCTTCTGCATCACGGGGCAATGTAGAAGCAAATTGTAATGTTCTTAGTGTTGATCCTCCTTTTGAGGAAGATGATTACACTTTTGTTAAGGAGGATAACATTGATAGTCCTATTAAAGAGGATGATGGTGATCCCATAAAGGAGTGTGATCCCCATTGTTGGGACAATGCTCTTTATGAGGATCCTTCTTTTTTCAAGACTTGCAAACATGTTATGGCCCTAGCTTTAAGCTTATCTCTAAATACGGCTATGAGTGCAAAGGTTGTGGACATAATGAACAAAGCATTTAGGTCCCTATAGAATTCACACCCCATAAACATAATTTGGGACTTTGTTGCTTGAAGGAATGATCTAAATGGAAGCCATGGTTGAGTGACATGAATTCTTCTCAACTTCATCCTATTGAAAAAATTCTTTCTCCATTGTCTTCTATCTTCGTGCCTTCTTCTTCTTCTTCTTGTGAGAAGTCAAACCTTTCTCCACAAGAGAAAGGTTTGCTTCCTACTCCTCATCCTTTATCTGAGCAAGAGAATATTTTGTTGTGGCTTCTAAGATCCCACTTAATCACTCTTACTTCTGCTACATGCAAGAAATCTCATAATCATGATAAAGCAAAACATTCTTTTTGTACATACCATCGAGTACCTAGCCATTCCACTAGCGAATGTAAGGCCTTGAAAGATAAAATACAACAACTTCATGATTTAGGTTCCATCAAACTCCTATTTTATTGATGAACCCGCCTCTTCTTCACATGACAAGTGATATTGAAGTTCAAATCTATCCTGTTCTAAGTATCTTGCATGGTTCTCCTCACCACTATGATAGGGGTAGTGATAACTCATCTTGTAGATGTGTGTCCTTCTTAAGGACCCCCTCTCTTCTCTATGTCTTTCAAATGAAGCATCCCTTGAGTGGACCCCTTTTCTATTTTTAAGGGTTCATGAGGGACCTCTTTAAAAGCTTTTCTCTCAAACGGATTCATTAGATTCTTGCTCGGGGGAAGCCTGACTAGACCTATTACATATCTTTGTATCTATCTTTGGGGAAGCCCAACTAAATCTATTTCATGTCTCTACATCTTGCTTGGGGGTAGCTTGACTAGACCCCACTTCTCAAATAGTGCATCCCTTGAGTGGACCCCTCTTCTTTTGAAGGGTTCCCGAGGGACCCCTTTGAAATATTTCCAACTTGTTGATGGTCTGTGCGACTGTCCGCCTAGTTGCCTACATGGCTACTTTTTGACATGCTCTATCTATAGGTAGACATGTCACCTCTTTTTTAATATGTGAATTCCACTTTTATCCAGGTTTCCTCCATGTAAGAGATCTTAGGGGATACCTCCCTACATGTATAAGAGCCTGTAGGGCACTTCCTTTTGAGCTTCTTCCATGCTAGAGATCTTGGGGGTGGCTCCCTTATAGGTCTACGAGTCTATAGGGAACTTTTCTAGGTTTCCTTCATGTGAGATATCTTGGAGGAAACCTTCCTTGCAGGTCTAGGGGTCTATAAGGCATTTACATCCTTACTTGGTGATACAGGTTGTCCTCCTCGAGCGATGTTTTCTTTTATCACCTATCTTTTGTGATGAGTTTTCCTCCTTGAGAGGGGATTGCTTTTATAACTTATACTTGGTGATACAGGTTCTCCTCCTTGAGCAGGGTTTGCTTTTATAATCACTTTTGTGATACAAGTTTTCCTTCTCGAGAGAGGATTGATTTTATCACCTATATTTTGTGATATGGGTTTTCCTCCTCGAGCAGGGGATTGCTTTTATCATTTTTTACTCCATGATACAAGTTTTCCTCCTCAAGCGGGGATTGATTTTATCACTTTTTCTCTATGATACAAGTTTTCCTCCTTGAGCAGGGATTGCTTTTATCACTCTTTTATTCTTATCTCTTCTCTTCTCTTATGTATATCGCAAATTGAAGATCTACATCTTCTTCACCCTAAGTATATACTCTCTCTTCAGCTTCATAGTTTTGCAGAACTACAAAGTCCTCTTTTGACCTTTCACTCTCAAGTTCACCAGATTGCGGTCTACTTCCTCGATAGTTCATGTATAAATTTATAACCCTACTACTTCTCAGATCTACTTTACCAAAGCACTCATCAGTATTTATGCTCGCTAAAGTGGGGAAAAATGTATAAGAGTGAATTTGCATCCCATGTGAAAATCCCCTTTTTGCCTTTATCCACCTTAGAAAACCAAGTTTGGAGGCTTAATCACACCTAGGCCCACTGCTTGCATCACACTTGGTGCTTGTTTTGAGCATCGGTGGAGGCGTTTCTATCAGGGACACCTGCGCGACATGCAAATGTCCATGCAGTGCGCTTATGTCCCTGATAGATTCCCACATCTGGAGCCTGCAGAGGAATTACACTTCCCATTGGGGATTGATTTGTAATGCTCTCCTCAGATGACTGACCCAAATATGGTCATTTTCTTCTTTCCTCCTTCAAATTCATCCCTTCCATATGCATTTGATCTTCTAAGAACTTTACTTCATTGAAAAGTTTCACAATCTCTCTAGAAGCTCTAAGCAACTTCTTCACCATCTCTTCAATCTCCAAAATACTTTACACTTCACAATAGCAACATCAACACTCCACCACTTTAGTAGAGAAAGTGTGGAACAAAACACCATTGTAGCAAAAGCTTGAGTTCCTCTAATTTTCTTCCCCATTAGCCTTGAGCGCTCTTGGTGGAGGTGGTAAGATTTCACTCCTCTCCTCTATTACTTGGTTGAGTAACATAACACTACTTTGTGGTGCTTTAAGTGCTCTTTACTTTATTTTTACTTTTATCTCTATCTATCTAGCTGTTATTGGAGGTGGGAACACCAAAATGGGGTCTAACTGAGGCATGCCCCTATACAACCCCAACAATTTCTCTCTCCATCTTGTGTGTAGTTATTGAAGACACTCACGAGTTGGAAGCTTCATCACTTGCACGGTGGTAAGAATTTTCTTTCTTCTCCTTATCTTTGTCATCTCTACTTCTTTATTTCTATTCTATCACTTTCTATTATTTCCCTATATTCAACATGCCAGTCTTGTAGTACAATACCATCCAAGGGAGACTTAAAGGGGTAGGTTTCCACCCCATTCTTTTTAGGTTTGCGGGTCGGCTTGAATGTATGACCCCATAGACAATCAGGAGGGTGGCTTGCAAGATAGGTCTACAACTATGGAGATGATGATGGTAGATGACATTTTGAATGAGGCTTTGGGAATTGATACAAAGGTAAATGTTAGCATGTTCATTGAATTTAATTTATTAAATTTTATTTTTGAAATTCAAGATTAACTAACTTAGTTTAATGATTGTAATAAAATTTAAGGGTCACAGTGTTGATACTGGATACATCGGTCGTCCACCTTTTTATTACTCCACTACATATACTAATGATGTATGTAACTAGTAAGAAATTATTAATATTACATGTGAATAGCATTGTTATATGAATGGTATTCTAATATCTGATTTTGGATGTTGAATAAGGTAATATTTGAGGTGAAGGATAGATTTTTGGGTAGGGCTTATAGGCTACTCTTGCACTCTTAGGATGTTTCACCTAAAAGGAGAGAGATAAACCCCACACAAAATATATGTTAGGTTTGTGTGAGTAAAATATGTGTAAAGGAATAATAAACAAAATCAATAAGACATTATATCAATAGATTTAAAAAACAATTAAACTAATTAAAACATAAATCCATTGAAAGTGTCTAATTTCTCTCTAGCTCCAAAGATTTATTAAATCATAGGAGCTCTCAAATTTTGTAAACACCTTGACCGTTAAAATGTCAATCTAGAGAATGAGATGATGTAAGATGAAGGAATCAAATCCTATATGATGCAATCCTCTAGATGAAAATGACATGAAAACTGATGAAATAAACTAAGATGCAGCTATATGAAGAGCCATGATTATAAAACTAAGATTATTCTAATATGATTCTACAATGATGATTGTTATTTTAATAATATGATAATTTCTCAAATACCTCTAATGCTATTTCTTCAAACTAAGATTGCACAAATTTGGGATCCATTTCCTGTGGAAAGAAGTTGTATTTATATATTCACAACATATTTGTGATGTGGCAACAGGTAAGGGTCTAGATTTGATTTGAAATATTGAATGGTGAAGGATGAAGAAGCTTGAGAAGATTATTGAGATTGTTCCTCCCCACAAAAAAATTATACTAGAGGATAGGAAGAATCAATAGAAGAAGATGAAGAAATTTGCTTGTAATTTGTCTCTAGTTTGTCTCCAATTTTTTTCGTGAAGGCAGAGTTGAATTAATTATATATGAAATACCTAATTTTGTTGGTGCATAATGATGAGTGAAAAGAGGAAATGGCTATAGAAATAGGCTTTGATTGAATATTTGGATTTATTCAATTTAGGAAGAAATGTGGTAATCAAATAAAAAAAAGTATATAAACTTGTTTATTTAATTAAAATATAATGATGTGATTAAGATAGAATAAATAGATAATTAGAGAAGTAGATAATAACAATTAAATAATATGATAAATATGGAAGAATTAAATGTGAACTATATAAATAAATATTTCTATTTATTTAATAGTAGATGAATTGAAGGGTTAATTAATCAAATAAATCGTATTTAATTAATTAGATTATCCAGACCATTTTTAGGTGTATACAAGGTTCACTCAAATTATGCAATGTATGATCTTATTTAGACTAAATGAATATAAATAAGTGTAGCTAAAGGAAATAATTGACTGATTATGTATACAAAACTTAAGAATTATGCAATGTTGGAAAACACAATGTGATATGCAAACATGAACTATGAATGAACAAATGCAAGACAAAAAAGAAAAGGGGTTGAATCAGAGTGCACTTGAGTAGAGAATGGAGAATATAGAATCTTCTGAGTGTTGTATGAGATTACAAAAAATCACCAGTGGGACTCATTTTCCACTGATGGTGAATCAGTCCTACTTCTGATGAAAAACTATCAGAAACTAGTTTGTGAGTGTTGGGATCTAGAATCTAACAAAATCTATATTTCCATCCTTAAAGTGGGACTCATTTGCCACTGATGGAAAATTAGTCCTCTCCCAAAATTTTGAGAAATTAGGTGATAATTCTGTAGCACCAAATCTAAGGTTGTCTGCTTGTCGGGTTGCCAAAGTCAAATCTACATGAAACAGACATAATGTCTTCTCCAAGCTTGAAATAGGATGTAGTTGACTTGCAACACTTTGTTGACTTCTTTTCCAATTTTCAACACCTAAATGCTTTCCAAATCTGCATACACAAGTCTGCAAACACACATGCAAAAAGGAAAAAATGGTTAAGGGTTAGGTTATAGGGATTTTCCTTGGTCAAATCCCACATTTCTAATCAAACCCTTAATGAAATAATGAAATGAAGGAGAATGATAAAAAAATAACATACAAATTCTATCAGCTTACCAAACCCTTGTTGAAGAAAATCTAAAGATATGCCAATGGCTACTCTTGAATGCTTGATTGATGCTTGATTATAGGATGCAAAGTGATCAAATACTAATTGAATGCTTGAATGAGTTAGGAGATTGTAGGAGATGTAACATGAGGAGAAAAACACTTATTTATACATTTTTGTGCCTTAGTAACCCATTGATACCTCATCACAAGCTAACATCAAGTAATTTTGAATAAAAACCTGAAAGGAAATTTGAAATATTTTCAATTTGGAGCCAAGAGGGACTCATTCGCCACCCATGGCAAATGGGTTCCACCTTAGGCTTGAAAGTGGGTGTCGGGAATTAAGTCACATTTAATGTTATTTATCGGGTTTACATTCAAAAATGCACTTAATTAAGCCTTATAAGGGCATAAATGGGTCAAATAAAGTAGAAGAAATGTGTAAATAGTGAAATTATGCCTAGAAAAGCATGAAATCTTGTTACAAAACTTTACAACACATCAAAATAGGACTTGCTTAGTGATGAAAAGGTGATTTTTAGGTGAATTGTAATGAATAGAGTCTAGAAAAGTGTAGAAATGTTTTACATCACTTCACAACACCTTCACAAGACGTCATAATTTTAATTTTAAGGACTTAAATGTGCATGTTCAAGCCACATTACAATAATAAGTCAAAGAAAAATAGACCAAACATCATGAAGAAAGTCCTAAAAGACCATGAAAATGACAAGGGGCCATTTTTCTATGGCACATTTAGCACCCACTTTAGTGATAGGATGAATTTGCTTCAAACTCACACTAAAGTAGCCATGCATATCAACATATAGGATCCAAATGCACTTATGTTAGCAAAATGGAATAACAATGATCAAGGGGGATGATCAAGATGCAAGGATGAAGATCCCATGGAAAAATAAACATAAGAACAAAGGAATGCACATGTTGAAATGAAGGGATAAGATGAAGCTTCAATCATCTGTCCAACTAGTTGTGGATTAGATCTAGGCTATTTGTTTGAAAAAGAGAATGCATACTCACTCTGGGGCGATAGAACTCATGGAAATCCATCAGGTGAGAAGACCCAAAAGGTAAGATACATACGCTAGTTGGTATGCACTCACAAACACATAGGTGGCTATGGGGAAAGTCGTGCTGCTGAATGGGCTTCCTGCTCAGCCATATTAAATTTATACCTCTTGATAACTTTAAAAAAGCACTACAAAGGAAAATGTCTATTTGTGCTTCATGAGAAAAGAAAAGCTCAATATGCTTAGAAATCATGAACAAAAAGTAAGGTACCACAAACATGCAAGTTGGGTTATGCAAGGTGGAAAAAATGTAAAATGTAAAATGCAAAAGTGTAAAAGATCTTCAAAGGAATCTTGTTAAGTTCATGCAAGGTTTATCACTTAGGGAACATTGTGTCTAATGTCTCCAAGAGAGGACTAATCAAAGAATAAAATATTCACAACTTAGGGGATGTAGTGTGTCGCATTGGGCCACCAAGAGGAATGTAATATGCTAAGATAGATCACACTTATGAAGGACATCACACCTAATGTCATCCAAAAAGTGATGAACGCATCATATGAAACGACAAGGTTGCACTAAGAACTAAGAATGCAAAATGAAATATGGCAATGTATGCCCCCCACTTTAAAGGAATTTCTACACACCGTTTTGTGAGAAATTAATTTAAAGTATCAAAGAAAAGAAAATGCAAAAATTAAAAAAAAGACATGAGAGCCAACTCATAAAGCCCTATTCCAAGTCATATGTTTTTGAGTTAGGCTGCTTCATGTAAATGAAAATAAAAATGAAAGAAAATGGATTGATCCCCTAAAAAAGAGAACACACCAAACACATAAGGGATCTATGGATTTGAGGTCAACATGTTCGATGCTGCAATATTTTTATTAAGGAGTGTGGAACTGTCATCATTCACCAAAGAATGACACAAAGAGAGAGAAAACAAAACAAAAGAAAAAAGTTAATTTTAAGTCAACATGGAAGAGATATTGTGGTCTCAATTCCTTGCATCATCCCCAAAAGGAAAATACAAGTGAAAAGAACATGAAAAGGAAAAAGAAAAGAAAAAGATTTTGGGTCAACATGAATGAGACATTTCAGTCTCAATTCCTTGCGTCATCCCCAAAAGGAAACACAAGAAAAAAAAAAGAGAAAAAGGACCTTCTGGGTCAACATGGGAGAGACATAGGGAATCTCAATGCTCTACGTCATCCCCAAAAGGAAACACAAATGAAAAAAAAAAAGGAGAAAAAGGACCTTTTGGGTTAACATGGAAGAGACATAGGGTGTCTCAATGCTTTGCATCATCCCCAAAAAGAAACACAAAACAAAAGTGAAAAAGGCAATGCATGACATATAGAAGAATAGAAGTACAAATAGTAGAAGTGTACAATGAGATGGAAAATATCCAACACATAATACATGGGAATACAATACACACATACAAGAAAAATGGAAAGAGGCTAGTAATGCAAATGTAAGTCAACCATTAACTAAGTTATTGGTTTCTCAATCTTAAATATTTAAGTGGAAAATGAATAACATAGTTAAGAGACAAAGACAATTGCATTACAAGGATAAGGCTAACAAATTATTTCCTCCCAAAAAGTGTAAAGAAAGAATGAGTTGAGGTGGGTGACTTGAAAAGATCATGCAACAGTGAGAATAGAAAATTCTACAACTATGGCATGATAAGAGGAGTTTTGTTTTAAGGAATAATGGGAAAGCACTCATTATCAGTGAAGTGATAGTTGTTCAATATGCCATTCAATGTTCAACATTCTTCAGTTCAATGTCCAAGAACATGATGATATTTGAAAAATGGTATGTTAGAATCTTTAGGATGAATGAAAAACCTATTCATAGGTGGTAAAAGTATAAGAACTTTGTTTAAAGGAAGTTGAAGTATCCTTTTACATTCAGGTGGAGGATGTGTAGGAAACTTGAGATTCTTCAATTTGTAAGGTTGTTTTCATTTTCTAGACTCTCCTTTTTTATGAATAGAAGAAGGAAGAGGACCCATGGTGATCCTAGCATCTTTTTCATTAGAATCAAGTAATGGTTGTTCATGTGGAAGATGAATGTTTAAGTTAGGAGGAGAATCAAAGATCACTGTACCATCATCTCGAAGTCTCCAATATTCAAAAAGAGTTCTATTAGGATGAGAAGGATCTTGATATCCTAATCCTGTGGTTTTTTCTTTTGTTGGTTTTTGTTAAAGAAGTTGATGAATTCCATTTTCATTTGTTATGACACAACCTAGTTTACTTAGGATAGTAAAGCCTTTTCCATATGTTTCTTCAAGGTTTATGGGTGTTTGTGACTTTGTGATCATCAAATGGGTGAGATTTTGTTAGTTGAGATGAACTAGATGCACTTGATGGAGGAACTTTAGGTCCTTCATTGATTTTAGGATGTAAATATGCAAAATGATTAGGAGGTGCAACAGTAGGAAGATCTTGTGGCTTCACTGATGGATAAAAATCTATATTGGTTTCTTAGTTATCAAGGCATTCATTTTAGAACTTTTTCATGCTATCATCATCTTCACCAATTATGTCTACATCATAAGGAGGACAATCATGAGGAGTCGAAGGAGCATGAGGTAGCTCAAGGTCATTAGGGTCACAACCAAAGGCACAATTGGACATGTATACCAAGGATTTTAATGAATTCCAAAACTTATTAGAAGAAAATGCCATGATGTAAGTAAATTAAGATGCAAGAAATGACTAAAAACATATATTCTAGAAATTAAAATAAAAAGCAACTACAAAAATTTGTAATGCAGGAAATGCCTAGAAAATATCTAAAAATGTTGTGCAGAATGTGTAGGTGGGCTGAATCGCCTAGGGTGGTGAATGAGTCCCAGTATGAGATTTTTTTTGTGTTTTTCAAAAAATTTATAGTGATTCTAATGATTTATCAATGCCAATTAAGAATGAAAATTCAGATGTTCATGTTTTTCAATGATATGTAATGCAAAAATGAAATCTAAATGAGTCTTTCACTAATGCAAGTTAAGAAACCCTAGGATGCAAAAAAAAAAATAATACCCTAATTGAATGTTGATGCAAATGAAGTTTGAGATGCAAGATATAATTAAAATAAAAAATGCAAAGTGCTCAATATGTAGGTTCACCAAAATGAATCATATATTTTTGGGTAGGGCTTATAGGCTACTCTTGCACTCTTAGGATGTTTCACCTAAAATGAGAGAGATATACCCCACAAAAAATCTATGTTAGGTTCACTCAAATTATGCAATGTATGATGTTATTTAGAATAAATGAAAGAAACTAAGTGTAGTCAAAGGAACTAATTGACTAATTATGTATGCAAAACCTAAGAATTATGCAATGTTAGAAAACACAATGTGATATGCAAACATGAACTATGAATGAAAAAATGCAAAACATAAAAGAAAAGGGGTTGAATTAGAGTGCACCTAGGTAGAGAATGAAGAATCTAGAATCTTCTGAGTGTTTTCTAAGATCACAAAAAATCACCAGTGGGACTCATTTGCCACTATTGGTGAATCAATCTTGCTTCTGATGAAAATTGTTAGAAACTAGTTTCTAAGTATCAGGATTTGGAATCTGACAAAATCTAGATTTCTAGCCTTAAGGAGGGACTCATTCACCATTAATGGAAAATCAATCCTCTCCCAAAATTTTGATAAATTAGAGGATAATTATGTAGCACCAAATCTGAGGGTGTCTACTTGTTAGGTTGTCAAAGTCAAATCTGTAGAAAATAGAAAAAATGTCTTCTCCAAGCTTGAAATAGGATGTAGTTGACTTGAAACACTTTGTTGAATTCTTGTCCACTTTTCAACACCTAAATTCTTTTCCAATCTGCATACAAAATTCTACAAACACACATGCAAAAGGGGAAAAATGGTAAAGGGTTAGGTTATAGGGATTTTCCTTGGTCAAATCCCACTTTGGTAATCAAACCCTTAATGAAATAATTAAATGAAGGAGAATGATAAACAAATAACATGCAAATCCTATCAACTTACCAAACCCTTGTTGAATAAAATCTAAAGATATGTCAATGGCTACTCTTGAATGCTTGATTGATGCTTGATTATAGGATGCAAAGTGATCAAATTCTAATTGAATTCTTGAATGAGTTAGGAGATTATAGGAGATGTAAAATGAGGAGAAAAAAACATATTTATACATTATTGAACCCTAGTAACCCATTGATACCTCATCACAGGCAGACATCAAGTAATTTTGAATAAAAACCCGAAAGGAAATTTAAAATATTTTGAATTTGGAGCCAAGAGGATCTCATTTGCCACCCATGGTGAATGGGTCCCACCTTAGGCTTGAAAGTGGGTGTCAGGAATTAATTCGCATTTAATATTATTTGTCAGATTTACACTAAAAAATGCACTTAATTAAGCCTTATAAGGGCATAAAGGGGTCAAATAAAGCATAGGAAAGTTCTAAATAGTGAAATTATGCCTAGAAAAGCATGAAATCTTGTTACAAGACTTTACAACACTTCAAAATAGGACTTGATTAGTGATGAAGAGGTGATTTTTAGGTGAATTGTAATGAATGGAATCTAGAAAAGTGTAGAAATTTTTTACAACACTTCACAACACCTTCACAGGATGTCATAATTAGAATTTTAAGGACTTAATTGTGCATGTTCAAGCCACATTACAACAATAAAAAAAAAATAGATGGGACATCATGAAGAAAGGCCTAACAGACCATGAAAATGACAAGGGGCCATTTTTTCTATGACATAGGAGGTTTTGTGGTAGCACCTCCTAGTGCTAGTGGAATTGTACAAACCTTCACATAGGTAATTGAATAAAGATTTTAACTAATGAATTGTACTAAACAGATTTGTGTTGTTTATATTCATATCGTTGAGCATTACATTGCACATCTTTCAAACTCAAGGAATTCGCATTGCATAACTAATAACTAGATGTTGATAGATGAAAAAATTTAAATTACAATATAGTTGTTTAGAAATTCAACATAAGTAGTGATTCATTTACTTCACATAGCATAAGTAATAAATAGGAGTAGCTGCCACCTGCATTTTCTTTCCATGGCATTCCATGAGACCAATTTTTATTGAGACATTTTTTCAAATAGTTCACTACATTGTTTATGCTATGGATGCTCAAAAAAAAATCTATGAAAGAATAATAATAAATAATAACATAGACAATGCAAAGAGTTGTTTCAAAAAATCCCTCAAAGAAATGTGGTCTCATGGTGATGTCCATCACCATGAGAACCAATTTCTTTGAGGCATTTTTTTGAACAACTCACTGCCTCTTCTATGTTGTCGCATTTTATCAAACAGTTCACTTCCTTGTTGCTATGGCTAAAAGCCTAAAATAGGTGCTTTCCAATAAACTATGGATTCTTATAAAAAGTATATTAAATAATAATAGTAAGCAATAATATAGACAAGGCAATGAGTAGTTTGAAAAAATACCTCAAAGAAATTTCGTCTCATGGTGATGGAATGCCATTCCATCACCATGAGACCACATTTCTTTGAGGTATTTAAAAAAAAAAACTCACCACCTTTTCTATGCTACCACATTTTACATACATGTCTACTAAAGCATTTTATCAAGCCACTCACTTCCTTGCTGCTATGGCTAAAAGCCTAAAATAGGTTCTCTCCATGAAACTATGCATGCTTGGAAAAAATCTATCAAAGCATAATAGTAAGCAATCACATAGACAAGGTAGTGAGTAGTTTGAAAAAATTACTCAAAGAAATGTGGTCTCATGGTGATGGAGTGCCATTCCATCGCCATGAAACCAAATTTCTTTGAGTAATTTTTTAAATAGCTCACCACATTTTCTATGCTACGACATTTTCCATACATGTCTACCAATTTTTTTTATAAAACTACTTGAAATTCCTTGTTGATATGGCTAAAAGCCTAAAATAGGCATTTTTCAACAAACTATTGATGCTTGAAAAAAATATATCAAAGAATAATTGTAAGCAATAACATACACAAGGAAGTGAGTAGTTTGGAAAAATTCCTAGAAGAAATGTGGTCTAATGGTGATGGAATGCCATTCCATCACCATAATACCACATTTCTTTGAGGAATTTTTTCAAACAACTCACCACCTCTTCTATGCTTCCACATTTTCCATACATTTCTACCAAAGCATTTTATCAAACTACTCACTTCTTTGCTATGGCTAAAAGCCTAAAATAGGTGATTTCCAACAAACTATGGATGCTTGGAAAAAATCTATCAAAGCATAACAGTAATCAATAGCATAGAAAAGGCAGTGAGTGGTTTTAAAAAACGCCTCGAGGAAATGTGGTCACATGGTGATGGAATGCCATTCCATCACCATGAGACTACATTTCTTTGAAGCATTTTTTTGAAATAGCTCACCACCTTTTCTATGGTACCGCATTTTCCATACATGTATACCAAAGCTTTCTATCAAACTACTCACTTCCTTGGTGCTATGGCTAAAATCCTAAAAAAGGTGCTTTCCAAAAAACTATGGATGCTTGGAAAAAATCTATCAAAGCATAATAGTAAACAATAGCAAAGACAAGGTAGTGAGTAGTTTGAAAAAATTCCTCAAAGAAATGTGGTCTTATGTTGATGGAATGCCATTCTATCACCATGAGACCACAATTTTTTGAGGAATTTTTCAAATAGCTCACTACATTTTCTATGCTACCACATTTTCCATACATGTCTACTAAAGCATTTTATCGAATTACTCACTTCCTTTTTACTATGGCTAAAAGCCTAAAAAAGATGCTTTCCAACAAGCTATCGATGCTTGGAAAAAATCTATCAAAGCATAATAGTAAGGAATAGCATAGACAAGGTAGTGAGTAGTTTGAAAAAATGCCTTGAAGAAATGTGGTCTCATGGTGATGGAATTCCATTCAATCACCATGAGACCACATTTCTTTGAGGCATTTTTTCAAGCAACTCACTGCCTTTTCTATGCTACCACATTTTCCATACATGTCTACCAATGCATTTTATCAAACTACTCACTTCCTTGCTGCTATGGCTAAAAGCCTAAAAAAGGTGCTTTCCAACAATATATGGATAGGGTAAATAGTAAGCATGATTGTAAGAAATAGATGGGTGATCCCACAATTTTGGTTTACACTTGATGGGAGATCTTTATTTTTTTTGAAATCGTATAGTTTTAGAAAATATAATAATTTAAGCAATGAAAAGTTTCATTTAAAGGATATAATTTAAAGAGGGTTTGATCAAACCACCATAGACCAAGCCCCCTTGGATATAACCCCACTAGTTTTAAACCATACCTATAATGGAGTCTCCTTTACACCTATCAAAATGTTGATAGAAAATAACTTTTGATTTACCTTTGGAGAAATAAAATGATTTCATTTAATTTTTTTTTGTAAGTATGTAGTCCATATTATAAGCTTCCAAAAAGTATAATTTTAATTAGATTTTATTTGATTATTATATTTATTTTTTATTTCTTGTGAATATAGGTTTTTCACCAAAAATCAAGCTCTTTGTTCTGCACATAAGGAAAAATAGGAGATTATACAAAAATAGTTGAAAAATATCAGTGCACTAGATATTGATGTCCTTGATCCAACAAAAAATATAAAATTGAATTTCGATACTTACAAAATAAGTTATGTTTTAGCCAGTAAATCATGTCTAAATTGTAACTGGTTTGACTTTGAAAATTAATTAAAAAAATTATATTCAGTGAAATGCTATGAAATGAATTCCATACACTAGATATCGTAGTTATGAATCTAATTTTGAAAAAAAAAAGAATTTTATCCTTCATAGAAAAAAGTTGTGTTAGCTAGTAATGCCACTCTTTTAAAATGGTGTTTACTGTTAAAAAATAGTTTTCAAAGGAGGTGGAAAAAGAAGTGCAATCTAATTCTAAAAAAATTGAAAAAAATATATTTAGAATCTACAGAAAAAATGTCCCAAATCACTAGTTTGTATCATCTTCAAATTCCTCATGGTGTAGCCGCTATAGGTTCCCAAAAGTGAAGATTTAGTTAAAAAAAAAAAGTTTAGTGTCTAGTTTGGCCAAAAAACTGTAAACCGGTATTGTGGTATCACCCATATAGTTCTATAAGTACTCAATTTTTTTGTCATTAACTAATACATTATAAGCCATGATGTGCATCACTATTATAGTTTTCGTGATTGAATTATTTTTTGTTTTATTTTGAGATGTTCATAGGGAAATGGAGTTTGGTGTTTCTTCTGCTATAGAATCATTGATGCTTCTCACAGGGGTAGATTTAGATTATTAAACTTCAATTTAGATTCATTGTTATAGTTGTTAGTTAGTGAAAAATCAAACCATTATTGATTCGAGCGGGTGCATAAAGATAGGTAGCCAATTTGTGGCCAACATTTAAAAAAAAATTTGTAAGCTCATAATGCGAGCACATTTTAACACACTCACATTATGGCTTGGTGTGTTGAGCCCATAACACGAGTGCATTATAATGTGCTCGTGTTATAAACTATTAAAAGCAAAAAAAAACAAATCAAATTCATTCTTGCACTTGACTGTGTTTTTTTCTTGCCAATGACCAAAACCCCAATTTTTTGCACTCGTGTTCTGGGAGGAGCTATTTTAGAAAAAAATTCATCAACGATTGTCGTGTCATCACTAGGATGCCACCATGTCGATGAGGAGGTCTAAAAGGTAAGGATAGTTTTTTTTTTTTGTTTTTTTTTTGTTAGTTTTAGGTTGTTTTTTATATTTATTTTTTGAATTTTTAGGAGATGTTAATCAACCTACAAACCCTACTCAAAATCCTCAACAAGCACAAAAAAATGAGAGAAAAACAATCCTAAACAAGCATAGTAAGAACAACAACAACAAAATCCTCAAGTCAATCAGCCACAACCTCAATCTCCTCCACCAATCCCTCAACATCCTCCTAGCATTCAACACAACTTAATGAGTGAAATTGACAACAATAATTTTTTTTTTGAAGATTTAATCAAGAGGTTGAACGATCCAAATGGTTCAACCACATAAAGAATGACCCTAGAAACTTCATTGAAAGAAATGTTAAAACATGTAGATTCAATCAACAAACAATTAATTGGTTGGTAGGATATGAGGCATGTGGTTAGGGCTTATTAACAAGATAAATTATCATATAAAGATGTAAAAGATTTAAAAATTACAAAAGGTCATTTGTGATCATTATTCACTAACCACGATCAAATGAAAATCTTACCCTCAATGCAAAGAGGTTTCCTATTCATTAGTGCCACCACCAACAAATTAGGAACTTTTTTGGGATAGATGGTACATGGTTTTTCATTACCCACCATGCAACAATTGTGAAATCCCATAGTATTTCCTTAGGAAACTATATTGTGAGTTCATCTTCAAAAAAATACCAAATTATTTTGATATGAGGGACTTCTAGGGGAGAGGTGGGGGGTCAGCTCAAGATAGACCCAGTGCACAATAGGATCCTATGTGGCAAGGGAGATGACCTCTCGCTAGACCGTCTCATGAGCACATCATTATCCCTTCCATCGTGAAAGAGTGCCAATGTGGAGACTTTGCAAGCCATCAACTCTTTGACCCATAGTTTCATCTAGTATGCCAACCCTATTCTACAACACCATCTAGGGGAGTCTTCGAGTGGTGGGCTTCGATCCCACTTGTGTCAATCTTGTGGGGCAACTTGTTCATATGACCCCACCGACACTCAAGAGGCTGCTATGTAGGATCCGTCTGCAACTATGGAGATGGCAAGGGAAGCTAACATTTTGCATGAGGCCTATGGCATTGATACTCAAGTAAACAATAGCATGTTCATTGAATTTATTTTATTAAATTTTGATTTTGAAATGCAAGAATAACTAATTTAGTTTTATGATTTTAATAAAATTGCAGTCACAATGTTGATAATGGATACTCTGTCCCTACACCTACTTATTTCTCCACTGTACCTACCATTGAGGTATGTAACTAGTAAAAAATTATAAATTTATTACATGTTAATAGCATTGTTTTATGAATGGTATTTTAATATGTGATTTTGGATGTTGAATAGGATAATAGTGGAGGTTTCGAGGGAACACCTCCCAGTGCTAGTGGATTTAGTCAAACCTACACATAGGTAATAAAGTGAAGAGTTTAACTAATGAAATGTACTTAATAGATTTGTGTAGTTTATATTCATATCATTGATTACCTTGCATTTCACATCTTTCAAACTCAAATCATTACTTCACATTCCATAACTAATAACTAGATGTTGATAGATGAGAAAATTTCAACTACAATATAGTTGTTTAGAAAGTCAACATAAGTAGTGATGAAATTACTTCACATAGCATAAGTAATAAGTAGGAGTAGTTTCCAATTGCATTTTCTTGTCATGGAATTCCATGAGACCACTTTTTACTGAGGCATATTTTCAAATAGTTCACTTCTTTGACTATGTTATGGATGCTTGGAAGGAATATATGAAAGAATAATAGTAAACAATAGCAAAGACAAGGCAATGAGTTTTTTGAAAAAAATGCCTCAAAGAAATGTATCTCATGGTGATTTCCATCACCATGAGACCCACTTTCTTTGAGGCACATTTTCAAATAGCTCACCACCTTTTCTACGCTACCACATTTTCCATACATGGGTATGTGCAGGATCATGATGGGCCAAAAAGTGGCAATATGATGGGTATGTGGCTGATGACTTTTTTTTACCTAAAATTGATGAAACGAAAATGGTTTTTAAAGGAGATTCTTAGCTTTCCACCAATATAAATTATTCTTTACTTTGAATTTAATAAGTAATTATTATTCATTTTCTATTCAAATTATGACTAAAGTCTCGATTTTTAGACTGATTGAAAAATATCTATAGCTTTCAAACGGTATCACATTTTGAATCCAAAACATGTGTCACATTCTATGTTTTGCATACTATAAGATTAAAAAAAGAAAAATTGAATTTCATGAAGTTTTGACCAAGTTAAGGTGGTCGACATACAAATTTTTATATTTTTTAAAATTTGTAATAAAAAATTCATAATTAATTATTTACTTGGAATTAAAAAAAAAATATGCATCACATCGGGACATGAGTCCTCTACTTATGT
This sequence comes from Sequoia sempervirens, assembly GCA_007258455.2. Lineage (NCBI taxonomy): Eukaryota > Viridiplantae > Streptophyta > Pinopsida > Cupressales > Cupressaceae > Sequoia > Sequoia sempervirens. The sequence goes on from VDFB02252616.1 coordinate 28,055,647, forward strand.
CTAAAATATTATAAAAAATATTATCATTTTATTGTGGTTAGGGTGGTCAGACCTACTTATTTTTTCCTGAAATTTAAGTACTACTACATTGAAATTTCAAATTTTCACCAAATAGATTTTTTTAAACAAACCTAGTAGTTTAGAAACTACATTCAATTTGCTACAAATTTTATTCTTACATATTTTTGAAATAATATAGATAATTGATTCAAATTTTTATGTCAAGTTTCCTAACTTTGATTTTTCTGATTTTTATGCCACTTAGGGGCTGTTTTTTCCATGATGATCCTGCACATACCCACATGTCTACCAAAGCATTTTATCAAACTATTCATTTCCTCACTGCTATGGCTAAAAGCTTAAAAAATGTGCTTTCCAACAAACTATGGATGTTTGAAAAAATCTATCAAAGCATAATAGTAAGTAATAGCATAGACAAGGCAGTTAATGGTTTGAAAAAATTCCTTGAAGAAATGTAGTGTCATGGTGATGGAATGCCATTCCATCACCATGAGACCACATTTCTTCAAGGCATTTCTTCAAATAGCTCACCACCTTTTCTATGATACCACATTTTCCATACATGTATACCAAAGCATTTTATCAATCTACTCACTTCCTTGCTGCTATGGCTAAAAGCCTAAAATAGGTGCTTTCCAACAAACTATGGATTCTTGGAAAAATTTCTATCAAATCATAATAGTAATCAATAATACCATAGAGAAGACAATGAACTATTCGAAAAAAATCATAAAATAAATGTGGTCTTATGGTGATGGGATGTCATGACGTGCATTTATTTGTAATGGCATTCCATCACCATGAGACCCCATTTCTTTGAGGCATTCTTTCAAATATTTCACTACCTTCTCTATGCCACCACAATTATCATGCATGTCTATGAAAGCATTTTATCAAATGGTTCACCGGCTTGCTAATACAGATAAAATCGTAAAAACATATGCTTTCAAACAAGATATGGATAGGGAAAATAGTAAGCATGATAGTCAAAAATATATAGTTTAATAAGTACTCAATTTTTTTTTCATTATCTCATACATTATAAGTCATGTTGTGGATCGCTATTATAGTTTTCATGATTGAATAATTTATTGTTTTATTTTCAGATGTTGCAAGTAGAAACACCTCCAAATGTTCAGATGGCAATGGAAATTGGTGTTTCATCTATTATAGAATCCTCGATGGCTCGGACAGGGGAGGTCGGAGGAAAATTAATAAATTTCAATTTACATTCAGTGTTATAGATGTTAGTTAGTGAAAAATAAACCATTATTGATTCATAGTTTAATTTCTATTTGGATGGTTTATATAGTGCTTCAACATGCCTTAACATGGGCATTTGAATATTTCTCTCATGGAGAGTGATCATCAGATGGCAGTAAGTGATTATTTTGTTAAATATATCATATTTTTAATGTAATTTGTATATATTAATGTCCTTACTTCTTATTGTAACTGATAAGAATTCACCAAGAACTAAACACTAGGAGCACCAGGAGCACTCCTTGACTGTAGCATAAATGAGTGACAAATGTATCACCATCTGATCGACAAGTAAAGGGAAAGAGTTTATTTTGAGAGCATGGAGAGTGATGACTTTTGATACCAAAGTCCTTTATTGTATGCCTATATGGCATTTTTGTACATATTTTGTATTGGATATATTTGACATTGTATGCCTATATGGCTATTTTATACTTATATCGACATATACTAATGTATGCCTACATGGATATTTGGTTAATACAATTTTTTTTATCGATGGTGTCCATATTTGCATTATAAATCCACAGTTCAATAGATATGAGCTATTTGTATTCAAGTGTATAATTTACAACTTATGTGTATTCCAATGTATACTTTGTGACTTACGTGTTTTCATGTGTATACCATGTATTCATGCATATACTTTGTATTAATTTGTGTATACTATGTATTCATGTGTATACTTCAAGGCTTATATTTTTTTTAGTACTTGTGCTTCCCTTATTCACATTTACATGCTTGAATTATTCACATGTATACTTATTAATTGGTTAGACCTAGCATTGATCATTGCTATCCTTCATGGTTTGTCTTGAATATTAATTGATTGGTGCTAAACAACTTTATTAGTCAATGCTAAACAACTTCAATATTTCTAGGAATACTAGTAGAGTTACAAATTCCAAAATTATACAAATTGAAAAGAAAAGATTAACTATAAATAAATGCACCAATTATTAATTTGATAATTGATTAAGAACGAGTATAAAATATATCAAGAGATGAGCATTTTAGAATGGCAACTACCAACTAGAAAATAGGAAAAGCATACTCAATACTTTGAAAGTAATAATCCACCCCAAATTGCAACGGGAGAGAAGTGATGTAGAGTAGGGAGGCCTTCAATTATCAATCACAAATTCAACTGATTTCAACAAGCCTTCAATCTCCAAAACCCTAACTAGGATGATTCCCTTCACAACTTCACTATTTGCCTTATAGGTATGCAAACCTAGTTTCTTAGACCTATCTCACAAATCCACTCTCAAACCCATTAAAAATTTATATTTTTAGACATCCTTTAAGGCATACTAAAACATATCTCAAAATCTCATATAACTCTTTTGGAACAAATCCCTCAAATTGATGCTTCTATGTTGTCCCCTTAAGCCAAATAGGCTTAATTTACAAAACAACTCTCCTCTAAACAATATTCCAACCCAAAATACCTATGGAAAATAATTACCAATCTATAAAACCATCAAATCTACAACTCTTAGCTAGTGAACCACTCACTAAGTCCTCTTTATACAAAACCCTCATTTTTAGCAAGTTACAAAGGGGTTTACTAAAAATCCCACTTTCCAACTTCTTTACACTTCACCAATGGATCAAACATGCTTAAAATTTCTTGTGGATGCTTAACTATCATGAAAATTTGATGCCCTGAGAGTTTTCCTCACCTACCCACCTTTAACCATAAAATTTCACTCAAAACATTCAAATTTGACAACTAGGGCATCTGCCCAAACCACCAAATGACCTCTACTACTCCCAAAACAATTCAATCAACTAAATACTACCATATTGGGCCCATTCCACTTAGCTATAGGAGTTACAATTAGTGAAATGGGCCATAATCACATTTTTATGTCTTCAAAACCTTAAAATTGAAGTTTCAAACCCTCCTACTAGGAAAACTCAATAAGATTCTAAAACCCCAATGGGAAATCCTAAAAATCAGTCAAACTGATAGATAGAAAATTTAAACAACAATTTAAATCAATTTGGAGTCATCATCAGGCTATACAAGTCATGCAACTAATCTACAACAACAATGTTCAATAGAAAAGATACATAATTTCAATGACAATAGGAGCTTTATTTTTCAATTTTTCAAAAAACCTCCAACAACCTTCATCCATCAAGTTTCCAAGATATTTGAAACCTTAACCAACCTATTACAACTATTCTAACTTCCCTTTGAATTCCCATGATGGTTGGGCTTCCTCATTTTTACAAATTTTTTACACCTTTACAACTTTTCAATATTGCACTTTTGACAATTTTGTAAAAATATGACAATATAAACTCAATGACTCCTAATTACCTATTAGACAGTCTATTAGGACCTTATTGAATTGAAAAAAACTCAAACAAACCTAAAACTATCAAAAGACTTCATTTGACAACATTAACACAAAATGTATTTGGTGCCCCTACACCAAGAAGGCTTATTTAATATCCTTGAGCAATGTATTTCCTAATGCTCCCTTGTTCTTACATATCTCAATTTAGTTTAATCCAAAGGGTTCCATGAAATGCTATATCTAAAAGAAAAAAACACGTTTTCAATTGGTACTCTATGAAATGATTCATAAAAAGATTCCAATATATTTAATCATTTGATTGGAACAACTCAATTAAGCAAAGGATACATAATCTTCACAACACTTGCAAAACATAATATTCATAGTAAATGAAGTAGTGTTTCAGTGCAAAAGAGGACCATGCCTAGCATAAATGTACCTATCAGGATGCGTTGAAGTAGTTAATTTGGTCACATGAATTGTAAAATGAAAGTTGCACTACTTTGCAACTTTACACTACTTGCATTTGACACTTTTCCCATCAAGTGAAAACTAGAAGCCATGAAAAAGATACTTTGACATAATAGAAACTGAGAGAGATTACTATAGAGGGGCCCAACATGATGCCATAGGCTTGGACAAAGAGTTTGTAAGCATCATAGTTTTCAAGTAATAGCCCATCAAATATTGATTCCCTTTTGCACTTTGGAGTCTTAAGTGATCGAGTTGGTTGAACATAGCTCGGAGAAATTTTGCATGTTTGGATGCAAAAGAGGACCATGCCTAGTGTAAATCTACCTATCTAGATGAATTAGAATAGTTTGTTTGGTCACACAAATTACAAAATGAAAGTTGCATCACTTTGCAACTTTACACTGCTTGCATTTGACACTTTTTCAATAAAGTGAAAACTGGACACCATGGAAAAATTACTCTAAGATAATGAAAATCGAGAGGTTATTGTAGAGGAACACAATGTGATTCCATAGGATCATATGAGAAGATTCTAAGCATCACATTATTTGAGTAATAGCATTCTAAAATTTGCAACCATTTTGCACTTTGGACTCTTAAAGGATCGATTTGGTTTAAATAGCTCAGAGTGATTCTACGTGTTTGGGTGCGAAAGAGGACTTTTTCTAGTGCAAAAATACCTTTTCAGATGGGTTGGAATAGTCTACTTGGTCACACAAGTTGCAAAAAAAAAGTTACAACACTTTGCAACTTTCAACTAGTTGCATTTGACAACTTTTTCCCCAAGTGAAAATTTTCCACAACAGGAAAATACCTTTGAGATAGTAAAAAATGAGGGAGGTTATTGTAGAGGGTCTCAACATGATCCCATAGGATCAAATGAGAAGTTTCTAAGCATCACTATTTCTGAGTAACAACATGCTAAAGTTTGCAACCATTTTGCACTTTGGACTCTTAAGGGATTGATTTAGTTGAACGTAGCTTAGAGTGATTTCACATGTTTTGGTGAGAAATTGGACCATGCCTAGCATAAAAATACCTATTCAGAGGTGTTGGAATAGTTTGTTTGGTCACATGAGTTGCAAAATGAAAGTTGCACCACTTTACAACTTTCAACTACTTGTATTTGACAACTTTTTCCCCAAGTGAAAATTCACCACCAAAAAAAAAAAAAATTTGAGATAGAAAAACTCGAGAGAGACTATTGTAGAGGGGCCCAACATGATCCCATAGGATCAAACTAGAAGTTTCTAAGCATCATGGTATCTGAGTAACAACATGCTGAAGTTTGTAGCCATTTTGCACTTTGGACTCTTAAGGGATCAATTCGGTTGAACGTGGCTCATAGAAATTATGTGTTTTTGGGTGTGAAATAGGACCATGCCTACTATATACATACCTATTCAAACATGTTGGAATAGTCTATTTGGTCAGACAAGTTGTAGAACAAAATTTGCACCACTTTGCATTTGACAATTTTTTCTCCAAGTGAAAATTTTCCACCATGGGAAAATTCTTTTAAGATATAGAAAACTGAGAGATATTGTAGAGGGTGCCAAAATGATCCTATAGGCTCAGACGAGAAATTTCTAAGCATCATGGTATCCAAGTAACAACATGTTGAAGTTTGTAGTCATTTTGCACTTTTGACTCTTAAGGGATTGATTTGGTTTAACGTAGCTCGGAGCGATTCCACATGTTTGGGTATGAAAGAGGACCATTACTAGCATAGACATACAAATTTGGATGTGTTGGAATAGTCTGTTTGGTCATACAAGTTGCAGAACAAAAGTTACACCACTTTGTAACTTTGCACTACTAGTATTTGACACTTTTTCCATCAAGTGAAAATTGTACATCACAGGAAAACCACTTTGAGATAACAAAAGTTGAGAGAGGTTATTGTAGAGGGGACCAACATGATCTCATAGTCTCAAATAAATATTTCATAGGCACCACAGTTTCTAAGTAATAACTTGTTAAATATTGTTGTCCTTTTGCACTTTGGGCCCTTAAGGGATAAACTCCATTTTTAAGCCAAAATTCACCCAATTTCCTCTAGGAAAGCAACCAAAAACATTCCTAATCATTTTCCCTACTAAATATTATTACTTAATCTAATCATACCATTTTGGACTCATTCCACTAAGCCATAGAGAGAAACAATAGGTGGAATTTGTAATTTATTCATTTTTAGTCTTCAAACCCTTATGGTTGGTTGTACATACTTGCAGCCAGTAATTTGACAATAAAATTCTTAAAGCTCAATGAATTTCCTTCACTCCAAATCCAAAACATATCTAGCACCTATCTCTACAAATTGGAAAAGCTTTTAGAACATAATAATTCTATACAAACAAGTATAATAGTCTGCAATAGAAAAATTCAACGAAACACATAGAATTACAAGAGAAATCAGGGGATTTTTATTGTTTTTCCTTCACAAAAACCTTCAACAACATCTTCCTTCAAGTTCTCAACATATTTAAAACTTAAAAAACCTATGAAAATGGCTCTAACTTCCTTTTGAATGCCCATGACCATTGGAATGATTCAAGATTACATTTTTTTGCACTTTTTTCACATTGACAACTTTTCAATTTTTGCAATTTTACATCATTTTGAAAAATATGCAACATGAACTCCAAAATGACCCCAAAACCAACTAACATGACTTATTACCTTATAAATTGGTCTAATATGACCTTATTCAATTTAAAAAACTCTAAACACAAAACTAACTTAAGACTTCCATGAACCAAATTTTCTCAATAACTTGGGTGCTTGTGCACCAAATTTCAATATTTGAGTAAATCTCATTACAATGCCTTAGGTACTCCATTCTCACAAATAATTTACAATGTCATTCATATATTTTGTAGCTTAGGGAAAAACCTAGGTTAGCACATTAAAGCTTAAACAAAATAACCCAAAGCAAAACATTGAAGAACAAAGGAGTACAAAACATGAAAACAAGGAAAAATCTCACCAAATGTCTTAACCCTCCATGATTAACTTTCATTGCACCTTCTCTATTTGCTTCAATATTATGTTTTCCCTCAAATTTGTGATGAGAAACCTATGACTATGAAAATGTTCTAAACAAATGTTGAAGGATTTGATCTAAAGACCTCACAATGCAACCAAGCAACTATGAAGCAAGCCTAAAATATGCATAAAATAGCCTATGAAGTCAAGAAGCCAAGATCATAGAGTGTGCATAATATGTAGATGCTAAGAGATGTTCAAATGAGGCTAAAATTGTCTTTTTATAGAAAAGTTAATTTTGGATGAATGGCCAAGATTGAAATATGAGAAATGCCCTAAGATCAATGGTTGAAATTAAATATGACAACCCACAATCAGGGTTATCACAACATTAGGGTGAAATTTTAAATGAGTCGCTAAGATTTGATTTTTAGAAAATCAAATTAATGGAAAAGGTTGCATGTGACAAGGATATAAGAATGGTACAAAAAAAGAAAAGGTTGGAAAATCAAATAATAATAGAAATTATTTTATTTATGGAGGAAAATTGACATTTTGAATTAAAATTTAATTCAAAAGTTGGGCCATGTGATGGTAAATAATTAATTTGAATTATTCACTTGAAGACAAAATTAGAAAGTGGACAATGTTAAATAAATGTCTTTATTTAAAATTAGAAAAAGCCAAGGTGGATAGTAATTAAATAAATTATAAAAATTTATTTAATTATGAGAGGACATTAGAAATTAATGGCATATTTAAATAAATAAATAAAATTTATTTATTTAAGTAATTAGGAAGAAATGGTGGACAAGAGACAATTAAATAAATTTAAGAATTTATTTAATTAAAGAGAGACTTTAGAAAATTAGTGATGTATTTAAATAAATAAATATAATTTATTTATTTAAATATTCTGGAGGAATAAAAGCCATGAATTAATTAAATAATTGATAATTATTTAATTATAGTTAAATTTGGACTATAGATGAAACATGATAAGATAGAGAAAAATGTGGTTTGCAGGTCTAGGAAATTTTTGTCTACATTTTGCCCCTCTTTGTCATAATGTAGTTTATCACATTATGACAAGGAAAATTTAGTTCACGATATGCCCTAGTGAAAAATAGGATAAGGAAGAATGAAAAGGAGGTAACAGTATACCCCCTCGAGAGGACAGTCAAATTCAGAGAACACAAGTGGGCTCTCGAAATGGATAAGAAGACTAGAAGATGAAGAGAAAGAAATTTTAGTGCGAAAGATATGGATGACATCGATGTGGACTAGAGGAAATGTTAGAGGGGAAAATAAGGGTGGGATGGGAAATAAATCTTCAATATTTTCTGAAGTACTAATAGGTGTTTCTCAAATAATCATTAGGCATTAAAATGACACAAATGAACCAAAAAAACTAGGGTATGACATAGACCAAGGTGTGTAAGGTCATCCACTTGCAAAAATAGACAATCGTAGACAATGAATGTCCTAACTCATACTAAGGGCTAAGTTTCCCTAGTATTTTTGCCAAGACAATCCATAGACAACAATCAAAGAAAACAAAATAGATCATGAGACGTCATCACACATCTAAATCCTTCATGAGAAATCCTTTAGTAGTAACATGACTAAGAGAAAAAAAGATAAAAGGATAAGACAAAATAGACAAACGAAATTAATAGCCATTCAATGTGTTTGCCACTAGGTGTTTGTCAAAGGTTGATTAGATGATGGTTGGAAAATTTTTATGGTTCCTATCATCAAGAAGGACACATCCTCAAAAGGAAAATGATGTTTTGAAAAGGTTCAAGCCTAAGAAGGACACATCTTGGAGGGGACCAAAGAGTGATGAGATCGACACTGTTTTGGAAATTTGACTGATTTTGACTATATGACTGATTGGACTATGAGTCAATTTTGCTTCTGGTTTTAATTGTGTTTGTGTTTAATGTCATAAAACACAAACAAAATCAATACTAGAAGCAAAATTGACTCATGATTATGGATTGTGGAAACTTGATATCTCTGATTGGACTATGTTTTCTGTTAGTTCATGATTTAAATGTTGATGTTTCAAATGAGTTTCTTTTGTCCACGTGTGACCATGTCTAACTTATTTGACTAACATGACAAATGATAAAGGACTAATCTCGGGAGTCTTGGGGTCACATTGATAGATGGTCTTTCCCACATTTAGTCGCAGAGGCAACGTAGTTTGACAATGACAAAGACTGGCACAACTGACTTGACTAATTTTGACTCTATTTTTTAGGATTTTTCTAGTTATTTGGATGTTTTTGGGTTTTTTTGAATATTTATTTTTTTTGTATTTTTGGAGTTTGATGATTTTTTTGGATTTTTTCGTTTTATGATTATTTTTGGATTTTGCTATTTTATGATTTTTTGGATTTTGTTATTTTATGATTCTTCTTTTGGATTTTGACATTTATTTTTTTTGGATTTTGACATGTTTTGATTTTTTTTGGATTTTGACATGTTTTGATTTTTTTTTGGATTTTTACATGTTTTTACTTTTTTTGGATTTTGACATTTTTGATTGGATCAAGTCAAATGCATGTGAATGATGCCAATTCAGAAGACATAATTGTGCCTATAATCAAGCTGAAAACAAATTGATAGGTGATGATGATGATGATGTTTGATGATTGGATGACTTAGACTCATTAAATTTGGAATGACATCTTTTCTAGGCTGAATGGGATGATGAAGTACCCTTAGACCATTTGACAAGGGAAAACCAAGATAAGCGATAAACTTGAAAGGATGATAGGTGGCTTTGGTAAAATATAGGAGACATAAGACTAGAGGAATTGTCATATGATCTTCAAGGACTATGTCATATAGGGATAAATAGGCTATCCAATATATGGGTCTAGATAAAGGATATGAAGGTAATGACATGATGTTTTATGAATATTTTATGACCAAATGATAAAAATGTCAAGATTTTCCCCAAAGCATGATTTATGTTTGTACCTCATTTGTTATCAAGATCAAATTAGGTGGGAAAATGGATAGAAATGTTAGGGCTTAGATGGATAGATGGAAATGTCATGGGAAAAGAATGAGAGATGAGACAACTTTCCCTCAAGTGTAATGGTCCACATAAATAAATTCCCTTACATATGACACATGTTTTCCAAGTTTTCATCGTGGTACTTATCCAAAGCACCATAAGAATGGTTTTCACTATTGGACGAAATGTTTCTCTTTACTTTTTTGGTCTTTTTTTTCTTTTTTTTATACTTGTGAATAGCCTTGATGCTTTAGATGATCACTGAATGTTATGAATCCACTAATGGTACCAATGTAGAGATTGGTGCCATGATATTCCAATTGTGACCTATATGAAGAAATTGTCTTGTCGAGATGATAGCACTTGCATACAACTATTTGATGTCATTGTGATCCTTGTTGATACATGAGTTGGCCTTATCAGAATATTCACATCACAATAAAGTGCCATGAGAGTCCTTATGATAAAGAGTTGTTTCCAAGATTCGATGGATTTGTGACATGGTATTTTTGGACTTGAGGTGAGATGTAGGAGTATGATGAATGATGGTAGATGTGGGAGGATTGTTTGGACGTTTCAACAAATCACTTTTTATTTTCCAAACTTGGGATGTTTGATGGTGAAGTTTGGAGTTTTGATTGGGATATCATTTGGAACCAATACTTGTATATGCCTTACTTGATGACCATTTCGAAGGTGGTGGACATTTATTATATGTGGGAGTCCTCTTTGCTTGTGCCTCCATATTTTGATTGACTTTTGAATTTGGAATATTTTCTTTTCTTGATCCATTTTTCTTTGGGACCCATTTTAACTTCATTTGTCCACTTAGAATTTTTGTTTGATTCAATGGCCTTTGACATTTAATTTTGAAATTTTGACTTGTAATATTTTTCTTTTTGTTGGTTCCAAACGAAAGGTTTGTTCATGTTGGAATGACGGTTTATGGTGTGGATGGAGGGAGTGTTGGCAATAATCTTATGACAAGGACTACTCATGGGCCCCATTTTTATGTTTGTATTAGATAAAGTCACCCCAAATATCGATGAGGTATCATTAACACCATTTGAGGTATTTGTCATTTTGGAAGCAAGATGCAAACCCATCATTGTCTATGTGAAAGCTATTACTTGGAATCCTCTCTTCTGCAACAAAGCCTACTATGATAAAAGTGGATAATCCTAGTTGATAGGATGTCTTAGCCTCAGTGACATGTGTGATAGATTTTTGATTGATATCTTGTGTCTAATCTTGTGACATGTAAAATTTAGATGATGCTACGAGTGCTTACAAGTCGATATCAAAACCGTCTTTATGATCAATGTCATAAAGTCTAGTGAATTTAGCTATAACTTGATCATTTGATAAGATGTCTAGAGTAGAAGACTCTTGTTCTAGAGGAATATCATCCATGTGTCCCATGGAGGCAAGTGTATCATTTTGGGAAATGGTGATATTCGGAGCCAGGATAGGTTCATCGTCAAGTGTTCGATCATGAATGGCATAAAGGTCAAGGAGTGGACAGTTTTGGACTTCTTGATCAATGGTAGTGTCTTGGTCAAATAAGATGTTGTCTTGGACATGTCTGGGAGTGGAATCCTTGTCAAGGATAGGTGTATGTTGAGTGCCATTATTATCTAGGACTTCTTCAATGGACTTAAGGATGGAATCATGGGATGGACTACTTTGATCTTGACATGAAGGTGAAGCCATGATGTCGTGCTTTGGACTTTCTTTTTGACATGTATCCTCAAGTTTATTAAATGAGATATAACTTTGGAGATCATGACGAGATGTATAAGATGTAGAGTTTTGGTATGGATTAATGAATGGTGGACTAGGATAGGATTTAGATATTTGGAAGGGATTTGTGGATGAATGACTAGAATATGACATGGAGGTTGAGATTGGGTTAGTAGATGGCTGATTTCCCTTGTCTTTTGAAGTCTAAGGCTTGTTTGTATTGATTATGGATTGTGGTTGGTTGGTATTTATATTTGAGTAAATGTCTTTTGAAGTATAAGGCTTGTTGGTATTGACCTTTACAGAGTAACTGGTATTCAATTTGACTAGAAATCATATCAAGGTGAATGGAAGACATGATAGTGAAGTATAGAGAATGAAAATGCAAAGGTATGACCAAAGCCTAAGGTATGCAACCTAAGCTATGTTGTTTTTCTGGATGGTAGGAAAATGCATTGTTTCAGGCAGAATTGCATTGCAATAAAGAAAATATGTTGTTTTAGGAAGGAATTGCGGTGTTATAGAAATCAAATGTAGTTCAGACTAATCAAATGCATTGCACAAGGTAGCAAATGTGGCTTAGCAGAGTGATTGTGGTTTAGAATGGTCAATGTGTTCCATGAAATAGAAAATGTGTTGCAAGCTAAATAAAGGTCTGGTTTGTTTAAAATTTTGGAAAAAAATTAGTATTGTTTCAATTTGAGTGTGTTCCAGGTATGTGAAAGGTTTTTATTTGTTCAATGTCTCATAAAATACTTGGAAAACACAATGTTTTGTCTTTGAATGTTTGAAAACATGAACAATGAAGACAAGCACAATCCTAGGTTAAGTAAGGACTATATCCACTGGATTCCATGTGGCTTTCCCTAGCCACACTTATTCTTAATGGGTGATCTAGAAGCTTGGCCACATAGGCTCCCCCTTATGTTGCACTCACTTCTTGAGTCAACCAAGCTTCAAGCCCCCATAAATCTCCCATGGCAAACTTTTCACCTCTACTAAGAATTGAGAGAATGTGGATGCCTTGGCAATGACTATAACTACACTAGCTAATAGATGGGTTTTTGGAAACTAGACAAAGGTTTTTAGTTTAGGAATCTTGTTTGAGTGGCCACACATAAGGAAAGATTAGCTACAATAAGGAGGAATTCCAACCTGAAGAGGTTACGTTCAATAGGGTTTTTGGGAATTCACTTATCTGTGTGACACATCCGCACTTGTAATCCTAAGTTTTCCATTAGGATTCACATTTGTATACCTGTCAAGAGTAGCTCGACTAAGGAGCTTCATTGCTAGTTTGAGTCACCTTGGGGTGATTACTTTTTCCCACCAAGGAAGACCCAATTCCTAGAGTCAATAATAGTTTCTCTTGCACCCAAGATCGCACAAGTGTGTAAGGGGAGAGGATACTTCTATTATTGAATTGAGGTTACATAAATTGCAAATACTTGTTCATTTTAATTAACCAAAATAAAGTGTGTGGAAAACACCTAAAGAAATGTGTTCATTTTAAACTTTTAACTTGATGTGAAACAAACAACTTAGTTCATTTTAAGCCTATGACCTAAAAAAATGCATGTAAATTTTAGCCTTATGAGTTTCAATGCAATATTTTGTTCATTTTAACCAATGAAATGTGAATGCAAATTGTTTGTTGTTTGTTTATTTGATTAAGGAATTGGAAAAGTGGTATAAAAATCAGTAAAAAAATGTTAGACTTCTCGCTGTGCATGCTGTAAATAGAATATTAGTAACCCCAAAAACCTCTAAGCTACTAACAGAAAAAGAAATCTGATTTTTTTTGGAAAAACCCAAAAATATTTTTTTTCTAGGCAATTATGTCGTTTTACACAACAAATGTTGCTCGATACTATGGTTGCATTGTTTGCAAATGTAGCTCAGAAAGTTGCAACTGCGGCTTAGAAAGTTGCAAATGTGGCTCAAAAAGTTGCAAATGTGGTGCAAAAAGATGCAAATGCGGCACAAAAAGTTGCAAATGTGCTGCAAAAAGTTGCAAATGTGGATCAGAAAGTTGCAAATGCGACTTAGAAAGTTGCAAATGTGGTGCATAAAGTTGCAAATGTAGCTCAGAAAGTTGCAACTATGGCGTAGAAAGTTCCAAATGGTGCTCAAAAAGTTGCAAATGTGGTTCTTTGTACCTATATTTGTAAAAACACAAAAAATTGTACATAAATCTTCAAAAAGTGTGTTTTTAGCATTAGGTTCACCAATGTAACTTAGGGAAAATATTAGGTTAGTAGATTAAAGCTTAAACAAAATAATCCAAAGCAAAGAAATGAAGAAAAAAGGAGTACAAACAATGAAAACAAGGAAAGATCTCACCAAATGTCTTCAACCTCCATGATTAACTTCCATTGCACCTTCTCTATTTGCTACAATATTATGTTTTCCCTCAAATTTGTGATGAGCAACCTATGACTATGTCAATGTCCTAAGAAAATATTGAAGGATTTGATTTAAATACCTCACAATGGAACCAAAGAAACTATGAAGCAAGCCTAGAATATGCATAAAATATCCCATGAACTCAAGAAGCCAAGAGCATAAAGTATGCATAAGATGTAGATGCCAAGAGATGTCCAAATGAGGCTAAAATTGCCTTTTTATACAAAAGTTAATTTTGGATGAATGGCCAAGATTGAAAGATGAGAAATTCCCTAAGATCAATGGTTGAAATTAAATGTGACAACCTACAATTAGGGTTAGGGAAAAATTAGGGTGAAATTTGAAATGAGTGGCTAAGATTTGATTTTAAAAAAATCAAATCAATGGACAAGGTTGCATGTGACAAGGAGATAAGAATCACATAGAAAAAGAAAAAGTTGAAAAATCAAATAATAATAGAAATTATTTGATATATGGAGGAAAGTTGACATTTTGAATTAAAATTTAATTCAAAAGTGGGGCCATGTGACATCAAATAATTAATTTGAATTATTCACTTGGAGACAAAATTAGAAAGTGGACAATTTTAAATAAATGTCTTTATTTAAAATTAGAAAAAAGCCAAGGTGGATAATAATTAAATAAATTATAAAAATTTATTTAATTATGAGAGGATATTAGAAATTAATGATGTATTTAGATAAATAAATAAAATTTATTTATTTAAGTAATTAGGAAGAAATGGTGGACAAGAGATAATTACATAAATTTAAAATTTTATTTAATTAAAGAGGGACTTTAGAAAATCAGTGATGTATTTAAATAAATAAATATAATTTATTTATTTAAATAGTCTAGAGGAATAAAATCCATGAATTAATTAAATAATTAATAATTATTTAATTAATAGTTGAATTTGGACTATAGATGAAATATGATAAGACAGAGAAAAATGTGGTCTATGGGTCTAGGACATTTTTATGTGTCTACAAATTTGAGATTCTCTTATAATGTCTACATCATAGGTGCTCATGATGAGGTTAAGTTCAAATGAGCAACTTGACATTCCCTCGCTAAAATTCACAGACTCTTTTATAATGGCTTCAAATCATAATTGAGATTTGTCAAGATGATCAAAATAAGGATGTTGCATTACTTTTATGGCTGAGATTCTCCGATGGCTCATAAATCAACATTTTCTACATTGAGAGACTTTTAGTAGCATACTTAAAAATAGGAAAAGTAAAAGAAGATGATAGCATTGGCATCAAACAAATTAATGTGCATACATGTATAAATTAATAAGAACCAATGTGCATACTTACAAATTAATCCAACAAACCATCCAAGTCTACTCTACTCTTTATTGTGTCAACTATTGCCTCATGGTCAGACTCATGGACCTTCCACAAGGTCTTGTTCAAAGGTATACCCCCATATTTGGTTAAACAAACATTGGATGACACAGAAAAGGTTCTAGTAATGAAGAATCTTACGATGCATATCAACATCCTAAAACAACCAATCTTTAACACTCTCATGTGGGTACCTTCTAAGCCACGTTCCAGTAACAACAACTAAGCCTATATGGTATTTGATGTTTTCTCCATCTATAACTGGGGCTTCCAATTTATTTTTGGCCTCAATACAATGACACAAGTAATAGTGCATTCCCTCTTCATTGTCTTCATTTGCAATAACTACGTAAACATGCCCTACATTGCTATGTGGAGCAAATCTCTTGAAATTAGTCAACATTATGAATATACTACAAAGTAAGATAACAATACGAGTTTAAAAAAATAAGCAAGTAGATATATTACCTAATTGAACTAGATCTGATACATGGTCAAAGTCGACCGATGATTCCATCTGTGTTAGTTCCAATGTCATTGGAGGGTGAGATGTATGAAGTGGGCTAAGATAACTTGTCAACCATTTTTCAACCCACTCCCCTGATTCACAATCATTCCAAGCTTGCATTGTACATGAAGAACAAAAGCATGTCATCTTTTGTGTATTAATACCCCATGAACAAGCATTTGAGCTAAGGAAAGAGTGTAGCTCACTCAATCCTATTAGTGTACAACAATCCTCATATAGTGCAATGTTAGTATCATCCATCAACCAAAAAAATCTACAAACTAAAGATGTACCTTCATTACCTAGACCCATCAAAGCATTACACCACTCGACAATTGATCTTGCATCTATCAACTTTGCACTTTCTTTATACTTTAACTCTTCTTGTGCTAATGCTCTTTTCATGCATGCTCATGCACCATCATGCTCCCCCTTTCCATGCTTGGCCTCACAAAAGTTCCACATATGCTCAACACCTATAATGAAATTCATCTTGCTCAGCCAGTAGAACATGCCTGAGTTCTTGAACTCTACTACATAGTTACCTGACCATATTCTATGCCAACCATATGCTATGCCCCTCAATAATATAAAAGTGATAATCCCTCAATACCTTCATTTGTTTCTATGTACTATCAGCTGCATGAATCAATGCTATGTGCAAAAATATCAAAACCTATGTGGAGTTGTAATACTGTGACTGTACTTCATCTTGTGGCTATAGAGTGTAGTTCTTTGCAAAGTCAACCACTAATACTATGCTACCAACTGGAAAGGTATCCTTGCATAGCTTGAATTACATGTCCAGCTATTAGGCTTTATGGTTATGCCTTGCATACTCATACACTATATTGTCATGAAACATGGACATAAATTGATACATTAGAATCTTTTGAATAACCAAATCACACCTTTTTTCTTGATACCCATCTTTTGTAATGTATACCACTATTTTATAATTCCCAAACTCTAGTAGTTTTTGTCCCACCTCATCTCTATTTTTCCATAGGTTGACATACTAACATACGTTGCAAGCCACCGCAACGCTCGCATGAACCATCCAAGCATGCTATCTTGTAGAATATTTGGCTATCCTCTATTTCACATAATTTTTTTGATAAGAACTCTCTTGAAGATGTTGGTGGGGTTTCTATGCCACAATCCTACAAAACATAATTATTATGCAAATCTAAACATATAGAACGATAAACAACATAATGGTTAGAGAATTCAATATGTAGTCTATAACAAGAAGCAGTGCGTGTGCGATTTATCTTGACATAAAAAGGTTTAAGCATTTCAAAAAATATTTGAAAAATACTAATTTGAGGATAATCCTTTGAAAATTTATGAAAAAATTGGGTTTGAGTCATATCCAAAAAATTCTTTGGATGTGGCTCACGATTTTGACTACCGATTCTCCTTCTTACCACATCCATTTGATTCAAAGATGTTCTTGTGTTATTCTTCCAATACTCTTCAATTAGTATTCTCAATGCTTCAACAACTATTTTATCTTTCCATGGAATTCTCCCTGAGAATTCCCATAATTCATTTGAATTAGTGCCCTCAATTCTTTGTCACCTTTGAATGACTTTTGATAAATGTTTTCTACTAATTCTCATTTGTTCACTCATCTTTCTAATGAGAGAAGCTCTCTTTTGTTTGAATACTTACCAAAGTCAATGTAATGACATGATGGATGACATTACTATCCTTTGAGTGTGAGGTCTTACTCACACTCTCATGAGCATCCATTAGATTCTTCACAATAGTGTTTTCACTTGATGCATTTGATGTTCTCAACCCAAGAGTCTTCATGATCTTTCTATACTTTATACCCCACATCATTTCAACAAATAGTTGACGTCTTGTAGTCTTAGTTAGCCTTTCAAAGAAGAATTTCCAAATCTTATCAGCATATCTTCTATAAGTGTGTGCTAGAATCTTACCTTCCATGTGCTGCAAAATATACTCATCACTATTAATCAAATACTCTGGATTTCTATGCAAAATTCTAGGTGGTGTTCTCCTAGGTACATACATCTCAACATTAGAAATTTTATCAATATTTAACTGAGGTGGGCTAGATTGTATACCTTCAATCAAGGGTGGAGTAGAAGACATACCTTGAGGTTCACATGGGGATGATGACATACCTTCTTCATCAAATCCAAGTGATGATGTACTATCAACTTAAGATGTGGTGGATGGTGTCCAACCATATTCACTTGTGGTAGATGGTGTCTCTCCATATTCACTTGTGGTAGATGGTGTCCCTCCATATTTTTTTGTGCTTAATGGTGTCCCTTCATATCACTTGCGGTAGATGGAGTGTCTCCAACTATGGTATTTGAATCTGTCCTACCACGACACTTTTGCATTCATGCCCTTTGTGCTACCAATGCATGTTCTCTTTTTGATGGTTGAGGTTCCTCTTCAATTGGATTTTTTTTCATCAATTGTATCCAATTTATTCTTTTCATGATATGCCACCACCTATTCTCTCTCCTTTGCTTTGAAGGTTTCATACTCTTCATCTATTAGTTTATTCATTCTTCATTTCTTCGGCATGGCAAATAATTTTACCTATAGGATGGTAATGAGATGTATATTAGTTCCTAAAAAATGTATCTATTCAAATAAATTAAATATATGTCATTCAATTATTCATAAAAAATACTTACATTCATCATGTAGAAGAGTATTTCTAGCATAGACAAAGGTGTTACAGGGGCACCATAGGAGTCCAATTTTCAAGTTTTTTCAATCTTCATTATGTAATTGGTTTTAGGTAGGTTTTAGGTGTTTTCATATAAATAATGTCTTCTTAGACCATTTTCATATTGTATTAGGCATAGTGAGGTTCAAAGTTGTAAAATGCAAAATCTTGTAAAAATGTTGTCAAGGAAAAGTTGCAAAATTACAATAATTGGAATACTAATAGTCATAGTGGGAATACCATTAGTCATGGGAGATGAATAGTTATTTGAGTCAGTTATTATTGATGTAAGAAGCCTATTAAGGCCTGAAAAATCTATCGATGTAAGGTGTTTGTTCATGTTTTGAACAAGAAAATTAATCAAAATCATTGAATTTTATGAACTTTTACTATTTTCTTTCTACTATTTTGCTCTGTATGAATCCATACAGCTTGGGTTTGCTATAAAAATCATTGAAATCATTAGGAAGGTGAACTAGCTTTAGTTTGGAGGTGGTTTGATTGTATTCCATCAAGAAACAAAGATTTCACAGTCAATTTATTGACTGTGGGTCTGAAATTATGAGTTTAATGGTTTTGAAGTTGTAAAAATGTATTAATGCCACATTCCACCTATTTTTTCTTCTATGACTTGATGGGATGGGAACCAATAGAGTATTTTTAGGTGTAGGTGCAAGTTTTTACCATCGAGAAGTGAAGATATAGAGTTCTTGTTGCTGCTCCAAGTGATTTTTTGTGATTTCCATGCAAGAATGGATGTCTACAAGTTATGATAAGAAGAAATAACAGTGGTAAAGGTTGGGAGACATTTTTTTTTGCTTGTTTAGACCCAATTCAAGGTGTTTGAAGTTTTTCAAAGGTGTACGTGTTGGATACAAGGAACACTGAGAGGGGGGGTGAATCAGTGTTCAATAATTTTGATTTACAAAATAGATCTAAAAGCCATCAATGACAATAATAGAAATTTATATAACATTAGCAACACATAACATATGAAAAACATGTAGTCACATCAATAATCACCATATCACTAGATATTTTTACATGGAAACCCTATTAGGGGAAAAACCATGGTGGAGATTAATCCACAAAGTTTACTCATAAGATGGACCATTCAGCCATATACCAGATATCTTTTGCAAACCATCCACATCTTGAATGATTTGCAAAATCTTTGTCTTAAATAGAGAATTTTCCTCATCGCTATCTTTAGCAATTATTATTTCTAGTTCATCTGGTTTGGTTGATCTTTTGGAATACATTCTTTAGAAACTTCATCTTTTACATCCACAACCACTTGAATTTTCCCTTTTCCTTCAAACTTTGTAGAATTGGGTGCCAGAGGAGTGACACTAGTTGTATCTCTTTCTCTATTTTTCTTTTTCTCTCCTTTTCTAGAAGATGATCCAAATTCAGTTATTTTTTCCAGAAGAGGGACAACGAATTCTCCAAACCTTTCTAATACCTTTCTAAAGAAAATTTCATACACTTGTTCACAATTTTCAAAAGATTTGTAATGATTGAATATTTTCTTACAATTCAGCATATTCTTTCTCCACACTACATTGTCCTTTAATGGCAAATAGTTTATAAAGTACATCATAATACATATTTCCAGAGTACCAAACTTGAATTGGTAGCCAATATAGTTCATTAATTGAACATTTTCCAACGGTTTCTCCTTCAACAGACTACACATATCAAAGTACTCATTTTCAATTATCATTTTGTGGGTGATATATGCAACACCTGCTGAGGTTGATCCTTATTGGTTCCTAAAATAAATTTTGTATGAGATTCCATAAGCCACATACCTTGTTAGAGGATCTTTAATCATTGAAATTATTAGAGCCCTTAGATATCCCCTTATTCTAGTTAGGGCTTCGACCTCTACATTGCGAATTGATTTTTTCTTTGGTACATCACCAAAATTGCATAAACCTATTAAATTTATAATTACATCCATGAATTTGATATGGTTTATCCAAATTGAGAATATCACCGTCTAATTTTTTTAGGAAAACTAAATCATTTCTGCATTGATGAAATGAGGATAGTCATTCCATATATCCAAATTCTTGTGCTTTGATCCTTCAAGACTTCTAAAATTAGTGAGTGACAATAAATTTCATTCAACCCTAATCTTCTGGCTGCTATACTCATCTAGGGTTATGGCACCTTTGATTTGCTTCATGTTTCATTCCAAGCAGAGTTGTATGGAATAAAAAAAAGATGTGAAATCAATGATTAATAGGAATACATAGATATTTTCCACTAGAATGACCTTTCACCCTAAAAATTTTGCAGGAAAATACTCTCAAACTATTCTCCTTCAATGCTTTGTGCTGAAATAGGGTTCAAAATTCCTTTTTATAACTTTAATTTTTTCCACAATAAATGTGTTTCCCTAGAAGTTCCAGTTACACTCCAAACTCAAACAGCAAGCTAAGAATTCAACTTTGAACTTATACCATTTTGACCAGTTCATCATATTGTTTTAAATACTTCCATCAATGGATAGCATAGTGATTGATGACATCCAGAGATTCATCCCAATGATTTACAAGGGGGGCAATGAATTTTCATGAAAAACTCCCCCTATGCCATTGGCTTGATATTAATTACCAAAGGAGCTACCAGAGGGATCTTCCGGTACAACTTTATTTCCTTCATCTGTTTCACTTTTCTTCACCCATGTCTTCTTCATCTGGTCTCTTATATCTTCCATAGATGCTTTTTCTTTACCTTTATTATCTTTCTGTGAATTTCTTCCTTGATACACTAGACCTCTTTTATTCATGTTTCTATTCCGAAAAAACTTTGTAATGTGACCAAAATTGTTACAATTGAAAGATACTAGACCTTTCTGCCTATACCATCCATTCCACTAATTTCCTCTTGACCTACATTGATTAGCAACATGTCCAAATCTTCCACAGGTATAGCATTTAATATTGACAGACATACTCCTGCATTCTAAAGCCTTATGACCAAACTTCTTGCATTTGAAGCATTGACTAGAAAATGCAAGCTTACTAGGGTTTATCTTTCTTCTACATCGAGAAGCCATATGTCCAAATTTATTACAAGAAAATAAATATCCATTCAATTTTTTAGCATTAGGTTTCCTTACCGGATGACTTCTTACTTTGTTCCTCTTTGTTCAGATCTGGAGCATTCTCCCTCCTCATATCCTTGACCTCACTTATCATTTATATCCTTCTGACTTTTGGTTATTTCTTCAAGTTTAGTAGAACTTATCTTAAACTTATCCTTGAATTGATTTGTAGTAGTAATCTCATTTCCAAGAATGACTATCTGTCTCTCAAGCTCTCTTTCATTGTTTTTGGATTGTTACAGTTCAATCTCCAACTAGA
This sequence comes from Sequoia sempervirens, assembly GCA_007258455.2. Taxonomy (NCBI): domain Eukaryota; kingdom Viridiplantae; phylum Streptophyta; class Pinopsida; order Cupressales; family Cupressaceae; genus Sequoia; species Sequoia sempervirens. The sequence goes on from VDFB02252616.1 coordinate 28,077,850, forward strand.
TAAATCTATTGTTAATTCTATTGCATTCTTCAGATTTTTCTCTCAGGGACTAGACTAGATTCTCCTCATTCTTCTTTCTTTGCTCAATCTCTTTAGTAAACTTCATTTCCATAGATTCCATTTCAATTCTTAGAGCTGCATTTTCCTTGGCTAGCTTTTCACATTCTCATGTTATCTTTTTTAGGGTTTGATTTAAATTGACATCATCTGGACCTTTTTTTTTCTTTTTGCTTCAGTTGATAAAATAGTTCCTTTCTCTTTTCCCTTGAGTCACTTATCTTATCCTTTAGTGATTGAATGGATTTTTCAGCATCTGCAAGATTCGCCTTAAGCTCCATGACCTCTACGTTAGATTGATCAAGATCATCAAGTGCCACCATCAGCTGTTGTTGAAGACCACTAGCATCCATTGTAATTCAAGTTCACCTTAAGTTGCTAAGTTTTAAAATAAGAACCCACTTTGATAGCAATTGTTGGATGCAAGGTACATTGAGAGGAGGGAGTGAATCAGTGTTCAATAATTTTGATTTACAAAATAGATCTAAAAACTAGATCAATAGCAATAATAGAACTTTATATAACATTAGCAGCACATAACAGATGAAAAACATGTAGTCACATCAATAATCACCATAACACTAGATATTTTTACGTGGAAACCCTGTTAGGGGAAAAACAATGGTGGAGATTAATCCACAAATTTTTACTTTGTTAAAAGTAAAGTAAAAGAGTGGAATGCACTTGCATTCAGGTGCACTACCTAGAGCTCATTGCTCAAGAAGGAGGCTCAATGCCATACAATTATAATATAGATTACAAAAAAATTGAATGGAGAATATAGCATCTACAAATTCTTGGATTCAGTTACACTGAAATGCACAATCTGACTTTGGACCTTCTGCACAAATTGGTTATTCTTTGTTCACACAAACACTTTTTTTCCCTCAAAATAGTTGATCTAATTTTTCACACATACTCCTATTGGATATCATCCATACACTTACTAAGTCTCACTTTTTCTTCTTTTAAAATTATTTCAATCTTCTTTATATATCCACTAACCCAAAAATTCAATACATGTTGGCCTTTCAACAAAATATAATATTCATTGCTTATATCAACCATGTCGGCCTTAAATCTTTAATTAGAAACAAATCATACCTTCATAAGTCGACTAGACTTATAGAAGGGACCCACACCATGGTCCTAAACATAAGAAATAGCTAAAATAATTGTTCCACATACATTCATGATCCACCACATTAAGCATGTCGGCCATAATGAAAAATAGAGCATAAAACATGCCACCATTTGAACCTCTTAACTTGAACTATGACCAATGAAACACCACAAAACTTATTTAGTAGAATAGTGTATGATCTAAGAAAACTTCCTCAGAGATCCACACTACAAAATAGCTATCCAGTGAAGTATTCGGATCAGCATACCAACTGGATGTCTTGTTCCTTATTTTCTTTGCTGGTATAAGCGCAACGAATACTATGGATCAAACTATAGACTCCATTTTCCATCAATTACAACACAAGTAGCCAAAGTTGACCTCATCAAAGCCATATTCCAATAGTATGGAGGTATGGAATGTATACTTACAATAAACCCTCACTATTTGAGCATAGTTTAAGCATTTAAGCAAAGGTTAATGAATTGTTGCATTGGTGAGAAATTTCTTTGATGGAGATTTGATGATTTAGAAGTTTTATAACCTATTTAAGATCTTCCCATGGTTTTTTGATGTTTTGGAGTGATTTTTATGGTACTTTCTTTGTTAAAAAGGCCTAATTAAGCCTTGTAGCAACAAGACAGTTTGTTTTAGGTGAGTATTTTTCAAAGTAAGAATACTTGATTTATCTATATGTTTAAGTAGGATTTAATGGGTTGTCAAAACTACTTTAAATTTTTGGAAATCTATATTGGTGTGGAAATTATACCTATTTTTGTGCTTAAGGACTACTACTATCCTATGAGCTAGTTAAGAGTGAATGTTTAGGAAAGATATAGATCAGAGTTTTAGGAAATTTTCCTTGGTTTGAGTAGGTTATTTTAATGATGTTAAAGGTGGTTTGAGGATTGATTAAGAGGTTTGATGCCCTACTCTTAGTTTTGGGTTTTTGTATCAAGATCTTTGTGAAGAGAATGATGAGTCAAAGGTGGATGAATATGAGAGAATGAAAGAATTGTTTTTTGATGGAATTCCTTAAAGAAATGTGGTAATGTGGCATGCCATGATTGCAAGATAGGCTCAAAATGGAAGCATGGACAAGGCATGTGAATTCAAATTCCTTGGCAAGCTAGTGGAGCATTGGAAAGCTAGCTCACTCACTATCTTTCCAATCACTTTGAGACCCCGTTTCTATGAGGCATACATTGCCCCTACCTTCTCAAACCTACCACATTGGAAAGCTAGCTCACTCACTAGCTTGCTAATGTGGTAGGGTTGAGAAGGGAGGGGAAATGTATGCCTCATAGAAATAGGGTCTCATAGTGATGTACATCACTATGAGACACCATTTATATCAGGCATACACTCCCCCTACGTTCTCAACCATCCCACATTTGCAAGCTAGTGAGTAAGCTAGTGTTCCAATGCTCCACTAGCTTGCCAATGAAGTAGGGTTGAGAAGGTAGGAGAAGCGTATAACTAATAGAAATGGGGTATTATGGTGATATGAGATACCATTTCTATGAGGCATACATTTCCCCCACCTTCTCAACCCTACCTCATTGGTAGGCTAGTGAGCTCACTCACTAGCCTATCAATGTAGTAGGGTCGAGAAGGTAGATGCAGCATATGCCTCATTGAAATGGGGTCTCACGGTGATATAATCATAACCATGAGACCCCGTTTCTATGAGGCATATTCTGCCCCTATGTTCTCAACCCTATTGCATTGGTAAGCTAGTGGAGCATTAGCAAGCTAGCTCACTCACTAGCTTTCCAATGCGGCAGGGTTGAGAAGGTAGGGGCAGTGTATGCCTCATAGAAATGGGGTCTCATATCACTATGAGACCCCATTTCTATGAGGCATACACTGCCCCTACCTTCTCAACCCTGCCGCATTGGAAAGCTAGTGAGTGAGCTCACTATCTTGCCAAGCTCACTAGCTTGTCAATGCTACCACATTTTGCATACATTTATATGAAAAAATTATTGTTAAACAATTCAATTTTTTTTTCCATGTGTCCATTTTGAGCCATGATTGAAAGATAGGTTGCACCTTTCCCCATGTTGCTAACTTATCCTTGAATAAAGAGTCTTGAACAGTGGAGAGAAGGGTTAAAATCCCTTATAGGTAGACTAATCAAGGAAACATTTAAAATATATCACAACATAAGTGATGAGGTAGGTTTAGTGATGAGGTAAATTTAGAAATAAAGATGAAAACCAAAATAGTTTCTAAGATCTATCAATGTGGGAGGAGTATATTCCAATTTTTTAGAGACATATATGGAAAATTTGGTAGAATAGACAAGGCAATCAGCTGCTTTGTATAATTGTTTGACAAAATAACTCAATGAAAGCTTTGGAGAGTGGTATGCACATCCATAATAAAGGATTGATAAATTATGTTTTATTTTTCTTCCTTAAAACTTATGTCATATATATGTGTATACAAAATGTGGAAGCATACAAAAGGTAAGTCAATTGTTAAATAACAAAATTCCTCAAAGAGATGTGGTTTAAAAATGTAATTGGAAAGTGTATAGAATTTTGTAATTTAAAATGTGCATTGACAACCTAAGGTTATAATGGCAAACAAACAATGATCAACATGGAATATGAAAAAAAATAAAATGAAAGAAAGTCATAATAAAATGAAAGAAAATGTGTAAAGACTTCACATACCTAAAAAACCAGAGTTTCAAATGGAGGAGTTCTACCCAATTATGTAGCCTTTGCTTCTTCTTTCTTCAAACTCCTCAACAATTTGACTTTTCCAAAAGATTTTTCTCCTCCAAACTTCAATTGTATATCACTTTTGAATGGAATTCAGACTTGAATTGATATTATATGCTTTTCAACATGAAAAATCTACTATTTCATACAAAGTTGGTGGAAATATCATGAAAAAGGTGGTGGAATGTGAAAAACATGCATGCACACTTCACAACATCATCAAAAAGCTAGTTTAAGTCAAAGCACACAAAAAACCAAGAGAATATGCAGAATGTGGGCCTTGAGATCATAGTTATATTAAGTTTTTTACCCTTTTTAGAGAAATCCAAAATGTGCTCATGTTATCACATGCTCACATTATAACATGATTGCGTTATTTCTTACTAAAAATTATATATCTCTACTTCAAAACACACTTGCATTATGAGATAGTTGGATTTTTTATAGATTTATTTTCTCTCTTTGTGTATACCCTCTATACCCTAATTATATCTCTCTCCCCTCTACCCTTACACCCTAATTCTATCTCTTTCCCCTCTACCCTCTATCCTTAACCCTTATACCCTCACTCACTCCTATCTCTCCCACTCCCTCTCTCTCTCTCTCTCAATTCTCTCCCTTCTATCCTCTCTCCCTCTCTCAACTCTCTCTCACTCACTCACTCTTGTCTCTCTCCCCTCAACTCTCTCCCCTCTACCCTTTACCATTAACCCTTATACCCTCAACTCTTAAACCCTAATTCTATATCTCTCTCCTCTACCCTCTACCCTTGACCCTTATACCCTTTATCCTCTACCCCCCTCTCTCTCTCATCTCTCCCTCCTACCCCCTCTCCCTCTCTCAAATCTCTCTCTACCACTCACTCAATCCTTCTATCTCTCTCCCCTCTACCCTCTACCCTTAACCCTTATACCCTCAACCCTTAAACCCTAATTCTATCTCTCTCCACTCTGCCCTCTAAAGCAACCCTTATACCATTTATCCTCTAGCCTCAGCCCTTAAACCCTAGTTATATCTCTCTGCCCTTAACCTTAAACCCTAATTCTATCTCTCTCCCATCTACCCTCTACCCTTAGCCCTTATGCCTTGTATCCTCTACCCTCTATCTCTCTCCCACTCCTCCTCTCTCTCTCGTCTCTCCCTCCTACCCCATCCCTCTCTCACTCTCTCTCTCTCCTCCTCCTCTCAACCCCTCTACCCACTACCCTTAACCTTATACCCTCAACCTTAACCTAGTTCTATCTCTCCCTCTCCATCTACCCTTAACCCCGCCTATCGTCAGCCCATGGCCCTAATTCTATCTCTCTCTGCCCTCCATCTCTCTCTCTCTCAGTCTCCCTCCTACCCCCTCTCCCTCTCTCAAATATCTCTCTCCCTCACTCCTCCTGTCTCTCTCTCTACCCTCTACCCTTAACCCTTATACCCACCTTATAAACCCTAATTCTATCTCTCCTCTCCCCTCTACCCATACCCTTATACCCTCTACCTCTCTCCCACTCCCTCCCTCTCTCTCTCTCAAGTCTCTCCTTTCTACCCCCTTTCCCTCTTTCAATTTTCTCTCTCTCTCACTCACTCACTCCTATCTCTCTCCCCTCTACCCTCTACCCTGAACCCTTATAACCTTAACCCTTATATCATAATTATATCTCTCTCCCCTCACCCCTCTACCCCTAACCCTTATACCCTCTCTCATCTACCCTCTATCTCTCTCCCATTAACTCCCTATCTCTCTCTCTCAAGTCTCTCTCTCCTACCCCCTCTCCCTCTCTCAATTCTCTCTCACTCACTCACTCCTATCTCCCTCCCCTCTACCCTCTACCCTTAACCCTTATATCCTCTATCTCTCTCACACTATCTCCATATCTCTCTCTCAAGTCTCTCCCTCTGACCCCCTCTACCTCTCTCAACTCTCTCTCTCTCTCTCACTCACTCCTATCTCTCTCCACTCTACCCTCTACCCTTAAACCCTAATTCTATCTCTCTCCCCTCTACCCTCAACCCTTATAACATCCATCCTCTACCCTATACATAGGACTCTCAACCCCGATCCTTCAACCATATATAACCTCAACCCTAATCCCTCCACCCTATACCCTCAACCAATAACCTAATCCCTCAACCCTACAGGTCTTCAACCGTATATCCTCAATTATAAACCCTCTACCCTATACATTGGATCCTCAAACCTCATATATCTCTTTCCTCACATCCTCTTCTCTCCTCTCTATCTCAGTTCTCCCTCCATCTCTCTTTCCAACCATCCCTCCCTCTCTACCCTAATCCCTCAACCCTATACCCTAAACTCTTAAACCATTAGACACTCGACTCTAAACCCTAAACCCTCTACCCTCAATCCTACACCATCAAACCTAAACACTTCCACACTAAACCCTTAAACCCTCTACCCTCTACCCTCAACCCAATACACTAAACCATCAACCCTATAGGTCCTCAACCCTATACCCTCAATTATCTCTCTCTCACTCACTCGCTCACTCCTATCTCTCTCCCATCTACCATTAACCTTCTACCTTCTACCCTTCACACTTAAATCCTCTACCCTCTACCCTTAAACCCTTAAACCCTCTGCCATCTACCATAAACCTTAAACCCTCTACCCTCGACCCTAAACCCTTAATCCTTAAATCCTTAATCCCTAAACCCTCTATTGTCAACCAAAAACCCTTAATCCCTCTACCCTTAAACTACCTACCCTCTACCTAATCCTTCAACCATATACCCTCAAACTAAATCCTTAAAACATATACCCTAAAACCCATTGCCTAAACCCTCTACACTCAACCCTTAACCCTCAACCCTAAACCCTTTAACCCTAAACCCTTAAAAATTATACCCTATACCCTCAATCGTCAACCATTAAACCCTAATACCCTCAACCCTAATCCATCAACCCTCAACCCTAAACCCTCAATCCTTAAACCCTTAAACACTCAACACTAAACCCTAAACCGTAAAAATTCAACCCTTAAGCACCAAACCCTTAAACCATCTACCATATACCCTCAACCCTAAACCCTTTAATCCTAAACCCTTAAACCTTCTACCCTATACCCTCAACCCTAATCCATCAAACCTCAACCCTTAAACCCTAATACCCTCAACCCTAATCCCTCAACCCTCAAACCTAAACCCTCATCCCTTAAACCCTTAAACATTGAACCCTAAACCCTAAACACTCAACCCTTAAACCATCTGTTTTCTACCCTCAACCCAATACCGTCTACCCTCAACCCTAATCCCTCACCCTTAAACCCTAATCCCTCAACACCTATACCCTCTACCCTATGCATTGGACCCTCAACCCTCTACCCTCAACCCTATCACATCTCAACTCTGATGCAGGTTGCTTTTGGTTTTGTGTGGATTTGTTACATGACTAGATGTGTGTGGTAGAATAACAATTAATATTATGGTGTTTTGGTGTGATGATATATGAAAAGTGTTTACTTAAATTATGAAAATTTGAATAGTATCGAATGTGTTTTACTTTGAAGATGAAGCAAAATAGAGTAGAAATATTTGAATTCATATATTATATTGCTTGATTTATATCTTTATGTGATACTAATTCAGTTATTGTTGTGTTCCTAAGTGCACTTGAGTTGTAGGAGGTCGAAAACCAAGGGTGTGATTAAGGAGAGGAGGTTAGCTTCTTGACAAGACAAAGCAGGATGTTCTCTCAATCACACACATGCACTTAGATTCATATAGATTGCATTTAGGAATGATAAATTTTGTATGATTGTTTGATTATTTGCAAATAATTAATGATTAGTTAAATTAAAATATAAACATAATAAAGTAAAGGAATTAAGTTTTAATTAAAGTTAATTATAGATTTTGATTGAAATGCTTATGCATTCTATTCTTCTTTTAATTTGTGTTAATCTCTTAGTTAATAAGTTAACTAATAGTAAGAAGATATCTATTTTATTATTGGGTAAATATTTTCAAAAGGGGATTTACATGAAATTAGATTAAATATTATTCTTATTTTAAAATCTATTATTTTCAAGATTAGGTTGGGAATAAAGAAAAAGGAAAAACTTTAAAAGAAGAGGGGGGTAACAGAAAAACCAACTTTTCTGGAAGTATTCGGGAATTGCTCTGCAATTTCATTTTCATGGCTTCCGGATAGTATCTTGTTTTGTGTTTTTAGTTCCAATAGATAAAAAATAGAAGAATAGAAGAAAAGAAAGGAGAAGAGGAAGGTCTTGTAGGAAGGAAATCTCAAAGAAAAAAAGAAGAGGAAGTGGCAAGGAGGCTTCTTCAGCTATCAACGAATTATCCAGGTTCTTCTTCATAATTCTCTTTTAGTGTTTTAAGTTTATAAATAAAAGGAAAGAAATTTGTTGTGTGTGCAAAGAATTGGTTGATAAAAACCCTCTATTTGTTGTGCAAAATATTATGGTGAAATCTGTACATTCTTTTCAAAATTATTTCCAAATTTAAAAGGCAATTTTGTTTCTTTGTATCTTATTCAGAAAATAACATTCTTTCTGGTAAATTATTGAATAAAACTTGTGCCAGATTGTTGATATATATATATACAATAATCAGTTTGAGTGTATTTATATAGAAAAATATACGCATATGTTTATAAATCTGAATAATTCTAGCATTATACAAAAATGGATTTTTGAATTACAGTACATAGATTTCATTGAAATTGAACTTTTGATTTAGAAATTTTTAGTATATAGTGAAAGGGGGCTGGGGTTTCTCCCCAACTGAGCCCTCCCCATAAGGGAAGGGCTACGTTGTGGGGGACAATGCCTCCCCATATGGGGGGGTGCAAGCCCTATTTGAATTTTTTGTTGTCTTTAAAATTGAACTTTGAGCTTGAAACAGGTTCGACACCCGTTGAATCATATGGGAAATGAAAACAAGGCACAGTTTCGCTGTATATACATATGCTCTATATAAATATATGTTTTTATTTATTTATATACTCAAACATACATGAATTTTGAGTTGTGAAAACCATTTCTTTTTTGAGAAAATTGTTTGTATAAGAGATTCCTAAATTAAATATATATATATAAATATATATAATGTATATATATACTCAAATATATATTTATATATATATATATATATCTGAGAAACATAGGCTTGGATTATTTATATCACTGAAAAATTATAGATAGTTGAGTTTAATTTAAATCACTGTGGTATAGTTTCCATTGTTCTTCTTGTTCTTTATTTTTACTCTAAAATTTTGTAGGTAAATGTGACTAAAAGATTATATATATATATATATATATATATATATATATATATATATATATATATATATATATATATATATATATATATATATATATATATCTTTATTATATTTGAAAATAAACAAGTTCAAAAAAAATAGAAAAGGGTAAACATAGAACTAGCTGATTGCATTGAAATTATTATCATTATGAAGAACTTAGTATGTTAGGTGTATTCTACATGCTACAAAATGGAAAAAACTGTATCTTCTTAAAACTAGTGAATTTTTAGGATTATAAAACACGTAAATATTTATATACATTCACTTCATGGCATTTTAGACTAAATGATATTTCTTGAACATATGCAATTGTGAATGAGAATGAGTGAAATTATTCTATATTCTTTAAATTTAATTTATTATTCCTTTTTCATAAAGATGTTGACATACTCCTAATAATAGGAAAGTTAACTGTAAGCTAGGTTCTCACCCATACTTATTAGGTTGATTAAAGAATGTTTTCTTTTTCTGAACTTATATGATTTACTTACTTTGATCAAATTATTTAATTAGAAATGATAACTTACGAGTTTATAAATATACTCTTCCCAAAAGACCAAATTTAGATTGTTTTGAAATCATAGAAAGTGACTTGCAAAAACCAACTTGTGATCAAGTTAAGTTATTTGTGAACCTTGTGAGTACTTCGTAATTATTGGTATTCCTTTGAAGTTGAGATGTCTAAAATTGAATGGAAACTTTAGATGGAAAGTGTTTTATTTATTGTTCATTTGGGAAACTTCTAGGATAGGATGTCAAAGGTGGACCCATAGAGATGGTAGTTTTACCTTTTCTAAAACTATCATTTGTTTTATTTATGCTTGGCCAAGCACATGCACCATTGAAATAGATGCAATTAAAAGCCTATAAATAAATGTATATAGGTATCTGCCACCTCCTGTTTGCAAGAAATATGTGATTCTCATGTTATGAATGCATATAAGCATCATGCTTGCATTGAGAGTTCCCTCCTACATTGTTGTTTCAAGTTGCTAGGCTCCTCATGCAAGGCCAGGGATTTATTCAAGTTAGGAAGAAACCCGGGGAAGTCTTGTACTTCATGGTTGGGCCAAAAAGGCACCTTAATCACACTCTTGGCCCCAGCTTGCAAGAAGACCAGTGGTGTCATGATGGTTGAGGTTCAAAGGTTCTCATGCTATAAATGTATTCATGTATTATTTTTAATGGCTTGTAAAGCCCACTTGTAAATGTAAATTTATTTGAAATTCAGTATTGTAAAATTGAAATAGATGTATTGGAAAGAAAGTTTGATGTAACATTGAAATTGATGTATTGATTGAAAGTTAATGATGTAATTGAAACTTGAATGAATTCATGGAAACTCATTCATATGCAAATGGCATTTATATATGTATCATTGCAAAGATCTTTGTTGATAGTGAAATTTACTTCTTTTGTATACATGGAATGAAAATTTATTACTGAATTTTCCTTTTGATAATTTATGGAAAGATCTTGATCTATGCATCCTTTTCTTTTAATATACTTGGAATGTAATAAGTTTGGAAAATTATGTGGTTTTAAGAACATCATATCTCGAGAGTTACAAACCCTTAAACCATCTACCCTCTACCCCCAACCCTAATCCCTCAACACTTAAACCCTTAAACCCTTAAACCTACTTAGTATACCCTCTACCCTATTTATTGGACCCTCAATCCTAATCCCCCAACCCTATACCCTCAATCTTCTACCCTCAACCTTAAACCCTTAACCCTTACACCCTCTACCCTCTACCTCCTACCCTATAAACCATTAAACACTCAATCCTAAACCTTAAACCCTAAAAACTCAAACCTTAAACCCTAAACCCTTAAACCCTCTACCCTCTATCCTCAATCCGCTACCATCTACCCTCTTCCCTAATCCCTCAACCCTTAAACCCTTAAACCCACTTAGTAAACTCTCCACCCTAATCCCACAAACATCTTGACCATTACTACCTCAACCCTTAAACCCTAATCCCTCAATCCCTATACGCTCTACCCTATACATTCAACCCTCAACCCTAATCCCCCAACCCTATACCATCAATCCTTTAGCCTCAACCTTAAACCTTCAAACCTTAAACCCTCTACCCTCTATCCTCTACCCTATAAATGCTTAAACACTCAACCTAAACACTAAACCCTAAACCCTAATTCCTCAACCCTTAAACCCTATATCCTCTACCCTCAATCCTCTACCCTCTATCCTCTACCCTAATCCCTCAACCCTTAAACCCACTTAGTAAAATATCTACCCTAATCCCTCAACCCTCTTGATCCTTAATTCCTCAAACCTTAAACCCTAATCCCTTAACCCCTATACCCTCTACCTTATTCATTGGACCCTCAACCCGAATCCCCCAATCCTATAACCTCAATCTTCTACCCTCAACCTTAAACCATCAACCCTTAAACCCCCTACCCTATAAATACTTAAACACTCAACCCTAAAACCCAAACTCTAAACCCTCAACAATCTACCTTTTACCCTCAACCGTCTACCCTCTACCCTAAACCA